>OVBL01001091.1:0-327453 GCA_900406555.1 Pseudoturritis turrita | reverse complement strand
GAATCGTTGATCTCACTCGACCACTTACAGCTCGGCACTAACATTACTGATACTGCCAAGCTAGGGGGCTAACTGTTGGGGTCAGATTCCACCTCTTGAAGATCAACAATTGGAAAATGGCTAAGTATGAAGAAGTACTAGCAGCGGGGTCCCGAACCAAGACAAGTTGGATCAAGTACCCCGAACCGTGAGTAAAGAGTTGGATCGGGATCCCTAACCGTGACAAGGAGTTGGATCGGGATCCCTAACCGTGACAAGGAGTTGGATCGGGATCCCTAACCGTGACAAGGAGTTGGATCGGGATCCCTAACTGTGAAGGAGTTGGATCGGGATCCCTAACCGTGAGGAGTTGGATCGGGGTCCCGAACCAAGACAAGTTGGATCGGGTACCCCGAACCGTGAGTAAGAGTTGGATCGGGATCCCTAACCGTGACAAGGAGTTGGATCGGGATCCCTAACTGTGAAGGAGTTGGATCGGGATCCCTAACCGTGACAAGGAGTTGGATCGGGATCCCTAACTGTGAAGGAGTTGGATCGGGATCCCTAACCGTGAGGAGTTGGATCGGGGTCCCGAACCAAGACAAGTTGGATCAGGTACCCCGAACCGTGAGTAAGAGTTGGATCGGGATCCCTAACCGTGACAAGGAGTTGGATCGGGATCCCTGACTGTGAAGGAGTTGGATCGGGATCCCTAACCGTGAAGAGTTGGATCGGGGTCCCGAACCAAGACTTGGCAAACTGGGTCGTGTACCCCGATCCATGGGACGACAGATGGATCGGGGGTCACGACCCACGGCGAAGAAGCTGGGACGTATACCCCGATCCATGGTACCACAGACGGATCAGGGGTCATGACCCATAGTGCATCACCCAAGCCGTGATGAAGAACGTCACCCGAACCGTGAATCGATGACACCCAAGCTGCAAAGCTCGGTATCACCCGAACCGTGAATCGATGACACCCGAGCTGCGAAGCCCCAAGCCATGATGAAGAATGTCACCGAACCGTGAATCGATGACACCCGAGCTGCGAAGCTCGGTGTCACCCGGGCCGTGATAAAGAACGTCACCCGAACCGAGAATCGATGACACCCGAGCTGCGAAGCTCGGTGTCACCCGAGTCGTGATGAAGAACGTCACCCGAACCGTGAATCGATGACACCCGAGCTGCAAAGCTCGATGCCACCTGAGCCGCGATGCCTGATGCCACTCGAGCTGCAAAGCTCGATGCCACCCGAGCTGCGAAGCTCGATGCCACCCGAGCCGCGATGCCTGATGCCACTCGAGCTGCGAAGCTCGATGCCACCCGAGCCAAAGCTCAAAGACAGGGAGTTGGGCCGAGCTGGGAAAATGAACGTATGAGCCGAGACGACGAGCCCACGAGTTCAAGCCCATAATGAAGATGTGACGAAGCCAAAGCCCATGATTGTAGCCGGCATTGCTAAAAGGAAATCCCGAGGAATTAGGAAATCTTCCTTATCTCTTTAGATATTGACCTAGCCGACTCTGGCTTGTATATATACTCATGTACACCCTTTGGAAAAGGGATCCGCAATTTACCTAGCAAAACTCTGTACTTTTGCTCTGACACAAAAAGCTTTCTAAGCAGCTTAATAAAACACCAACTTTGGATCTCTGTTTGTGTTTTTTGGTGGTTTTTACTCAGAAGTTTCGGATCTCTCTAAAAGACATAACAAATTCAGTTGGCGTGGATTTACACTCCCACAGACTTGTTTGATTATCCCAGTCGCATATTTGATGTGTTTTCCTTAGTTTTTGTGAAAGCAAATAAAAGACAGGTTAAGAACTCAAAGGCAGGAATGATTCAAGTTCTCACTAATCAAGTTGATTATGGACCAAAGGAGCATGGAAAAGTAGTCAAGGCTTCTTTGATGTTCAAAGACAAACCACTCGATGCATTATTCCATAAGATAAGTATTTCTGATCTCAAATTTCGTTTGCCCCTTGATCACACAGATATAATGCGCTTGTCTATGTCAAAAAAGCCAATTACAGGTTTTGGAGCAGCCTTCATGAAGCGCACAAGAAGAATCGAGAAGAGGGAGGAAGACAAACGATTCAAGCCACCTGATCCAGACCAGAATAAACACCAAGACGTCAGTTGTTTCATACTGATGAAAGAAGAGCCACCAGATGCAGCATATAAGCCAAAGCCGAGCCAAAACAAAGGTATAACCCTAATTCCTCATGATTACGTTTCTAACTTGTTTCCTTTCATTGCAAATGAGTTGGATTTGAGGTCAAATATTTCTCAAGAGGGAGGGGATGATGTGATCATGGAGCAGCATGAACCTTAGGATCCGCTTGAAGCAGAGGAGGACACGGATAATGGAGCTAAGGAGCAGCTTGTACCCGAGGAAGCAAAGGATCCCTTACATGTTCCACCTGGTCCAATGACTAGGTCAACGACGAAACGTCTTAACCAAGCTATTAGCACGCTCCTATGTCAAGAGGAAGGCAACCTTAAACTCGATGCTTGTCCAACTACTCTAGTTGTGATTCAAGCCATTTAAGGGTTGACAATGGGAGGTGTGTGGCTTGTACTCTTTTTCCCTTGGTCTGGTTTTTTCCCATTGGGTTTTCTAGACAAAGTTTTTAATGAGGCAAGTTCACACACTTATACATTTGCCCCATTGTTGACAATGCCATTAAAGAAGAAGAAATCACGTTTTTAAGTTCAGTTACATTAAAAACAGAGAGTTTTTCTTTGTTGGTCAAAACTGAGAGTTAATGTCTTAATTACCTTATGCATTTTCGAGAAGTCTTACCTTGTTTCCAAGGCTTCTCTCTTCTATATGTACTCTATTTTTCGTTCTAATAAAATTATCAAACATTTTCTTATCAAAATCTCTTTCTGAATTTCGTTTGATCATCTCTTGTAACTGTTTCGGTGAATCTAAACAGAATCAAATAGTTTCGATAGTCTAAGTGTCTCTCATCACACTTAGAAGTATCAATTGTTTCATTCTGTTCCGTTTCAACAAGACCAATCCGTCCAGCCATATCGTTCATCATTTCATTCATCATCACGTTCAGAAGATCATTATTTCGCAATCATCATCATCTGCATCCATTCAACCTCACAAAGTGTTCAAGGGACAATCGATTCTACCCAGAATCATATTAAATACATTGAGGATGGACCAAATGGGAGAGGAAAAATTCACTTCATGGTTGGACCGAAGAAATACTGAATCTTCTTCAAGGCATTTTGTGAAGTATATGGATTCCCCGATGCTACTTTTTATTCGGTTCAAGAATTCAATCAAGAGTCAAGGGTTTGGAGAAACATAGCCATGGATGATCCCTACTCATCTAATTCACGGATGTCTAAGGTGAGAAACCCTACCATCCGCTATGCCCTCTATTTAATGGCCAACGCCGTGTATTCTCGTCACAACCCGGGTGTCCCCACTTTGAACAAGTTGAGATTGATTTATGGAGTGATTCGCTACTTCCTCCACGACTACCATGCGCGCCCCATTTAGCATGACCCCACTTTCTACCTGGATTCCGCATCGATGTTCTTCACAAACCTCTTGCAAACCCGCTTCCAAGTTTCTTCCGCGGATGACCCTAAGATTTACATCGGAGGCATGCTCACTCCACTCTTCGAGCGCGTTGGCGTGAACCTAGGCCTCTACAGTCCTATCTAAAAGAGGCCAAGAATGGATTTTAAGTACATGGTCTGGACACACTCTCTCGCAGGTCGTTTTGCTCCAAACACGCTTGTGTGTCGCTTCGTGGATGTAGACGAGACCCCTTTTTGTTCTTTCTTGCCACGTCCAAGGTATTGCAACACGAGTTGCTTCCAAGACCTAAGGTTTCCAATGCCACATCGCTTCACGTTTGAGCCTCCTCCTCCCCAAGATTTCAATTCCGATTTCTACTAGCTCTAAGGTACCACTACTATCATTGTAAATACCATTCGTTTTTAAATTTTCATTCTTGCATTCTTCTCTTTGGTTTTTCTTTCGCACTGGGATGGTGAGAAGTAAGTCCGGGGGAGGAGAATGGTTGCTAATGATCATTTAGTTGTTTTTTTTTCCATTTGCATATTGAGTCCCATCACTTGCATTGTACATGATAAAACCACAAAAATCCTTAAAATTTGAATTTTTTTCGAAAATACAAAAAGATTTTCTCATTTAGTTACATTTCATACACTTGTATGTTCATTCTAGGTTGCATTGTACATATCAGAACAATGATAGAATTGCCTAATTAAAGTCGTTAGTACATAGCATCACTTGTGAATATCTTGGTAATGCTTTTCTTATGCTAAGTAAACAGCGAAAGCTTGTTTCTTTGCATCTTTGATCTCTCTGCTCTAGTTCCTCTAAGTTATTGTTGATTGTTCGATTGAATTAAAGCTAACTCCACCTTGTTTAACCATAATTTCACTTAGTTCTCGCAATTATGGGTTATAGACCTTAACCATGGTTCACATATACACATTCGAACCATTTTCTATCCCTTTTTACCACTCTCCAATGGTTAGAATGGCCAATCCCGATTCAAATACATCTTTTGAATGAGGATGGTACCACACCTTAGAAACCCCTAGCCATTCGTTGAATCCTTCATTACTTTGATGAGTGAGGCCTCTTATAATTTTGCACTTCATGCATAAAATCTCTTGAGATGGAAACGACAAAGTTTTCTTCCATTAGGAGTAGTCTCATTGGCTAGTCTAGGTGGAATTGAGAGGGTCTTGGCATTTCGTTTGGGTCTTGTGAAGGTTTGAGATGGTTATTGGGTTTGTGAGAGTGTGAGTTCGTTGAGAAGTGGAGAAATTGGAAGAATGAGAAAAGGAGCCAAAATGGTTATTGATAAAAGAGTATGAAAAAAATAAAACCAAAATGTTTATTAATAAGAAAATAGTAGGTTGCCTAGGAGTGAAAACAATAAGAAACACTACTCTTAAGCTAAAGGTGTCTAAATAAAAAAATCTTAGCAAAGAAAAGAAAAGAAAATGAAAAAGAAAAGAACTAAAAAGGAGTAGAAATAAAAAAAGCAAGAGTAGATATGTAAGTATAAGAAAGAGCTCCCTAGAGTCAACCCTAAAAAAAAAAAAAAATTGAAGTGATTGGAGTTGAAAACAATAGTAACTAAGAGAAGTAATTAGAGAAGGTGAGTGAGTTACAAGAGAGTGAGTTGGGTAGAAAAATGGAAGAAGCATCTTGTATGCTTTAATTGTTTTTCTTCTCATTTGCTTTTGTGTAATGACTTGTGCCTTGTGTTCAGAGAAGTCACCAAATATTTAAACCTTCTTTTACTTTGCATTGAACTTTTTCTTACCAAACCGATTGGATTAGGTCGATTTCCCATTTGTGAGACTACACTTTTTGAATGGCTAATTGAATGTAGGGAGTTGGTGGATATGAAACATTTAATCACTTAGCATTGGCTCTAGAGGCAAAAGAATAGGAGTTGCGATAAGTGTAGAGAACTTAATTGAGTATATGGTTTATCGTTAGCTTTGAGTCGTATTATCTTGAATTGACAATGGATTCTCTGGAAAACGACTTTTGGACGGGTTTGTTCTTACTTATTTGCTTGAGGACAAGCAAATGGCAACTCTGGAGGAGTTGATGCACTTGTATTTAGGCATTCCTTAGTTTGCATTTTCCTTAACTTTTACATTCATTAAGAATACATTATGCACTTTCTCTTCATTTTAGGTTCCATTTAGTTTAGATTTAGTCTTAGAGTCCTAGGTCCTTTATGTTGCATTTGCATGCATGTTTAGTCATATTTTAGGTTCAATGGATACCTAGGAGCAAAAAAAAACCAATTGGAGAAGGAGAAGAACCAAGGAGAATGAAGAAGAGCCAAAGACCATCTGATGAGCATTGCATCGACCACTCCAGCTCACCTGGTCAATGTGGGTGGTCGATGTGAGCAGCCCCAGTCCAACTGAAGACCACTGCATCGACCACTCCAGCTTTCCTGGTCGATATGGGTGGTCGATATCAGGCACCTTTTCTACACAAACCCGGGTTTGACCCAGTTTGTCCCAGGTTGACCCGGGTACATTTATCTTTCCTATAAATAGTTTTAAACACATTAAAAACCCAAAACTTTTCTGATTTTTGTATCCTTTGGTCAAGAACAAAACCCTTTGGTTTCTTTCCTCTTTTGGATGCAAAACTTTGATCTTTTTATGTTTATTTAGTGAAGTTTCTTAATCTCTTTCTCTTAATCCTTTATTATGTCTTTCTTTGTTTATGCTTTTGTTGATTCCATGATCATGAGTGAGTAGTTTCCTCAGTGGATTATGGGTAGAGTAGATTAGGATGTTTGATGTATGATTAGTGATGCTTAGGTCTAGATTAGTGTGATTTCCCATGATTAGAGAGAACCCATTGCTAGGATTGAAGTAATTAATCAATTTATAGAACATGGTGTTTTCATGTCCGAGAGGTATTTATGAAAATTTCTAGGAGACTATAATTAATTCTTTTCATATCTTAGCCAATTAATACTTGATGTCTAAGGTGATTAGTAGACTTATATGGGCTTATGCATTAATGATCTCTAACCTACTTCAATAGGGATCGAAAGATTGTCATTTTGGATGATTAGTAGAGTGGATTAGTATTTGCAAAAGTGAACTAGTCTATATATAGTATCCATGTCTTGGAAATGGTTTGTTATATGACCTTACATCATTAGTCATAGGTTGAACACTTCTAGTCTATGATCTCTACCCAAACTCCATGCCTTTCTCTTATTTGATCATATTTGCTTGTCCGATTGACTTTTTGTTGACTTTCTTAAATTGCTTTTGAATTTGCTTTCTTTAAGTTTAATTTGCTTATGCATGTTCTTATCTTAGTTTCTTAATCTTGTTTGGTACTTTTCTTGCATCTTGTATTAGTTTGCCTAAGTTGTTAGGATTGGTTACAAAACACAACACTTGAATTTGGCTTAGCTTCTATAGTGTCTTGCATTCCTTTTGTCTTGACATACTCCTTGTGGAAGAATGACCTCTAAGTATTACAATGACATTGCCATGCACTTGTGGTTTATTGTTCAGAGTTTAAATCTTTAGTAGCATCATTAAGTTTGAGCATCCGAACCTAAGTATTCTACGCATCAGTGGGCCATATAAGCAACATGCAATAGATAAAAACAAAGACAAAGAACTCTTTCTAAATTCATGAACCTAAACAATTCATATTCATCAAGCCATGGAAACCCCTTCAAAACCCTCAAACTACTCAATCATGAAAAGATAAACCATAAAAAAATAGTATGAATAAATCTCATAAGTAAAAAGGGTTCAGAAACTTCTCTTTAGTGGTACCAAGATTGGAGATCCTCTCCCTTGAAACAATACGTAAAAACTCGATAAAACCCTAAAATTATGGAGTTTGAGCATGGGGCTCTTCCTCAAGAAGAATGATTGTGGCTCTCTAAAGTTTGTTGATTTTGTGGCTCTCTCTGTGCTTACATAGTAGTTTAGGTCGGCCATGAGGATATTCTCAAAAGATTAAGAGATAACGTCCAAAAATAAATATTCTCCTTTTTCAGGAGGAGCAATCGATCGATTGCCCCCATAGGAATCGATTGATTGCCGCTTCATTTCGAAGCCAGCCAAAAATTTGGATAGGCAATCGACCGATTAGAATGGTGCTGATCGGTCGATCAGGGTTCTATTACTCTGCTTGCTTCAACTTGAACCCATAACAACAGTCTTCAGTAATCAGAGCATATCTCAAAGTTTTACCGTTGGATTTGCACGATCTGATATTGAAATGAAAGCTAACACACCTATCTATCTTGTGGTAAATTTTGAGCTTGATCTAATAGTGGAAAGTTCTTCATCTAATACAAAACATTGGATGCTCAGAAACTGTCCAATGTCCAAAATTCCTTTTTTACATTCTTTTTGGCCCAAATTGCTCTAATTTCCTGTAAAAACTATAAAAATTACAAAACACTGAAAAGTTGATAAAACTCTAAATCCAATAGAAATATTTGATAAAAACCAATAAAAACCATACGTAAAACCGGTAAAATATGATGTATATTAGTAGTCCGGTCTAAATATCTTAGGATTTTTTGGGCACAGCCAACTCATGAAATGTTGAATCATGCATCGACTTGTGAGTTCCAAAAGAGATTTTTGGGAAGAAACTGATGGATCCCAAAGATGAATTTGGGAGACTGACCGAGTGATCATATTAAATATTAAAATGGTGCGATAGTATATCTCAGAACAGAAAAACGCTTACAGAGATGTTTCGGGAAAGAAAGAAGCAATATATAGGTGGATGTTATGACTGGAAAGACGAACCCTAAAAGGTGAATAATGGAAACAAAAAGTTTCGACAAACCGAAGGGGCTTCAAGCGCGAAGCCCTAGGAAACCCGTCTGAATGCAAGTAAGGTCAAATCATGAGCCGATATGACGGCCCTGATTCCTGGTAAAATAATGATTAAATCGGATTAGAGAACTGGAAGGGGGCTAACTGTTGGTATTAGATCTCTTCATAGAGTTCCTGCTGGCTAAAGACCCAAAATAAGAAGGATTTAGAAAGTCCAACTTATAAAAAAGACGGATCAACTCAAATAACAAAACGTGTTCAACTTATGAAAAGGCTTAGAAATCAAATGGGTGGGTGACCTTGCAAAAAGTCATTTATTTGAAAGTCAAAAGCAAATCAAAACGAAATAATCGGTTAATTAGAAGAGTTAAATGAATAACCTTGAGCTAGTCACCTCGCGCCTGCGAGATCAAAGCAGCAAGGTCAAAGATATAAAGTGTGAATTAAGAAGGCATTAATGACGTGATAAAGACTTTAAACATTATAAAGGACGGGAGATAAACATTTAAGGGATCATTTTCCGATATTCGAAGCAATAGATAAAAATTCTTATATTTTGTAAACACATTTCCGTTCATAAGATTCAATAAAGTAAACATAATATTTTTCAATTCATTTCATACTTAGTGATTCGCATCTCTATCAATCTAGCATTTTTTTTTACTGAAAGCTAACCAAAGAAAACGTTGCCTTGATTTATATCTAAATTCAATTTATATCTAAATTCAATTTATATTGTAGAACTGATTTTTGCATCCACACCGGGGCCAAGCTGGGTCGACTTGGTTCTACCTATTTTGTATAAAAGCAATTTTAAGAGATTTTTAACTAAAGCTGGATTAATATTCACACTTTATTCTTCATATTTTAGACAAGAACTTCAACATTTCATATTATTTTAGTGAATAATTCTTCAAACTCTTTATATTTTATTTTTTATTTTTTTCTTTTAATCATGTTTTCGTATTTTTATTTGTTCTTAATCAAGGTTAGTGATTAGTTTTTTGTTAGATAATGGGTTATGCTAGATTAGGATGTTTAGATGGATAGATGTTGATTATTATGGTTGATTATTGTTGGATCTTTCATTTAGGTTGTGCTTTATGCTAGTTTTGACTTGATCACTCATAATCTAAATTTTAAGTATTTCACGCCAAAAAGACATTTGCGGAAATGCTCGAATCAAACTTGTAATGAGCTTTTCATGCCTATCCAATGAGAGTTGATGTTTAGGGTAATTAGTGAATTTATTGAACTTGATTGAATGCTTTTTAATCATTATAATTTTCAAAAGTAAGTTTGGTCAAATTTGATGATTAAGGAATATATTAGTGCCACATAAGTGAAATACTCTAAATTGTGTGATCTATTGTCTATGATGATGTTTAATTTTGCCCATCATACCAATGTTTGATTGATAATGCAGGCTTTCTAAGTTGATCACATGGATGGCCCAATGCTTTTACTTTTTCTTACGTATTGCATTTAATTTCCTTGTAAACTTTTAAACCAAACAAAAATCCAAAAATCAATGTGCAATCTTTAATTCTTGTGGGATCAACTTCTAAGTACTACCTTTGTGTATCTATGCACTTATAGTTTCTTAGAACTTTATATAATGTAGAGCATAGGGTCTATTAGAACTTCTCTCATTAGAAGTGAGAAAATATCTTACCAAATTGACCTACGAAGTCGAGATTATAAGCTTGACCTGAAAACCCAAATTTTGAGTTTCGGTATAAAACTCCATCTCCAATTTTCCATCGATCAAAGGCTCACCCGAGAAATCTAAACAATACGAGTGTAAAGGAGACAAAGATGAACATTTTGGGTAAATTTTGGTTCAATTCGGTATAAAGGAAAATATTTTGTAGGTGGTTCAAAGTGGTTCGATAACAGGTTGATGTACTCGTATTTTAGCATTCTTAACATACATTTTTCTTAGCTTTTAAAGTCATTTGAGTTGCATTTTGTATTTTTCTCTTCATTTTGAGTTCCATTTAGTTTAGGATGAGTCCTAGAGTCCTAGGCTTCATATTATGCATTTGCATTGCATTTTTAGTCTTTTTCAGGTACAATGGAGGCTAAGGAGTTGGAGGAACCAAATGAAGTTGGAAGAGCATCAAAGAGAGTTAAGAAACTACAAGAACTTGTCTGTGTCACCTGGATCGATCCTGGTTGCTCCCTGGGTCGATCAAACATATCGATCAAATGAATACAGTGGTTCAAATGCAGATGCATTCCAAAGCAACTTAAAGATTATGTCAGATGAAGGCCTTCATATACCCAGTTTAATCTAAAATTTGGTGGGAAAATAGAAAATTGAGTTAGATTCACGTCGGAGTTGGATTCAACTCATTCCGTATTACGGTTCAAAAGTTATGGCCAATTCAGCGAGGACATGTCAGACTGACACAAAGCCAAAATGGGAATAACGTCAGTTGATCGACCCAGATCACCCATCTGGCTGATCAAACCAATCGATCAAAGCTACACTAGGGAATTCTTGGGATGATAAACGTCTATTTGATCGATCCAGAGCACCATAATGGTCGATCTCCCAGATCCCTCAAAATGATGTTTTAGGCACAAATCGGGATTTGACCCGATTCCTTTCCCTTGCACTATATATATGTTTAGACACATAAAAAACCTTAAGATTGATTTTGTTATGACTTTTTCTCTTAAGCTTTTTTATGATTTTCTTTGATGATCTTTGATCTTGGATGATTTATTAAACTTTTCTTAATCTTTTTCATTTCTCTAATCATGTTTATCTCTGTATTAGCATTTGTTTTGGTTCTTGCTTTTGCCATTCGTGAGTAGTCTCTTTAATGGATGTTGGGTAGAGTAGCTTAGGATGATTGATGGATGATTAATGATTTTTAGTCTATATTTTTATGATTTCCTTTGTTTAGAGTGAGTCCAAAGCTAGGATTAACCTTGCAAATCAATTCCTTGATCATTGTCTTTTCATGCCCGAAATGTGTTTTTGAAAATGTCTAGATGAACTCTAAAACATGCTTTTCATATCTTAGCCAATTAACACTTGATGTTTAAGGTGAATTGTGACTTATAGGACTTATGCATTAATTATCTCTAATCATTGTCAATAGAAATCGAAAGATTGGTCATTTTGTATGATTAGTATAACGGATTAGTATTCATGAAAGTGATCTAATCTAGTTGTTAGGATCCATGTCTTGAAAATGGTTTATCATATGATTTAGCATCACTAGTCACTAGTTAATTTACCTTAGTCTATGATCTCTACCCAAGGTCCATACTTTTATACATCTGAATCCAATTTCATTAAGCTTAAATGTGTTGACTTTTGGTTAACTTTTCATATTGCATCTTTATTGCTTTGTTTTGAGTTTGGTTCACTTATGCTTGCTTTCATTTGAGTTTCTTAATCATGTTTAGTTAATTTGCTTGTTCAATTGCATCATTTCACTTAGGTTATTAGATTGGTTGCTAAACCACATCACATTATATCGGTTCGCCCTAGTTCTCTCCCAGGCTCGCAAACCGAGGCAGCCGCCGAAGCTTTCTTTCTCCGGAATGGATCGCTGCCACAGCCTCTCCACCGCTATTCTTTCTCCTCGCAGCGGAGCTCTCATCTTATGACGCTACCTTCTTTTCCTCCACCGCCTCAGACTCCACCGGCGATCTCTAATTGTCTCTTCATGTCTCCAGTGAAGGTAAAGTTCATCTAGGTGGCCTCACCTCTGCGAAAGCCACCAGATCTATTGTCATCTTCCTCGTTCCGGGCAGATCCGGCGATGCTGGAACTTCGTCATCCACCAAAGCCTCCAGATCCGCCGGATGAATCTCTGCCGGTTGTTGCTTATGTCTCGCATCTCTTGCCGCTACCGTTGGCTTTCCTCGGTAGTCTCAGCTTCAGATCTAGGGTCGCCTATTTTTGTTGTTGATCCCCGGTACCAGGGTACGCTCATGCCTATTACCCTCCGCCTCAGATTGTGGTTGGGTTTTCGATGAGTGGGTAGGGCTGGTCTTGTTGGATCCGAGCTTTTTTGTTTTATTCCCGATTGTTTCGGCTGATTTAGGTTCTCATATTGTGCCCTTTGCTGGTATCCTTGTCGCCTCTGTGCGATCCCTTACTGCAGTATGCAGGTTTCGTTCACTTACTGCAGTATGCAGATTTTGTTCCCTTTTTGCTCTGATGGCAGTTGCGTTGATGTTGTTTTCTATCCCTTTGTGGCAGTTTGGAAAGAATTTTTTTATTATTTGCATCCCTCTAGTGAAACTGGTTCGTTTGGGCTTTCACTGCCCTCATTTCTCCTTAATGGAGTGATTCTTCCTCCCAAATCTTTCTCTTGTGATTAGTGAAATTGTTATAGGGAGCGTTATGTTGAAGATGAGTCTGCTTGGAGTAGAAGGAAAGAGGTTAATCATCTCTCATTTAGATGGTGATGACTGCCTCGTCTTAACAATCATGGAGGATTTGATCCCTCCCCTTTGTGGATTTGATTTGGAATGTCAATTTGAAGAAGTCTTCTTGTTTATCTGGCCTATTTTGGATACTACGCTGGTTGAACTTGTGAGTTCACATTTATCTTTAAGCCTCTTTTTTGAGCGTTTGTTGTTTAAACTTTACCATTTGCTTGTCTAATTTGTTGGTCAATACTTTGGCTTGTTCGACTCTTCGTGGCCTTGGTGTATCCTCCCTAAGTGGAATTAAACTCTTTTAAGTTCAATGCAAGTTTAGTTCGTCCAAAAAAAAAACCACATCACTTTTGCTTAGATTCATTTATAGAATATCAATATTGAGAACACAAAGAATAAGAATAACTCTCTTATTAGCTTAAGAAAATAACTCAAAACTTAAGCTCTCAATCTCTCTTTCTCAAACTCATAAGTTATGCCACAACCTAGCATCTTCTTATATAGAGAAGAGTTTCCTAAACTTAAAAGGTAAACTTACATATTTAGATAACTCCTAAATATAACCTTTTCCTAATCTCTGTAGGATAACTTATTTCTCAAGTTATCCTCAAGCTTAGTTCAACATCATTAGTGTCTTGCATTTTTATTGACTTAATCATGCTACTTGTGAAAAAATGACCTCTAAGTACTACATCGATATTGCCATGCACTGTGGTTTTCTTAGAGATTAAGACTAGTAGTAAATTGAGTTTTGCAAAGACTCAAAATCTCTATCACAGTTCACGGTGGCAAGGCGATTTCCGGTTAAAGAGAAGAGTAGGAGAAGATAATTCAGCCTGAAGGAAAAATAAAGAATAAGAAAAATTTCATTTATGGGGTGATGACATCAGCAGCAACCCATCTTAATCTCCATTCGACACATGTCTACGTGGTTCACATGCTTACCTACTCATGCCCGAGATATTTACCGATCTGAGGTGATTTTTCGATCTGGACCGATAATTGTAATTTCCCACAATTCGATTATGGGCTTACCAAAACATAGCCGATTTTGATTTGTTGTCCGTTATCAACTCAACTAATAATTTATCGAACCATTTCTACACATTATTACCCAAATCGTTCTAATAACATTTTCTTCCCATCAAATGAATTAACTGTTGGACATGGTTTCATCCTCGGAAAATGGGTTCGATCAAATACCATTTCGATCTATTTAGGAAGGCCCAAGAAAATAAAAAAATCTAATCAGATATAATTAAAGTCAAATAACTATAGTTCACATCGAACTATAGTTACTGACCGGTATTTAACTATAAATAAGGGGTGTTCCCTATAGTTAAATGGAATTAATCACTCTCTGGAAAGCACAAGGAACCAAAAACGCAACGTTTACGCCTCTAACTCTAAGGACGAGAACCTTGACCGACCAGAAAAGACACATTAGCCTCACCGACCTCATCCGTCCTCAAATATGGAACCGTGAATCTAACCTCATTAGTTACGAAACATAAGATCGACACATACAGTCTTTCGTTCTCATCTGCTACATAGATTTAGCTCGGAAAGTTCTGTTTAAGTTATTCACTTGTAACCAATTAACTCTCCATCTCCTTGTATTTCCGATCTGAGTTTAATTTAACGAGAATCTCCGAACTCCTTTTCTCTCTTATTACTGGACTGAGTATACCGAGTTCAAAAATTGGCGCGCCAGGAAGGGGCTCTAGAGATTTCTCCCACGCAAAAACTTAGCTCGGAAATGGAGGATACACAACCCCAGAACGATGATACGACAACTCGCGCAGAGGTCAATACAGATGAAAACGCCTCCGCACAACACTGACCGGCCAACAGGGAAGTCACTCTGATAACAGACGAACAAGTCGACTTTGCTTCCATGCTCCCAACTCTACTACAAAGGCTCGATCGTCGGGACAAATTAACGCGCGGAACAAACAAAAAAATCGAAGCCTTGACTTTCGCACAAACCATATGCCGAGACAAGCTCGACAACATACATCAGAGGTCGGCCAACGAATCGCCACAATGACGGCGGATCCCTTCTCCTTTCATCGCCGAACATCAAGCCCGACAAAGTAACAAAAACAGAACGGTTAATCTAACAATGACGAGCTCAACAGAAAACCCAGCCGGATTACGGTTAACACGTCCCGCAACTCCTCAACACCAAGACCCGATCAACACCAAGAATTGATTATGGGCTTACCAAAACATAGCCGATTTTGATTTGTTGGCCGTTATTAACTCAACTAATAATTTATCGAACCATTTCTACACATTATTACCCAAATCGTTCTAATAACATTTTCTTCCCATCAAATGAATTAATTGTTGGACATGGTTTCATCCTCGGAAAATGGGTTCGATCCAAAACAATTTCGGCCTATTTAGGAAGGCCCAAGAAAATAAAAAAGTCTAATCAAATATAATTAAAGTCAGGTAACTATAGTTCACATCGAACTATAGTTACTGACCGACATTTAACTATAAATAAGGGGTGTTCCCTATAGTTAAATGGAATTAATCACTCTCTGGAAAGCACAAGGGACCAAAAATGCAATGTTTACGCCTCTAACTCTAAGGACGAGAACCTTGACCGACCAAAAAAGACACATTAGCCTCACCGACCTCATCCGTCCTCAAATATGGAACCGTGAATCTGACCTCATTAGTTACGAAACATCAGATCGACACATATAGTGTTTCGTTCTCATCTGCTACATAGATTTAGCTCGGAAAGTTCTGTTTAAGTTATTCACTTGTAACCAATTAACTCTCCATCTCCTTGTATTTCCGATCTGAGTTTTATTTAACGAGAATCTCCGAACTCCTTTTCTCTCTTATTACCGGACTGAGTATACCGAGTTCAAAAATTGGTGCGCCAGGAAGGGGCTCTAGAGATTTCTCCCACGCAAAAACTTAGCTCGGAAATGGAGGATACACAACCCCAGAACGATGATACGACAACTCGGGCAGAGGTCAATACAGATGAAAATGCCTCCACACAGCACTGACCGGCCAACAGGGAAGTCACTCTGATAACAGACGAACATGTCGACTTTGCTTCCATGCTCCCAACTCTGCTACAAAGGCTCGATCGTCGGGACAAATTAACGCGCGGAACAAACAAAAAAATTGAAACCTTGACTTTCGCACAAACCATATGCCGAGACAAGCTCGACAACATACATCAGAGGTCGGCCAACAAATCGCCACAATGACGGCGGATCCCTTCTCCTTTCATCGCCGAACATCAAGCCCGACAAAGTAACCAAAACAGAACGGTTAATCTAACAATGACGAGCTCAACGGAAAACCCAGCCGGATTACGGTTAACACGTCCCGCAACTCCTCAACACCAAGACCCGATCAGAGAACGCGACTCCAAAATCGAAGGAATGAGGGCAACACTTAAAGATATGAACTGTAAAGTTCACAGAGCTCTCAGCTCCGCGCCCGAAATTGATCGAGTACTTGAGGAATCACAACGCACTCCGTTTACCGCATGCATCGCTAACATCCCGATTAGAAACACGGGAAAACTCAAGATTCCAATCTACAAAGATAACACCGACCCTAGACAACACATGACGGCATTCATTATCGCCAAAGGACGAGCTCAATTCTCCCCAGAAGAGCGAGATGGCGGACACTGTCAGTTATTCATAGAACATCTGTGCGGAGCGGCACTGAGTTAGTTTTCTAGGCTCGAAGCAAACTCAATCGATAGTTTCCAACAGCTGTCGACAGCGTTCCTCAAACATTCAAACGCCGATCTCTGAGGCCTATCACAGGGATCAAAAGAGCCGCTTCTAATTTTCAATGGATAAATTCATGGCGGTAGTTTCCCGAGTTACCATCACCGACGAAGCTGCGCTAGCCGCACTAAGGAATGCTCTCTGGTACGAATCAAAGCTCAAAGAAGATCTAATGATTAAAGAAGCGCCAACTCTGGACAATGCAATACACCGGGCGACCTGGTACATTGAGCTCGAAGAGGAACAAGCAGTCATGTTGAAAAAATATTCCCCTGCAAAACCTCCAACTCCTAGGGAGAAACCTCGGGATGAGCATAACGAGCCACGACAGCACTACGATAAAGACTATCAAAAGGAGGATCGGGGATAAAAGGCTGCGATGTATTACATCGGCAACACGCAATCCTCGCCACAGTGGCCATGGAACAAGTACAACAGAAACGATGAGCCAAAAGACACGAAGTCATTTTGCGAGTACCATAAAAGGCACGGATATTCCACTGCTCAGTGTCGACATCTGCGGGAACATTTATTTCTAGATTCCAGAGCGGAGAAATTAAGGTCGAAGGGCCGATTCAGAGAGGAGGCGAAACAAACTATCAAACCAACGATGACCAGCGCATCAACAACGATCATAGAGCAGGACAGGTCGCCACCGATATCGACCCTCCAAAATGCACTCAAGAAAACCGGTCTAACGTGAACGCCCCCTCCCCCGGCTCATTCCACGATAAACGAGCTTCTAAAGCCGAAGCTGAAGCTGAGACAGCGAACCGAGCTGAGGCAACAAGCCAGGTTCAAACTCTGAACCTGAATGTTGATGACATTGCTGCTACCGAGCTAAATCTTGTTGCTGATTCTCTCGAGCCCACTCTCACTGCCTCAACAAAAAATCAAGATGATTGTTTTTGAGAAGTGAAATGCGAAAGATCGCGTTTCTGAGATATGGGAGTTTACATGTATACGTACCCACTACCCCCCCCCCCCCTTTTATGGAGGGGGACAGCTGAACCCATCTGAAAATGAGGTGCCTACATACCCTTTGCACGGATCAAGCCGAAAATTCTACGATCTTTATCGCCAACATTTTGGCTCGTCGCCAATATTTTGGCTCATCGCCAATATTTTGCCTTGTCGCCAACATTTTGTCTCGTCGCCAACATTTTGGCTTGTCACCAATATTTTGCCTTCTCGCCGGCGTTTTGGTTCATCGCCAACATTTTGGCTCGTCGCCGGCGTTTTGGCTCGTCGCCGGCGTTTTGGCTCGTCGCTAATATTTTGGCTCGTCGCAAACATTTTGGCTCGTCGCCAACATTTTGGCTCGTCGCTAACATTTTGGCTCGTCGCCAACATTTTGGCTCGTCGCCAACATTTTGGCTCGTCGCCAACATTTTGGCTCGTCGCCAACATTTTGGCTCGTCGCCAACATTTTGGCTCGTCGCCAACATTTTGGCTCGTCGCCAACATTTTGGCTCATCGCCAACATTTTGGCTCGTCGCCAACATTTTGGCTCGTCGCCAACATTTTGCCTTGTCGCCGACGTTTTGGCTCGTCACCGACATTTTGGCTCGTCGCCTACCACCGAAGTTGGTTTGGCCCATCAACGCTCCCGCTGGGTTAGGCTAGGCCCAAAATCTTTACTTAGCCATTTTCAGTAGTCAATCTCGGTAGGGGGAAATTGACCCCAACAATTGCGACATCGCCCGAGTTTTGATAGAAACAGGAAGCTCCATAGACGTAATCTTCTGGGAAATTCTCAGAAGGATGAACATCGACCTATCCGAAATCATAGCCACTCCAAAGCCATTGACCGGATTTTTAGGAGAAACCATGATCACCCTCAGGACAATCAGGCTGCTGTCCGCGCTGGAGAAGTGACCAAGATAGTGGAATTTTTGATCGTAGATCATCTGCCGATCTATAACGTAATTATGGACACCCCTTGGATAAACTCCATGCGGTCCGTAACGTCAATGTACCACCTCTGCATCAAGTTTCCAACCCTGGTGGAGTTAAGATAATTTGGGAAAACCAAAAGGAGTCCCGCATTTGTTTCCTAGTTGAACACAAACTCAGAAATCCCGTCACGGAGCTAAGTGCAGAAACTAAGAAAAAGGGGATGAAAGCTAACAGGGAGCCCGAGAAGGAGCTGGCAAAACTCTTATAGCAATTACAGATCACGAAGGATCATGAGATGAAGGGCGAACCCACTTGCGACCCTGTTATTTGAGTGAACCTTGACGACGATCACCCAGACCGTTGCGTCGAAGTGGGGGCTAAGCTGAACGACCTAACACAGGGAGAGCTGATTTCTTTCCTCAAAAAGAACGTAAATACTTTTGCATGGGCAGCAGAAGATATGTCCGGCATCAACATCAATCTGACGAGCCATGAGCTAAACATGGACCCAACCTTCAAACCAGTAAAGCATAAAAGAAGAAAATTTGGACCAGAAAGAGCCCAAGCAGTGAATGACGAGGTGGAAAAGCTATTCCGCGTATCCGGACTGGCTGGCCAATCCCGTTGTGGTAAAGAACAAGAACAGAAAATTGTGCGTGTTGGGCTCGGTTTTCACCCCACCGAGATCAACTACTGAAAATACTAAGTATGGAGGAAAAGCCTAGCCAAATGAGTATAAAGCCTATCCAAACACGGCTCGGCAGCAGTAGAAGCTAGAGACGAGCCAGCATCTCGGCTCGGCAGCAGGGAGAAGCAAGTGACGAGCAAGCATCTCGGCTCGGCAGCAGGGAGAAGCAAGAGACGAAGCAGCAAGGAGAAGCAAGAAACGAGGCAATAGGGAGAAGCAAGTGACGAGCCAGCATCTCGGCTCGGCAGCAGGGAGAAGCAAGAGACGAGCCAGCATCTCAGCTCGGCAGCAGGGAGAACCAAATGACGAGCTAGCATCTCGGCTCGGCAGCAGGGAGAAACAAGTGACGAGCCAACATCTTGGCTAGGCAGTAGAAGCAAGAGATGAGCCAACATCCCTGGCTCGGCGACAGGAAACAATGACGAGCCAACATGTTAGCAGACCAGCAAACGGTGACGAGCCAACATGTTGGGAAACCAGCAAACGGTGACGAGCCAACATATTGGCAAACCAACAAACGGTGACGAGCCAACATATTGGCGAACCAATTTCTTGGCTCGGCATCGAGGAAAGTTAGACGATAGCCAAGACCTCGGCTCGACATCGATGAACCAGGCTAGCCAAACAGGCGAGACAAGTGATAAGCCAGCCCGCGGATGACCCAACGAAGCAACAAGCCCAATACCTTGTTGGGCCGAGGCAACAAGCCACAAGATATTGGTGGGCCGAGGCGACGAGGCAAAGAAAGAAGCCCGCATCTGATTAAGAGAAAGAAAATTCCGAAGAATAAGGAAGTTCTCCTTTATCCTTTAGGAAAAGGCCTAGCCGACTATTTTGCGTATAAATAGGCAATGTACCTCTTGAAAAAGGGGATCCGAAAATTGACCTAGCTAAACACTGATTACTTTACAAACAGCTTTCAAAACAGCTTGAATAAAATCTCCATCTTTGGATCTCTGTTCTTGGTTTCTTTACATAGAAGTTTGTCGAATCCCTAAATTCTCCTTACAAGTTTTGGTTGTGCGAGTTTCGACTCCCACAATTTGGCGCCATCTGTGGGGAGTCTCAAGCTTTCTGACACCTAAGAACCACCGAATATATGATCTGAAGCAATGACTACCGATAGAGATCGAGTCGGCGATGACGCAAGCAACACTAGCATCGATCGTCCTGGGACAGGAACCAATCTGCCTCCGGCGAACACGGAAGGCACCTCGGAAGCGCTAACCGAGTTGAAAAACATGATGACCACGTTGCTGAAGAAGGCCGAGGAGCAAGATAAGCTGAACAGCTCACTGACAGAGAGAATTGAGACACTAGCAACGGAGAGCCGAGCCAGAAACACACAATCCGGAGGAATTGGTTCGACAATGAACCCACCCATTAGCGGAGTAACAAGACGACTTGGCTTAAACCCGACAGCCCTGGATTTCTCAACACCACGCGATGCACCGAGGACTTTGGGAGGACTGCCACTGCCATATCCAACTGACTAGCAAACACCCGTGGTGACAAGATCAAATATCACCGAGCCACCTCAACTGATCCGAGGAGGAAGGGGAGCCAGTGGTGAACATAACCTACGCACCGATGCTGGGTCGGCTGCGGCAATCATCCTCAATGAAGGAGACCACGACGAAGAAAATCTCGCTGACGAAGGATTCGCACCACCAACGACGAGATTCCGAGCCAGCGAAGATAATACTAACTTAAACCGAGCCAGGAATTTGGCAGAAGAAGAAGAAAATCTCCTCTGGGTCCAACAGGCGCAATACGCTAACGAGCCAAGGACAACAAGCCGAGCCCAGAGGGAAGAGTTGGACCAAATCCGAGCCTCCTTGGAACGTGCCACTGCTGAGATGAAAGCCATCAGATCCTAGGTTCACAAGGCAACCAGCAAAGTCCCAGAGATTGACCGCGTACTAGAAAAAGCGCATAATACACCATTTACAGCCCGGATTACCAAGGCAAGGATCGCCGACCCAGGAAAGATCAAAGTCCTAGTCTACGAAGGGACAACCTACCCAAAAAAACACATAAGGGCGTTTATCATAGCAATGGGCCGAGCCAATTTCAGAGAAAGGGAGAGAGATGCCGGTTTCTGCCTTATATTTGTGGAGCATCTAAAGGGCGCAGCCCTCCAATGGTTTTCCAGACTAGAGCGGAACTCCATTGACGATTTCCAGCAGCTGTCCGCTGCTTTCCTGAAGCATTACTCCATGTTTATGGATCGAGGAGCCTCTGATGCCGACCTATGGACATTGACTCAAGGGCCTACGAAAACATTACGAAGCTTCATGGGAAGATTCAAAGCAGTGATGTCAAAAGTCAAAGGCGTAAGTGACAAGGCCGCGGTACTCGCATTAAAAAGGGCTCTGTGGTACGAATCCGAGTTCTGAAAAGAAATCGCTTTGATCACGCCACTGTCGATCCAAGATGCGTTGCACCGAGCCTCAGACTTCATAGTCAACGAGGAGGAGATGAAGGTTTTTTCTCAGTAGTATGGAGTAGCCAAAACGATGAATCGTTCCTTCCAAACTCCGAACCAACCACCTCACAAGAAGAACACTCAAGGAAACGGATATGTACACCACAAGAAACCCAATTTCGGAGGAGCCCACAATTACCAGGTGGGAGCAGGCCGAGGTAAAACACCATGGAACACGTGGACACGAAATCAGAGTTCGTACGACGAAAAAGCCTACTGCGAATATCATCACATGCACGGTCACTCAACTGCCAACTGCCGAACCCTGGGAATAAAGCTTGCGGCGAAGCTAGTAGCCGGAGAACTCAGTAACGCTGTGAGCCTGAAGGACTTTGAACGAGAAGATGAGAAAGATCAGCCGAACCAAACAAATCAAAATGATGATACCCCCAAGCGAGGAAGGCAGACGACGAGGCAACGCAGTCAGGTTCTCGAAGGAGGGTAAATATGATAATGGGAGGATCACAATACTATTCGGATATGGTGACTTCAATCAAAGCCTTCCAGCGGCGAGCCGATGCAAGTGTCAACTGGTCAGCACCTTCCAAACTTCCCAACGACGTCATCTCGTTCGAAGAAAGGGAAACCACCGGCATTGACCGACCACATAATGACCCCCTTGTGATAGAATTAATCGTAGATGATTGTGACGTCGCCCGAGTTCTGATAGACATGGGAAGCTCTGTAGATGTGATCTTCCGGGAAACTCTCAGAAGGATGAACATAGACCTATCCAAAATCACAGCCGCTCTGAAGCCCTTAACTGGATTCTTGGGAGAAACAACCATGACCCTTGGAACAATCAAACTTCCTATTCGAGCCGAAGAAGTAACCAAGATCGTGGAATTTTCGGTTGCAGATCACCCTGCAATCTACAATGTGATTATGGGCACCCCCTAGATAAACTCCATGTGAGCCGTACCATCGACCTATCATCTCTGCATCAAATTCCCGACCCCAGGAGGAGTCAAAACAATTTGGGGAAACCAAAAGGAATCTCGCATTTGTTTCCTAGGCGAGCATAAACTCAGGAACCCCGTCACAGAAACCACCACCAAGAGAAAGAAGATGAAGACGGACAGGGAACCCGAGAAGGAGTTGGCGAAACTCTTATAGGAATTACAGATTGCGGAGGATCGTGAGAGGAAGAGCAAACCCACCTGCGATCCCGTTGTTTCAGTAAATATCGATGGCGATCACCCAGAACGCTGCGTTGAGATAGGGGCCGAGTTGAAAGATCCGATAAGAGGAGAGATGATTTCTTTCCTTAAAAAGAACGTAAACACCTTCGCATGGGAAGCAGAAGACATGCCCGGCATCAGCATCAACATGACATGCCACGAGCTAAACGTGGACCCAACCTTTAAACCAGTCAAACAGAAAAGGAGAAAACTTGGACCAGAGAGAGCACAAGCAGTGAATGACGAGGTGGAAAGGTTACTACGCGTGGGATCAATAGTCAAAGCCAAATACCCTGACTGGCTCGCTAACCCTGTGGTGGTTAAGAAGAAAAACGGGAAGTGGCGTGTGTGCGTAGATTTCACCAACCTGAACAAGGCCTGCCCAAAGGATAGCTTCCCGCTTCCACATATCGACCGATTAGTAGAAGCTACAGCAGGCAAAAAACTCCTCTCGTTTATGGATGCTTTCTCCGGATACAACCAGATCCTAATGAACCCTGACGATCAAGAGAAGACAGCGTTCATCACGGACTGCCGGATCTATTGTTACAAAGTAATGCCGTTCGGGCACAAAAATGCCGGAGCGACTTACCAGCGATTAGTGAACCGAATGTTCGCTGACTAATTCGGAAAGACGATGGAAGTTTACATAGATGACATGCTGGTGAAGTCTTTGTAAGAAAAGGACCATGTAGCTCATTTAGAAGAATGTTTCTAGCAACTGAATCGCCATAACATGAAGCTCAACCCAACCAAGTGCAGATTTGCGGTGACATCCGGCGAATTCCTAGGATAACTGGTCACTCACCGAGGAATTGAAGCCAACCCGAAGCAGATTGATGCGCTCATACAAATGGTGTCACCGGAAAAAAAGCACGAAGTCCAGAGGCTAACAGCACGGGTCGCCGCGCTGAATCGTTTCATCTCTCGGTCAATTGATAAGTGTTTGCCTTTCTACGACACACTGCGTGGGAACAAGAAGTTCGAATGGACAGAGAAATGCGAACAGGCATTTCGACAGCTGAAAGAGTACCTTGCCAGCCCTCCAGTACTTACGAAACCAGTAGAAGGCGAGCCGTTATTTCTTTACACGGCTGTTTCAGCAACAGCAGTAAGTGGAGTACTCATCAGGGAAGAGAGCAGCGAGCAGAAGCCTATTTTCTATGTCAGCCAAACTCTGACTGACGCTGAAACCCGGTATCCACATATGGAAAAGCTGGCATTGTCTGTGATCATGTCCGCTCGAAAACTGAGACCATACATCCAATCTCATTCGATCGTGGTTATGACTACCTTCCCCCTGCGATCCATCCTGCACAGCCCTAGCCAGTCTAGGAGATTGGCAAAGTGGGCGATAGAGCTGAGCGAATACGACATCGAGTATAGGAGCAGAACCTGCGCAAAATCTCAAGTCCTTGCAGAATTTCTGATAGAACTCCCTGAAGAAGTGATAGAAGAACCAGCTCCAAGCCCAATATGGAAGCTCTACGTGGATGGATCATCATCAAAACAAGGATCTGGAGTAGGAATACGCTTAACCTCTCCAACAGGCGAGATCCTCGAACAGTCATTCCGTTTGGGTTTTCGTGCATCCAATAACGAAGCAGAGTATGAGGCCTTGATCGCAGGAATGAGACTCGCTCACGGACTTAAAATTTCGCACATCCAGGCCTACTGTGATTCATAGCTGGTGGTCAACCAAGTCAGCGGCGAGTACATGGCCAGAGACGACCGAATGGAAGCTTATCTGAAGATCATCAAGGAGATGGCTTCACAGTTCGAGGAGTTCACATTAACACGGATACCACGCGGGGAAAACACTTCGGCAGACGCACTAACAACACTCGCATCAACCTCCGATCCGGATTTGAAAAGGATAATCCTAGTGGAATTCATCAAAAACCCAAGTATCAACCTCTCTGACATCGTGAACGTAGTCACCCGCTCCCAAACAGTAACCCAGGCCGAAGGTGGATCCGGGAACGCCGGCATCACCACTATGGAGGAAGATCAAAACATGACGCCATCGGCGAAGGATGAGGCAATTGAGATAGAGGATGAGCCTAACAGAGATCCTCCGGTCGAAGGCTAAGCAGTGGAGATGGAGGAAGATCCACAACCAACGGATGGGAGCAATTCGCGTATACATCATGGACGGCGAGGTACCATCAGACAAATGGGCTGCCCGGAAACTCAGAGCTTAAGTTGCTCGATATGTTCTCTTAGATGGAAATGTCTTTAAGTGGAGATTCTCGGGTCCAATAATGGCCTGTGTTGAAAGCACCGAAGCTAGAGAAATCATGGCAGAAGTTCACAGCGGTTCGTGTGGCAACCACTCCGGCGGAAGAGCTTTGGCAATCAAGATCAAGTGCCATGGTTATTACTGGCCGACTATGGTAAAGGACTGCGAGAAGTTCTCGGCTAGGTGCGAAAAATGCCAACGACATGCCCCAATGATTCACTAACCCACGAAATTGCTGTCCTCAATCTCAGCACCCTACCCCTTCATGTGGTGGTCCATGGATATAGTCGGACCCCTACATAAATTCAAGCAAAAGAGATTTCTGTTAGTCTTGATGGATTACTTCTCCAAGTGGGTCGAGGCCGACTCTTACGCCAACATAAAGGACGCCCAGGTCGAGCACTTCGTTTGGAAAAACATCTTATGCCGACATGGGGTTCCATACGAAATTGTCACAGACAACGGCTCACAGTTTATCTCTACAAGGTTTGAAGCCTTCTGTGAAAAATGGAAGATACGACTCAGCAAGTCTATGCCACGCTATCCACAAGGGAATGGACAAGCAGAAGCAGTGAACAAGACTATCTTGGACGGTCTGAAAAAATGCCTTGATGCAAAGAAGGGACGCTGGACAGATGAACTCGAAGGAGTGTGTCATCCCAGCCGAAGTCCAATTTCCTGGAGTCCGCCACACACTTCTTTCGGGGCAGGAAGGACTGAATCACCTAATGTTACTCGACGAGTTAGACTTAGTCAACGAACGAAGAGATCAAGCACTGGTTCGGATTCAAAATTATCAACAAGCAGCGGCTAAGTATTACAACACCAATGTCAAAAGTCGCAAGTTCAAAGAAGGTGTTCTGGTTCTCCGCAAAGTTTTTCAGAACACAGCCGAAACAAACGCTGGCAAATTAGGAGCAAACTGGGAAGGACCCTACAAAATCACCAAAACAGTTCGACCAGGAGTTTACGAGCTCTCAAACATGTTTGACGTTCTGATACCAAGATCTTGGAACGCAATGCACCTAAAAAGGTACTACTACTAAGTCACTTAACATGAACTACGGGACGACTTGATCCCTGAAAAGGGTACGTAGGCAGCTCGTCTTCGGATGGGTTCAGTTGTCCCCCTCCTTAAAAAAGGAGGGGGGGGGGAGTGGGTACGTATACATGTATACTCCCATATCTCGCATCACTCTTCAAAGAGAATAACTTCAAACTCTTTCAAACCCAAAACTCGTGTCACTTAGCCTACAAGAATCACAATTTTTACATCCTTTACGGATATTCTATCACCTCGTCTGTTGCTGGCCACAACAGACGGACAACCACATCCTTTACGGATTTTAACCACTATCTCTATACAGGATAGGGTTCTAGACACCCTCTTACGGGTAAAAAAGCACGCTATACAAATTCTGATTGGGTATATCCTTGTCTAATATCCGAAAGGTATATCCTGGACGATATTCTTACAAGTTTATCTTCGAGAGAGACCCATAAGTCGAAAGCTCGCAAGTCTTGAAACTCGAAGTGGACTCTTAAACCCAGTAAACACCTCTTGGTACACTGGTCGTAAACATCTCTGAAACATGATACTAAACCTACCGGTTAGTATGAGATTTTAAATATGTTTCAATGTCAAAAGAACGAGAATGTAAGTCGGAACACCGCAAACCCTAAACTGACAACAAAGCACTCAATACAAAGACAACCATACGTTTCCTAACACGATGGTTCGCGATATATAACATCAAAATACAGCAAAACGAATACGCAAACATAAGCAAAAAATCCAAACAAAAAGGAATCATGCCGACGAACGGCAGCAATTACACAAAGAGTAAAACATACAAAAACGAAGTAGATAAAGCCGTCAAGGCACTTATGTTCAAAATACAAAAGAAAAGAGTTTCGAGTTAAAGGAGCATTAGTCAGTTGAGAGGATCCAGCTCAGCAGCCTTCTCCTCGGCTAGAGCAGCAACTCCAGGCGTACCGACATTGGAGCCGGCAAAATCTACAACTCCGACTTTTGCTGCTACATTCTCCACTGGCTCGCTCGCAAGGAGGGTGTCTACAGAGTCAGAGGAAACCGGTGAAAGCATCAAATCCTTCTTCAGCTCGGCCTCAATTCTCTCAAATTCATCAGTCGCGTCGGCTAAATCGACCCTCCACCCTGCCAACTTTGCCGCCTCGGAATCAAGAGCAGGCGCATCATCTTTTTGCAGTATCTCGAGCAACTCAAGTTGCTGTCAACTTGAGCAAGATCAAACTCCTTCTCCTTAGCTACCTTCAGCTCGTGGATGCTTTTTTCAATCTTAGCAAACCGCTCTTGAAACTTCTTCAGCATCTCTCGCCTCGCCGCCTTCCGCGCCTTTTTAACATCTGCCTCATGCAGGGCTTGAAAAGCGATGAGCTGCCTTTTCAGAGACTCAATTTCAGCAGCTTTTTCTGCTTAGAGCGGTCCAGCCTCATTGCCAAGTCACCTGTTTTGTCCCACTCATCCTTGAGATATGCTTTCTCCTTCTCAATGGTTTCAATCCGAGCTGAGGCAGTTGCCAGTTCGTCAGCATGTTTTCCCTCCAGCTCGGCAACCTTATCTTTAAAGAAGGATGCGTCCTTGCGGGCATCTTCGATCCGGCGCATGTCTTTCCATATGTCATGCTCGAAGGCGGCAACGATCTTGTTGATAGACGCGACGAACTGATCACAGGAAGAAACAGTCAATACTTAGTCATTTTTACTGAAAACAAAATAAGCAATCTCGAAACATACCTTGGTACCTCGGAGCGACATATCAGCATATAGGTCGCCGTGAGAAAGCACATCAAGAGGTGGCAACTTATCTCCCGAACAACAAACTTGGGAGAAGAGAGTCGTTACATATCAGCTCGAATCTGTCGTGTCTAAATGTCGGCACCGGCTCGTCAAGAATAGGATCGGCAGGCTTATGGCGTTTTGTTCTCTCCTGCTTCTCCTTAGCTTTTTCTTTATCAGCCTCAGGACGTTTACTAAGAGTCTGCCTCTTGCTCCCATTGTGTTGAGATATGGCTGAAGCAGAAGGCCTGACAACCGAGATAATAGCCGAAATCACTTCCCTAGGCTCGGCATCAAAAACTGGATGCTCAGGAAGAAGATTTTGTTTCACCTCAGCAACAGTCTGACCAACCATCTCTGCAGTTGGCTCGGTATTTTGTTCAATTACGTCGGGCGCTTCGTCGGCTCGGGTTGCTGCTTCTTTTGCTTTCTTCTCTTTCAGCGCCTGCCTGTCACGGATCGTCGGTCTCTTTCCCATTGTTTGTTCTTGGAGGTTTTTAGATAGAGACTCAGATTCCGAGCTGTCTGATACTTCGACACCAGCCAAGATGGCTCGGGCTTTTTCAATTCTCTTCAGGGAAAAATGGTTTTCCCAATGGCAGTTCCCTGCAGCAAGTGTATCCCGAAGTGTGAGTGTATCTACTGGGAAATGTGGAAGAATCTGCCGCACTGAAAAAAAAATAAAGCAAAGAAAGTGGTCAGCTCGCTTCGGAATAAGAAAAAAGAAACACTATAGATCTCCTGAAAATCTACGGCTAGCCCACCAATAGTTCCCCATTCAGTTTTAGCTTGACAGTCACAATTGGCTTCTACCGTAGCGTCGTTAAGGGGGACAAATAAAAAGTAGCTCCCCCAATTGCTATCTTTGCTTTGAAAGCCTTCGATGATCTTTCTCTGCTTCTTGTTAGAGATATAGTAGGCTCGGGAGTTTTTGATCTTCCGAAATTCAAGGAACTGCCGAAGATGGGAAGCGCGAACAGTCACGTCACATACATAACTCTGAACCAGAATCCCAACTAAGTGACACATTCCCCGAGGAGTGACTTGGCTCGGTGCTAACCCATGTTTGGACAAAAAGCGGATGATCAATCTGGGAATTGGGAACCAAAGCAGGCTTTGGTAAAAGAAACTCTCGTAAAGAGCAAACACCCAGACGGCGGAGTTTTGGCTCGGTCTACAGAGGTAGGAACAATCAAATCGACATCCTCTGAAATATTGAAATGATGCCTCAACGCTTCCAAGGATTCAGCTGTGCACAGAGACGAACCAGGTGGGTCAGGTCGTCTCTTAGGAGTTTTCCTCTTAGGCTTTCGCCTCGTCGATGTGCTAGCCTGGTGGCTCGAAATAGTCTCTCTAGCCGCACCTTTTCTGCCTCATCAAGAGTGTATTCTTATGGCTCGGCTTTGATCTCTTCGAGAGCCTTCTGTATCAAACTCGCCTCGGCATCAAAAGCTTCATCAACCAGAGACGGGACAATAATCTGCAACTAACCTAGCGGAGAACTGGGTTCAACTGGGTCGGTAACCTGTGGAGAGAACACCATCTTGCGCCCAAGCAACGAGGCAGAATTTGCCGAGCCCACAGAATCTTCCAGCTCGGCGACGTGAGACATTGGAGAGTTTGGCTCAGGAACACGCCTTATACTTAGCAGAAGTTAGAAAGAGCGTGGCTCGGAAGCACACTGATACTTAGCAAAAATTGAAGGATTTTTAGCTTGGAGGAAAGGAAGATCATGGCAGTATTGCAACCCAGATGACGATGGATCGGAAAACACAAGGGCTCGCCGGAAACGTTTGAAGATGGATCGGGAAATGCAAGGGCTAGCCGGATAAGTTTGAAGATGGGTCGGATAAATCGACGAACCGCCGAGCCATGTTTGAAGATGGGTCGGAAAACTCAAAGGTTCGGCGGCGGAAGAGAAGAAATGATAAAGACCTAGCCAACAACTTAAACAAAAAAGAGAGAAAAGAAGAGAGAGAAGAGAGCTACCTATTTTTCAGAAATATGAAGAAGTAAGTTATGAGGAGCGAGACAATGATCTGAATATAAAGAAGTATGGAAGCACAGCTCGTGACTTCACGCGGCCTTGGGAACATGCGAAAATGGTTGCAGTTCCCAATAAAGTTATGATTGTGACAAGAATACTCCGTCACCAAGCTAATATTATCACCGAGCCAAAAATAAACCACTAAGTAAGATGGTTGGGTAGCATATTGCAACGATTCAACAAGACGAATACAGCTCGAGAACCAGACAAAGACGGTGTGGAAACTTTGGCTGCCAAGGAAATTCTACAGTCATGCCGAACCAAAGGTGGCTCGGTAACCTGGAAGTCCAAAGTAATGACGAGCCAAAACTGCTCGGTCACATCATCGTAATGCCTCAGAAGACAAAGAAGTCAGCATCTCAATAAGATTGCGAGCCAAAATGGCTCGACAATACGGACAACAGAGTAGTTTGGCTCGGCAGCATGTCGAAAGGGGGTGGTTGGGCAATATTACAGCTCGAAGTGACACCACGAGCCAAACAACTCGGCAACACAATACTCAGTGTTGGCTCGGTAATAAACACCTCGGCCCACAATCGACGCACGAATGACAGCTGCACCGCAAATTTGGCTCGGCAACCCAAAGAGCGTTGATCTCAATTTTTATTCTTCACCTCGTCACTATTATCAATAATACTACCGAGCTGGGGGGCTAACTGTTGGGCTCGGTTTTCACCCCACCGAGATCAACTACTGAAAATACTAAGTATGGAGGAAAAGCCTAGCCAAATGAGTATAAAGCCTAGCCAAACATGGCTCGGCAGCAGTAGAAGCAAGAGACGAGCCATCATCTCGGCTCGGCAACAGGGAGAAGCAAGTGACGAACCAGCATCTCGACTCGGCAGCAGGGAGAAGCAAGAGACGAGCCAGCATCTCGGCTCGGCAGCAGGGAGAAGCAAGTGACGAGCCAGCATCTCGGCTCGGCAGCAGTAGAAGCAAGAAACAAGCCAGCATCTCGGCTCGGCAGCAGGGAGAAGCAAGAGACGAGCCAGCATCTCGGCTCGGCAGCAGGGAGAAGCAAGCGACGAGCCAGCATCTCGGCTCGGCAGCAGGGAGAAGCAAGTGACGAGCCAACATCTTGGCTAGGCAGTAGAAGCAAGAGACGAGCCAACATCCCTGGTTCGGCGACAGGAAACAATGACGAGCCAACATGTTGGCAGGCCAGCAAACGGTGACGAGCCAACATGTTGGGAAACCAGCAAACGGTGACGAGCCAACATGTTGGCAAAGCAACAAACGGTGACGAGCCAACATGTTGGTGAACCAAGTTCTTGGCTCGGCATTGAGGAAAGTCAGAGGACAGCCAAGATCTCGGCTCGACATCGACGAACCAGGCTAGCCAAACAGGCGAGACAAGCGATAAGCCAGCCCGCCGATGACCCAACGAAGCAACAAGCCCAATACCTTGTTGGGCTGAGGCAACAAGCCACAAGATATTGGTGGGCCGAGGCGACGAGGCAAAGAAAGAAGCCCGCATCTGAATCAGAGAAAGGAAATTCTGAAGAATAAGGAAGTTCTCCTTTATCTTTTAGAAAAAGGCTTAGCCGACTATTTTGCGTATAAATAGACAATGTACCTCTTGAAAAAGGGGATCCGAAAATTGACCTAGCTAAACACTAATTACTTTACAAATAGCTTTCAAAACAGCTTGAATAAAATCTCCATCTTTGGATCTCTGTTCTTGGTTTCTTTACATAGAAGTTTGTCGAATCCCTAAATTCTCCTTACAAGTTTTGGTTGTGCGAGTTTTGACTCCCACAGTGCGTAAGCGTAGATTTTACCGACTTCAGCAAGGCCTGTCCGAAGGATAGCTTTCCGCTTCCACATATTGATCGATTGGTAGAAGCCACGGCGGGCAACAAACTCCTATCATTTATGGATGCTTTTTCCAGATACAACAAGATACTGATGAACGATGACGATTGAGAAAAAACTGCGTTTATCACAAACCGCGGAATATACTACCACAAAGTGATGCCATTGGGCCTCAAAATTGCCGAAGCAACTTACCAACATCTAGTGAACATAATGTTCGCCGACAACCTCGGGAAAGCGATGGAAGTTTATATAGACGATGTAATGCCCCGTATAAGAACTAAAAATACGTTGTAAAACAAGATATTGGAATCGCAAAAAATTGAGTTAGGAAAACTCAATGAAGTCAAAAGAAAGACTTACGAAAGTCTCAGGGAGCTTGAATTAGAATTTTGGTCGAGAAAATTTAAGTTTGGGTCGAAGGAATCTGACTTTGGGTCAAAGAAATTGATTTTTGGGTCGAGGCGCTGTACCGTGGATGGTATTCTAGGTCGGACAGATCGTACCGCGGACGACCCATCGATCGAACCACATAGCCCAGGGTCAGGAATCTGGTTCGGGCATGGTCAGGGTGTATGTGTCGAACACTGGTTCGACCCAGGCCAGTAGTGGGACGTGTGTCGACAGCAGAACCACCCGGGTGACACATGGCAGGCTGGTACACATGCGGATCGACAGCTGGGTTGGTGTGTCGGGTTAATGGCCGACATTTTTCCACCATTTCCGGATTTTGGTCGGTAGAACTTGCTATATATAGACCCACCCCTTAGTCATTTGTAGTATCTGAAAACCTTAGCCAAATTGCTGCCGGGTCGTGAACAGACAGTCCGTGGGTCGAGAATTGTGACCGTGGGTAGAGATTTTCCCAGCCGTGGGTTGAGTTTTTCAAGTCTGCGGGTTAGGTGGTGGATCGAGTGTGCGATCCATCTGGGCAAGGAAAGTGAGTTGGTAAGCTTGTTTTTGGTTAGGTTTCTCTGAGTTTTAGTTGGTCCCTATGTAAGTTAGCGTTTCGTTTAGTCTCAGGTGGTGCAAGGCCTTCAAGGTGTAAGATCAGATCGTTGTGAAACTTTGGTCTAGGAACCTCAGAGTTAAATCGGTGAGTTGGGATGTTTGAGCATGAGTCGGTTATACGCTTGTGTATAATCGTACTGTTTGTTTGTTGCTTGATAATTTGCTTGAGGTTTACCATGTTATTTATTGAATTTTATTAAGTGTTTTGCATGTTGTGATTGTTGCATGCATGTTATGTGGTGTGTGGTGAAAGGGTGTGGTGCAAAGCGATTGGCGTTGTTGGTTAAAACCCCCACGGCCATGTTGTGATAGTGGTGTGTGGTGAGAGCTATTGGCGTGTGTGGTTAACACCCCACGACCATGTTGTGGTGAGAGCGATTGGCATGGTTGGTTAAAACCCCACGGCCATGTTGTGATAGCGGTGTGTGGTGAGAGCGATTGGCGTGTGTGGCTAACACCCCACGACCATGTTTGTGGTGAGGGCATATTCGGAGCTTCTGGACTTGGTGCATTAGTTGATCCCCAATGGCCAAGTGTCGTACGACGGTGTCGCTCGATAGAGATGTTTTGCGGCTTGGGTGTCTTTGTGACTATCCAGTGCAAGTGTTCTCATGTTGAAGGAAGTAACCGATGCGCAATTGGGCCCTAGGATGTATTAGACATGTGTGGTGTTGCATTCATGTTAGTGCCTTGTGTAGGTTTTAGCTTCCGCTTGTGCATGCTTGATTGATTGATTGATTGTTTGTTTGATTGATTGATTGTTATTTTGGGGTTTGGGTTGGGAAATTATTGCATGTTAGTGGGCCTAACTCACTTAGTATTGCTAGAATACTCATCCCCCTCTTTCTTGCAGGTAACCAGTAGAGAGAAAACCTTAGGGGAGACCGGAACGTTAGGACCATCGGAGTAGATTTGATGTCTTTTTGTAAAATCATGTTTGGTGTATATAGTATGTATTACTTTGGTGTTAAGCTTCGTCCGGACCTATATATTTTGTAATGTTTTCTCGGATAATGTTAATGTATGAAATGTTTTCTTAAAGGTGGCGAGTGTTCATTGATATTAGTCTTGTCCAGACTAACACAACTCAAGATTATAGTACGGGTTGAAAAGCCTTAGGCTATGGTCAAGAGGAATGATACCGTGGATGGGTTGATTTAGGTTCTGGATTCGTTTCGGAACTTGGGTTGGACCATCTACGGATATCATATTGTGGCATCTCCAGGCCATCTGGGTTGGTTCGGGGGTGTTACAAAAGGTGGTATCAGAGCATGGTTTTGGTCATGCTCACGGGACTCGCATTTTCAAATGTTTTATCGAGTCAAAATGGGTTGCAAAAAGACACTTAGGTTAATCCGATACGTTCCGTGTATTTGGGTGTTGGGGTTAGGACTTACCTGAATTGTTCGATGCAGATGTCTAATCAAGGATCAGGCAGGAATGGACGGTGGGGTTCGTCATCCGAAGATAATGGGTTAGGACATAATGAAAATTGGCTACTGTTAGTGGGTGGAGCAGAGTATGGTGAACCATCTTGGTCAGGGACGTATGATGGATCTTTTTTGCCAGCTCCAAGTGAACCCACATCTTTTACTTGGGAACCAGTCGGCTCTATGCAAGGTCAGCATGGGCAGTTTGCATCACAAAATGTGTATCAAGGACGGGCTGTAGCAAATCATTTGGGTCAACCAGTAGGTGGAGGGATTGATCCGAACTTAGCTCTACTTAGACATGTTTACACAGATGCTACATCAACAACAACAAGCACTGAGCAATGCTAACCAGAATGTCAATCCACCACCCGACTTTCTCAAGATCGTAATGATGATGAAGACATTCTGTACGTACTATTTCAAAGGAGGTGCCGACGTCAGCAAGGCGGATGCATGGTTACAGAACCTCGACAAGAACTTTGCGGCAACCCGGTGTCCAGAAGGATTCAAAAAGGACGTAGCTGTGTACTACTTGGAGGAAGAAGCACTAGGATGGTGGGTTGAGTTCAGACAAAAATTTCAAAGGAGGTACTTTCCACCGGAGGCTCGGGACCGGATGGAAAGGGAGTTTTTGGATTTGGTACAACGGAATCAAAGTGTAAGAGAATATGAAGCCGAGTTCACCAGACTTCGGAAATACATTTCGTATGGCCAGGGAGACGAGTATTCCTTGATTCGTAAGTTTATGAGGGGATTGCGACCGCAGATTAATAGCATACTCCGAGCGGTGGTACACACCAATCTGTATTCACTGATTGAGCGAGCTGTGGAAGTGGAAGAAAGTTTAGTTGTGGGAAAGGAGGCGGCACCTCAGAGACGAAGTGATAATAGTGGGGAGAAAATTTCTCAACAAGGTCAGAAAGAAACACAGCAAGTTGGGCAAGGGAAATCAAATAAACGGGGAAGAGATCAAACTCATCAGGAGAATCAAATTATACCATCAAAGGACTCAGGAATAGTGTTACTAGTGTGGGCAAGTAGGACACATCTCTCGAAATTTCCAAAACAACAGTCCTTACAAGCCAGCGGTGCCAGTTTTCATCAGATGTTTCAATTGTGGCGAAAAAGGTCACTACGCAAAATCGTACCCGACAGCTCATCCAACGTTAGCATCACTATTGGCAAATCATTCCCCACCGGCCCCGCAAGAAGAGGAACCCCCGATGAAGAAGCAAGAGACAGTAGAAAGAGTTTATAACCTAGGGTTAGCTTCACCTAAACCTCCAAGACCTCGAAAAAGTTCCTTTTAAGGTAAATTTGGGTGCTAACTCTCTTGATGAAATGATGGCATGACTGAATGATTGAGTGCTTGCTTGCTTGCTTTAATAAGTATGAATTGCATGATAGTGGTAATTTAGTTAAATGTTCCGTTAGCTATGGTATTTAGTAGTAGAATAAAAATGTAGGTATAAGGCAGCCTAGAGTGATAGGGAAAAGTAGTTGAATCTAACCAGAGACCCAAAACCTTAGTAGTGGAGTATATGTATTAGGAAACCATAGAACCCAGAAGCAAACCTTGTTGGCCTATCACCCTAACCATTGGTGGCATGTGAAGACGGTTAAGGCAATGGTAACGTGCAGAGGACCAGGGACGAACAAGACAGGAGGAGCAGTCGAAAACCTAAGAATTCGTGACGAATTCTTATAAGGGGGGAGAATGTAATGCCCCGTATCAGAACTAAAAATAGGTTGCAAAACAAGATGTTGGAATCGCGAAAAATTGAGTTAGGAAAACTCAATGAAGTCAAAAGAAAGACTTACGGAAGTCTCAGGGAGCTTGAATTAGAATTTTGGTTGAGAAAATTTAAGTTTGGGTCGAAGGAATCTGACTTTGGGTCGAAGAAATTGATTTTTGGGTCGAGACGCTATACCGTGGATTGTATTCTGGGTCGGACAGATCGTACCGCGGATGACCCATCGATCGAACCACACAGCCCAGGGTCAGGAATCTGGTTCGTGCATGGTCAGGGTGTATGTGTCGAACACTGGTTTGACCCAGGCGGGTAGTGGGACGTGTGTCAACAGCAGAACCACCCGGGTGACACATGGCATGCTGGTACACATGCGGATCGACAGCTGGGTCGGTGTGTCGGGTTAATGGACGACATTTTTCCCACCATTTCTGGATTTTGGTCGGTAGAACTTGCTATATATAGACCCACCCCTTAGTCATTTGTAGTATCCAAAAACCTTAGCCAAATTGCTGCCGGGTCGTGAACAGACAGTCCGTGGGTCGAGAATTGTGACCGTGGATCGAGCTTTTCCCACCCGTGGGTAGTGTTTTTCCAGTCTGCGTGTTAGGTGGTGGATCGAGTGTGCGATCCATCTGGGCAAGGAAAGTTAGTTGGTAAGCTTGTTTTTGGTTAGGTTTCTCTGAGTTTTAGTTGGTCCCTATGTAAGTTAGCATTTCGTTTAGTGTCAGGTGGTGCAAGGCCTTCAAGGTGTAAGATCAGATCGTTGTGAAACTTTGGTCTAGGAACCTCAGAGTTAAATCGGTGAGTTGGGATGTTTGAGCATGAGACGGTTATACGCTTGTGTATAATCGTACTGTTTGTTTGTTGCTTGATAATTTGCTTGAGGTTTACCATGTTATTTATTGAATTTTATTAAGTGTTTTGCATGTTGTGATTGTTGCATGCATGTTATGTGGTGTGTGGTGAAAGGGTGTGGTGAAAAGTGATTGGCATGGTTGGTTAAAACCCCCACGGCCATGTTGTGATAGTGGTGTGTGGTGAGAGCGATTGGCGTGTGTGGTTAACACCCCATGATCATGTTGTGGTGAGAGCGATTGGCGTGGTTGATTAAAACCCACGGCCATGTTGTGATAGTGGTGTGTGGTGAGAGCGATTGGCGTGTGTGTCTAATACCCCACGACCATATTTGTGGTGAGGGCGTATTCGGAGCTTCTAGACTTTGTGCATTAGTTGATCCCCAATGGCCAAGTGCCGCACGACGGTGTGGCTCGATAGAGATATTTTGCGGCTTGGGTGTCTTTGTGACTACCAAGTGCACGTGTTCTCTTGTTGAAGGAAGTAACCGATGCGAAATTGGGCCCTAGGATGCATTAGACATGCGCAATTGTGCAATTGTTCATTGATATTAGTCTTGTCCAGACTAACACAACTCAAGATTATAGTACGGGTTGAAAAGCCTTAGGCTATGGTCAAGAGGAATGATACCGTGGATGGGTTGATTAAGTTCTGGATTCGTTCCGGAACTTGGGTTGGACCATCTACGGATATCATATTGTGGCATCTCTGGGCCATCTAGGTATAGATTGGTTTGGAGGTGTGACAGACGACATGCTAGTTAAGTCTTTGGAGGAGAAGTATCACGTTTCTCATTTAAAGGAATTTTTCAAGCAACTAAACCTGCATAACATGAAGCTCAACCCGACCATGTGCAGATTCGCGGTGACATCCGGAGACTTCCTCGGATATTTGGGCACCCACCGTGGTATCAAATCCAACCCAAAGCAGATCAACGCTCTCATACAAATGTCGTCGCCAAAAACAAAGCGCGAAGTCCAGAGGTTGACAGAATGGGTCAACACACTAAATCGGTTTATCTCTTGATCAACCGATAAGTGCTTGCCTTTCTACGATACTTTGTGGGGTAACAAGAAGTTCGAATGGACTGAGAAGTATGAAGAGGCTTTCCAACAGCTGAAAAGATACATTGCTAAGCCCCGGTGCTTGCAAAACCCGTCGATGGCGAACCCCTGTTCCTATACACGGCAGTCTCTGCGACTGCAGTAAGTGGAGTACTCATTCGAGAAGAGTGAAATGAGCAAAAGCCCATCTTCTACGTCAGTCAAACCCTCACTGATGCTGAGACCAGATTCCCGCCGATGGAAAAGTTAGCGCTATCCGTAGTAATGTCCGCTCAAAAACTGAGGCCGTATTTCCAGTCACACTCCATAGTGGTTCTCACCACTTTCCCATTGTGGTCCATCCTACACAGTCCAAGCCAGTTGAACGAATACGACATCGAGTATTGGAGTAGGACGTGTGCAAAATCCCAAGTGCTGGCGGATTTTTTGATCGAACTTCCAGAAGAAGGCGTAGATGAACCAACACCAAGCACAATATGGAAGCTTTATGGAAGCTTCATGCCGATGGGTCATCATCAAAATAGGGTTTCGAAGTTGCAATTCGTTTAGCCTCTCCAACAGGCAAAGTTCTGGAGCAATCATTTCGAATGGCTTTCCATGCATCCAACAACGAAACCGAATACGAAGAATTGATAGCAGGATAATGCTTGCTCACGGACTCAAAATCCAAAACATTCATGCATTCTGCGATTCACAGCTAGTCGTCAACCAAGTTAGCGGGGAATACACAGCAAGGGATGAGGGGATGGAAGCCTACCTCAAGATTGTCAAAGATATGGCCGCAAGTTCAAGGAATTTACGCTGACGCGAATACCTCGTGGGTAAAATACTTTAGCAGATGCACTAGCAGCACGCGCATCTAACTCTGACCCAGACCTAAAAAGGATAATCCTGGTGAAATTCATCGAATACCCAAGCATCAATCTCTTCGGTACAGTTAACGCGGTTACCCATTCCAAAATAGCTAGTTAAGCAAAAGACACATCTGAAGGAATTGTCGCAGTAGAAGATGGCGTTGACACCACCACCGCAATAGAAGAAGACCAAAACGAGGGCCCTTCGGCCGAAGACAAAGCAGTTGAGATGGAGGAAGATCTACAACCAACATAAACAGAGTACGGATGCGACAAAGAGTGGATGGGTGCAATCCGCGTATATATCATGGATGGCAAAGTACCATCCGACAAATGGGCTTCCCGAAAACTCAGAACTCAAGCTACTCGATACGTAATACTACACTGGAACATCTTCAAGTGGAGGTTCTCGGGACCATTAATGGCATGCGTATAAGGCATAGAAGCCAGAAAAATCATGGAAGAAGTCCATAGCGGATCATGCGGTAATCACTCCGGTGGGAGAGCCTTGGCGATCAAGATCAAACGTCACGGCTACTACTGGCCAACTATGGTGAAATACTGTGAGAAATTTGCTGCCAAGTGCCAAAAGTATCAACTGGCATGCCCTAACGATTCACCAACCAACCGAACTGATGTCATCAATATCGGCACCCTACCCTTTCATGCATTGGTCAATGGATATTGTCGGACCCCTACATAGGTCTAAGCAAAAGAAATTCTTGCTGGTCTTAACGGATTATTTCTCCAAACGGATCGAGGCATATTCTTACGCTAGCATAAAGGACGCCCAAGTCGAGCATTTCGTTTGGAAAAATATCATATGCCGACATGGAGTTCAATACGAAATCGTCACCGACAACGGCTCGCAGTTTATCTCTACAAGATTTGAAGCTTTATGCAAAAAATGTAAGATAAGAATCAGCAAGTCCACGCCACGTTATCCACAAGGGAACGGCCAAACCAAAGCAGCAAACAAGACTATCCTTGATGGCCTGAAGAAACGCCTTGACGCCAAAAAGGGACACTGGGTTGACAAACTTGGAGGAGTATTATGGTCACACCAGATGACTCCGCGATGAGCCACCGGAGAAACACTGTTCGCCCTTGTCTATGGCACAGAATGCGTAATTCCACCCGAAGTGGAATTTCCTGGAGTTCGCCGTAGACATCTTTCAGGTCAGGAAGGATTGAATCATCTCATGTTAGTCGACGAATTGGACAATAAACGAACGACGAGATCAGGCACTAATCCGGATTTAAAACTATCAACAGGCAATGGTTAAACACTACAACTCCAACATCCGGAAACACAAATTCAATGAAGGGGATTTGGTTCTCCGTAAAGTTTTCCAGAACACAGTAGAAATAAATGCCAGTAAGTTGGGAGAAAACTGGAAAGGACCTTACAAAGTCACCAAGATAGTCCACCCAATAGTGTACGAGCTCGCTAACATGTCTGACGTTCTGATTCCAAGGTCTTGGAATGCAATGCACCTACAGAAGTACTATCACTAAGATACTTCACATGAACTACGGGACGGCTTGATCCCTGCAAAGGGTAGGTAGGCAGCTCATCTTCGGATGGGTTCAGTTGTCCCCCTCCCAAAAAAGGGGGGGAGTGGGTACGTATACTCATATACTCCCACCTTGTAATAGACTCCATGTCTAATCAAAACGGTTATTTCAAATCCCTAACATCACATCCTTTATGGATTACTTAAGTCTTATCAAAACATACCTCAAAATTTCACTCTCGTTATTGCTAGCCACAACAATGAACTACTACATCCTTATGGATTTAAAGTGCACTATATAAATACATGTCTACTATCGGAGCGCGTATGTTGATGGAAAGCATATGCGTAAACCAAAGTACACATCTAAACCCAGCAGCCAATCGCTGGTCACGTCATCTCAGAACATAACACTAAACATATATCGTTAATGTGAGATAACTAAAAATGTTCCGTCTAAACCCATCAACCATTCGATGGTCGCAACATCCCCAAGAAACATAACTCTAAACGTATATCGTTAGTGTGGGATAACTAAAAATGTTTCGTCCAAACCCAGCAACCATTCGCTGTTTGCAACATCCCAAAAAGCATAACACTAAACATATATCGTTAGTGTGGAATAACTAAAAAAGTTTCGTCTAAACCTAGCAACCATTCACGGTCGCAACATCCCAAGAAACATAACACTAAACGTATATCGTTAGTGTGGGACAACTAAACATGTTTCGCCTAAATCCACTAGCTAACCAATGACCGCGACATCTTGGAAACATAACACTAAACCTCTATCGTTAATGTGAGATAACTAAACATGTTTCTTCGAAACCCAGTAATTAATCGCTGGTCAAAACATCAACAAAAATTTAGTACTAGACATATACCGTCTAGTATGAGATACGTAGTACAATGATCCCTAGCATTCGATAAACACCAGTTGTATATCATCTTTGTACGAATCACGTAACATTTTTATCAAAACAAACACGGCAAATAGTTTAACAAAGACCGAAGAATCGCTTAAACCAAAAGTGGATAAAGCCGTCCAGGCACTAGATTCAAAAACAAGTTCAAATCAAAAGCAGCAAGGAATTCATAAAAAACTAAATGGATAAAGCCATTCAGGCATCATGTTCAAAATATCAAAAGATTCGAGTCAAAGAAGCATTAAAATAAAATCATTTGGGAAGATCCAGCTCGGGAGCTTTCTCATCGGCAAGAGCAGCAACCCCAGGCGTGCTGACATTTGAGCCTGCGAAATCCGTAACTCCTGCCTTCGCTGCATCATTCTCGGTTAGCTCAGTCCCAAGCAGAGAATCCACAGAATCAAAAGAAACCGGCGAAAGTGTCAAATCCTTCTTCAGCTCGGTCTCGATCTTCACAAACTATTCATGAGCACTAGCCAACTCCGCTCTCCATTCTGCCAGCTTCATCACCTCAGAGTCCAGAGTTGGCGTGTCTTCCTTCTGCAAAATCTCTAGTAATTGGAGATTGTTGTCGACTTGGAAAAGATCGAGCTCTTTCTCTTTCGCCTCGTTCAGCTCACCAAAGCTCTTCTCAATCTTGGCAAGCCGCCCCTGGAACTTCTCCGCCATCTCTCGCCTTGCTGCCTTTTGGGCTTTCTTCACTTTCGACTCATGCAAGGCATTAGCGGCAGTATGTTGTCTTTTGAGGGATGCAATCTCGGCAGCCTTCTTTTTTTGGAACGCTCTTGCCTCATAGCCAAATCACCGGCTTTGTTCCACTGCTCTTTGTGGAATGCTTTCTCTTTCTCGATAGCATCAATCCGAGCCACGGAAGACGCCGGTTCTCAGCATGTTTTCTCTCCAACTCGGCTACTTTATTCTTAAAGAAGGAAGCATCCTTTCGAGCATCGTAATCTGACACCTGTCTTTTTGCACATCCTGCTCGAAGGCGGCAATGACCTTATTAATTGATGCGATGAACTGTCCAAAGAAAGAGAAAATGATTAATAATTAGGCTTTTTACTTAGAAGAATATTCAATCTCTGAACATACCTTGGTGCCTCAGAGGGACATGTTGGTATACAGGTCACCATAGGAAACCATGTCGAGAGGCGACATCCGATATACCGAATAGCAAACCTTAGAGAAGAGGGTCACCAAGGCTCCCTCGTCATTACAGACCGGCTCGATCCTTTCGTGCCTAAATAACATAGGCGGTGGCTTGGCGGTAGTAGGATCAGAGGGACCCAAGCGTTGCTTCTTCTTATACCTGCTTTTTGTTCTTTCCTTGTCAGCTTCGGGAGCAGCGCGCTTGTGAGGAGTCAGCCTTCTATCCTCGTGTTGAGACAGAGTCGAAACAGAAGGCCTTGCAACAGAAGCAAGAGCGGAAACTACTTCCCTCGCCTCGTCGTCAGGAGCTGGAGGTTCAGAAGAGGGAACTTCTTGCCTCACATTAGCATCAACTTGTCCAAACCCCTTAGTGTTTGTCTAAGTGGTTTGCTCAACCACACTGGGGACCTCGGCTGTGTGGGAGTCGAAATCAACACAATTAGAATTTGTCGGAGGTTTTTTAAGGGGGATGAAATTTCTGCGGATGAACCACGAACGGAGAGATCCAAAGATGGTTTTTTTTATTAAGCTGTGTCGAAAAGCTTTCGTACAAGAGTTTCAGAGCAAAAAAGTCTAGGGTTTTTTGCTAAGTAATTTTCGGATCCCTTTTTCAAGGGATGTACATAGATATATATAGTCGTTCGAGTTGGCCAAGTCAATCCCAAAGGGATTAGGAAAAACTTCCTAATCCTTCAGGATTTCCGTTTTAGCAAGTCGGCTTGGCTTCGTGGGCCTTTGACCCATCGCAGGCCGAAGATAGGCTCGTCGTCCTCGTATAGAAATGACTTCGGCCGCGTCGTCTTCTAGCTTCGTATAAAAATGACTTCGGCCGCGTCGTCTTCTTTCTTCGTATAGAAATAACTTCGGTCGCATCATCTTCTAGCTTCGTATAGAAATGACTTCGGCCACGTTGTCTTCAGGTTTCGTATAGAATCGACTTCGGCCAGACAGTTTCGTATCACTTCGGCCAGACAGCTTCGTATGACTTCGGCCAGACAGTTTCGTATGACTTTGGCTGGACAGCTTCGTATGACTTCGGCCGGACAGTTTCGTATGACTTTGGCTGGGCAGTTTCGTATGACTTCGGCCGGGCAGTTTCGTATGACTTCGGCCGGACAGTTTCGTATGACTTTGGCTGGACAGTTTCGTATGGTTTTGACTTCGGCCAGACAGTTTCGTATGGTTTTGACTTCGGCCGAACAGTTTCGTATAGCAATGTCTTTTGGCCGAAGTGGAGCTCGTTGGCCGAAGTGGCCGTCACCGAAGTTGGCCGAAGTGCCGTATAGATTTAGCCACGGACGGACAGTTTCGTATGGTTTTGACTTTGGCCAGGCAGTTTCGTATGGTTTCGACTTCGGCCGAACAGTTTCGTATGGTTTTGACTTCGGCCGAACAGTTTCGTATAGAAATGTCTTTTGGCCGAAGTGGAGCTCGTTGGCCGAAGTGGAGCTCGTTGGCTGAAGTGGCCATGCTTGGCCGAAGTCCCGTATAGATTTAGCCACGGCCGGATAGTTTCGTATGGTTTTGACTTCGGCCAGACAGTTTCGTATGGTTTTGACTTCGGCCGAACAGTTTCGTATGGTTTTGACTTCGGCCGAACAGTTTCGTATAGCAATGTCTTTTGGCCGAAGTGGAGCTCGTTGGCCGAAGTGGCCATCGCCGAAGTTGGCCGAAGTCCCGTATAGATTTAGCCACGGCCGGACAGTTTCGTATGGTTTTGACTTCGGCCAGGCAGTTTCGTATGGATTCGACTTTGGCCAAACAGTTTCGTATGGTTTTGACTTCGGCCGAACAGTTTCGTATAGAAATGTCTTTTGGCCGAAGTGGAGCTCGTTGGCCGAAGTGGCCATGCTTGGCCGAAGTCCCGTATAGATTTAGCCACGGCCGGACAGTTTCGTATGGTTTTGACTTCGGCCAAGCAGTCTCGTATGATTTTGACTTCGGCCAGACAGTTTCGCATGGTTTTGACTTCGGCCAAGCAGTCTCGTATGATTTTGACTTCGGCCAAGCAGTCTCGTATGATTTTGACTTCGGCCAAGCAGTCCCGTATGGTTTTGACTTCGACCAAGCAGTCTCGTATGATTTTGACTTCGGCCAAGCAGTCTCGTATGATTTTGACTTCGGCCAAGCAGTCTCGTATGATTTTGACTTCAGCCAAGCAGTTTCGTATAAAAATGACCGGCCGAAATGAGCTCCTATCGTGCCTAAGTGGATTCGTATCATAGCCGAAGCAAGCTCGTTGGCCGAAGTGGAGCATGGCCGAAGTGGAGCTTGGCCGAAGTGGATCATGGCCGAAGTGGATCGTGGCCGAAGTGGATCGTGGCCGAAGTGGATCGTGGCCGAAGTGGACCGTGGCCGAAGTGGATCGTGGCCGAAGTGGATCGTGGCCGAAGTGGCCGAAGAGGAGCGTGGCCGAAGTGGAGCGTGGCCGAAGTGGAGCGTGGCCGAAGCCATTTTGCCGAAGTGAAGCTCCTTCGGTGCCGAAGCCGTTTGCCGAAGTGAAGCTCATTCCGTGCCGAAGTCGAATGCCGAAGTGAAGCTCCTTCCGATTTGGGCTTTTGCTGATGTGGCTTATCGCCGAAATCCCCTCCTTGCTGATGTGGCTTGCCGAAGTGAGCTGCCGAAGTGGAGCTCTTCTAGCCGAAGTCTCCACGTTGGCTGAAGTGGCCGTATGGCCGAAGTGTCCATGTTGCCGATGTGGGCTATATTGGCCGAAGTCTCCTTCATTGGCCGAAGTCTCATCCGTTGGCCGAAGTCTCATCCATTGGCCTAAGTCTCCTCCGAATGCCGAAGTGAACTCCGTTGGCCGAAGTCTCCTCCGTTGGCCGAAGTGGAGATAAGGCTTGACTAAGTGGAGACAGAGCTTGCCTAAGTGGAGACAAGGCTTGCCTAAGTGGAGACAAGGCTTGCCTAAGTGACGAAACGAGGAAGTGGTGCCATTGCCAAAGTCCTCCTTTGCCGAAGCGGACTTCCTTGGCCGAAATGGCCCATCTTTTGCCTAAGTGAATTCATACAGCAACGGCTTAGGCACAATTTCGGCCTTGTCCGATTCTTCGCATTTTCATACTTAGCCATTTTCCCATTGATCACAGCTGGGTGGGTTTTGACCCCAACAGGCTGCTCGGCAAACATTTTCCTCTGCTTGCTTGGCCTTTAACGCTTGTTTATCTAGGATGGTGGGTCTTCTTCCCATAGTAGCCTCGTGGATATCCTGGAACAAAGATCTGTATTTCGTGCTGTGAAAAACCACGGCTCCGGCGAGATTGGCTCGGGCTCTCTCGACTCTCTTTAGGGAAAAATGATTTTCCCAATGACACTTCCCCATGGCAAGCATGATCCTTTCTTCTGGTCGAGGCGTTTCTTGAGACCGTCGAGAATCGTTTTGTTTATAGCTTTAGCCTGGCCGTTGCCTTGTGGATATCGTGGGGTGGATTTGCTTAGCCGGATCTTCCACTTCTCGCAGAAAGCTTCGAACCTTGTGGAAATGAACTGTGATCCATTATCGGTGACGATCTCGTATGGGACTCCATGTCGGCATATGATGTTCCTCCATACAAAACTTTCGACTTGTGCGTCCTTGATGCTGGCATACGAATCTGCCTCCACCCACTTTGAAAAATAGTCTGTCAAGACCAGTAAGAATCGTTTCTGCTTCGACGGATGCAAAGGTCCAACGATGTCCATGGACCATCGCATGAATGGATAGGGCGATGATATTGAAGAAAGCATCTCGGTTGGCTGATGAATCATTGACACTTCTCGCACCTAGACGAGTATTTTTCGCAATCTTGTATCATGGTCGTCCAGTAATAGCCGTGTCGTTTGATTTTTATTGCCAAGGCTCGTCCTCCCGAATGGTTACCACAAGAGCCGCCGTAGACCTCCTCCATGATTGCCCTTGCCTCATTTCCTTCGATCGCAGGCCAGTAATGGCCCCGAGAATCGCCATTTGAAAACATTGCCGTCGAGCAAGATGTAGCGCGCTGCTTGCTCCCGAAGCTTTCGGGCTGCCCATTTGTCTGAAGGTAAGATACCATTGCAGATGTATCCGCGGATGTCGTCAAGTCACCCTTTGTCACAGCCATACTGTATGCCCGTACACGCTCCATTCATCTCGACGACTCCAGTTTCGTTACAGGGGTCGACAGTGGAAGGGAGGGTCGTAAAGTCCTCGTCCATAGACATTGCTTCTTCTGCAGCATTCGCAGGATCTTCGTCCTCGTCGACTGCATCTATTTCCATCCGAGAGGCGTGTCGTTCGTCAGCGTCATCTCCAGCATTGTCCGGTGCACAGGCTTTCTCCCTTGCAGTCCTGGCGGCTTGAGATCGCGTAACCATACTCACTGTTTCTGGAAGAGTGATGCTCGGGCGTTCGATGAATTCCACCGGAATAACTCATTTCAAGGCTGGATCAGAAGTGGATGCGAGGGCGGCCAGTGCATCAGCCGAAGTGTTTTCCCCTTGTGGAATACGCGTGAGTGTGAACTCTTTGAACTGTGCAGTCAAGTCTTTGACAACTTTCTGATACGCCTCCATACGATCGTCTTTAGCTGCGTATTCCCCGCTGAACTAGTTCGTGACTAACTGTGAATCGCAGAACGCGTGAATGCAATCAATCTTGAGTCCTTGCGCAAGCTTTATTCTGGCAATGAGGGCTTCGTATTCTGCTTCGTTGTTGGAGGCGTGAAAACCTAGGCGGAAGGATTGTTCAAGTATCTCGCCATTGGTGATGTTAGACGTATCCCGACCCCTGAACCATTTTTGGATGATGAGCCATCAACGTGAAGTTGCCAAGTCAAATTCGGGTTTCCTTCGGCGAGGCTCTCCTCCGGAAGCTCGATTAAAAAATCGGCAAGCACTTGTGATTTTACGCAGGTTCATCCGCGATACTCGATGTCGTACTCGCTGAGCTCGATAGCCCACTTCGCCAATCGCCCGGATTGACTTGGGCTGTGCAGAATCGATCGTAGGGGTAAAGGACTAAGGACCACAATGGACTGTGATTGGAAGTACGGCCTTAGTTTCCTGGCAGACATGACCACCGATAGAGCCAACTTCTCTATACGCGGGTATCTTTTCTCTGCGTCGGTGAGGGTCTTACTGATGTAAAAAATTGGTTTCTGCTCGCCCCGTTCGTCGCGAATGAGTACTCCGCTCACTGCCATGGTGGAGATTACGGTGTATAGGAAGAGCGGCTCTCCATGGACTGGCTTTGCAATCACCGGGGGACTGGCGAGATATTTTTTCAACTGCTGGAAAGCCTCTTCGCACTTCTCTGCCCATTCGAATTTTTTGTTTCCTCGTAAAGTGTCGTAGAAAGGTAAGCATTTATCGGTGGACCGCGAAATAAATCTGTTTAGTGTAGCCACCCTTCCAGTCAGCCTCTGTACTTCACGTTTTGATTTTGGGGAAGGCATCTGGATAAGGGTGTCGATCTGCTTTGGATTCGCTTCGATTCCTTGATGAGTAACTAAGTAACCAAGAAACTCGCCGGACGTGACTGCGAATCTACACTTTGTCGGGTTGAGCTTCATGTTGTGCGAGTTGAGCTGTCGGAAACATTCCTCCCAATGTAGCACGTGATCCGTTGCCTCCGGCGTTTTTTAGGCCAAAGGGCATCACCTTGTAGCAATAGATTCCACGATCCGTAATGAAGGCTGTCTTCTCACGATCGTTGGGATTCATTAGAATCTGATTGTATCCAGAGAATGCGTCCATGAAAGATAAGAGCTTGTTACCGGCCGTTGCTTCGCCAGCCAATCCGGGTACTTGACTTCCATTATCGACCCGACCCGTAAGAGTCTTTCGACTTCGTCGTTGACTGCTTTTGCTCTGTCAGGACCCAACTTTCTCCGTTTCTGCTTGATTGGTTTGAAGGTTGGGTCGATGTTCAATTCATGACTGGTTACGCCGATATCAATTCCGGGCATATCCTCTGCTGCCCACGCGAAAGTGTCCACATTTTCTTTTAAGAATGAAACCAGTTCGTCCTTGATTTTTTCGTCGAGGCCGAATCCAATCTCTACGCATCGTTCCGGGTGTTTTTCGTCGATACAAACGTATATTACGGGGTCGCAGGTCTCTTCAGGTGGTTCTTCTTCGTGATCCTCCACAATCTGTAATTGCTACAAAAGCTTAGAGAGTTCTTTTACTGGCTCCCTGTCTGTCTTCATCTTCTTGCGTTCTGACTTGGCTATTGGATCGGTGACAGGGTTCCTGAGCTTGTGTGCAGCAAGGAAGCATACGCGGGACTCCTTCTCACTTCCCAAAATCGTTTTGACTCCGCTTGGTGTTGGGAATTTTACGCAGAGATGGTAGGTCGAGGCTACGGCGCGCATTGAATTTAACCAAGGTGTTCCGATGATGACGTTATAGATTGCTGGGTGATCGGCTACCCAGAACTCGACGAGTTTGATGATACCCCCAGCTTCTACAGGCAGCTTGATCGTCCCGATTGTCATCGTCGTTTCTCCGGAGAATCCAGTCAATGGTTTAGGGGTAGCCACTATGTCGGACGAATTGATGTCCATTCTTTTGAGAGTTTCTTTGAAGATTATGTCCACTGTGCTGTCCGTATCCACCAGCACTCGGGCTACATCATAGCCACTGATGATCAACTCGATCACGAGAGGGTCATCGTGTGGTTTATCGATTCCGATTGTTTCCCTTTCTTCGAATGAGATTATGTCGTCTGGAAACTTGGAGGGTGCGGACCAGTTAACGCTGACATCGGCTCGTCGTTGAAAAGCTTTAATCGATGAGACGGTATCCGAGCAATAGTGAGATCCACCCATTATCATGTTGATCCGTCTTCTTGGGCCAGAGTGTGACGCTTCGTCGTCTTGCCTCCCTCACTTAGGAAGATCTTCGTTTGCCTGTTCGGGGCGATTTGTGTTGGTATCCATGTCAAAGTCCTTGAGGCTAATATCGCCCTTGAGTTTGCCGTCCGCCAGTTTGGCAGCGAGTTTCAAACCTAGGATGCGACAATTTGCAGTTGAGTGTCCGAAGATATGGTGATGTTCGCAATAAGCCGTTTCGTCATATGTTCCTTGGCCCCTGGTCCACGTGCTACTCCATGTTCCTCTTCCTAGGCCCTGACCTCGTCCTTGCCCATAGCTTGACGAATCAACTTGGTAGTTATGGGCTCCTTTGAATCCCCCTTCGTGTTGGATGTATCCAGGGCCTTGGTTGCCCTTTCTGTTGTTCGGTTGGTTCGGAGCAGAGGGAAGGTAGTTCGTGGACTTCGCCTTTCCGTGCTTCAGGGCCAGGATCTTCACTTCTTCTTCGTTGGAGGCAAAGTCCGTCGCTCGGTGCAATGCATCCTGGCTCGTGGTTGGTGCGTTCAGCGCAATCTCCTTCCGAAAATCGGAGTCGAACCACATGGATTTCTTTAACGCTTGCAGTGCGGCTTCGTCAGTTATCCCTTCTACCTCATTCACAATGTCTCGTTCTGTCCTTGCCCCATGGTCCACAGATCCGCATCGGAGGTTCGGCGTTCCATGAATATAGCATAATGTTTAAGGAACGCCGATGACAGCTGATTGAAATTGTCGATCGAATTTCTTCCCAGCCTGGAGAACCATTGGAGAGCTGGGCCTTTAAAGTGCTCGACGAACAAGAGACATTGTCCAGCGTCTTCTTCTCCTTCTCTGGAGTTTGCTCGTCCCATCGCTATTATGAAGGGGTCAAGTGCTCCTTTGGATCAGTTTTACCTTCGTAGACTGGTATCTTCATCTTCCCCAGATCAGAAACCCTTGCCTTAGTGATTCGAGTCGTGAATGGGGTGTTCTGTGCTTCTTCAAGCACTCGGTCGAGTTCGGGAGCCTTGCTAGTAGCCCTATCCATCTTAGATTGAACAAATTTCATCTCGGCGGTAGCTCGCTCCATGCCTGCCCGGATTTCATCCATCTCCTCCTTTTGGGCTCGGATCATCGCTTTGCGCTCTTCCTCGATCTGGGCTTGTTGGGCCCAGAGGATGTTCTCCTCCTCTTCGGTGAGGTCCTGATCATGGCCAAGGTTGGTGTTGCTTTGTTCGTTTCGAGTTCGGGTCGCACCCGTGAGTTCAGCTTCGCGGTGGTGTTCCGAGTCGTGTTCACCCTCTGGGTTATCCTCCAGGTTGATCACTGGATTCATTTCGCCCATAGTCTGCGTGTTTGCCTCATGCGGTGTCGCGTTCAGTTCAGCGGTCGTGGTTGGTTGGTTTGTAGGGAGCAATCTGCCTTGGGTTCTCGTCGTATGGTGGGGTGTTGAGAAATCAAGGGCCGTTGGGTTGAGATGTCGAAGAGGGGGCCTCATTAGGTCAACTCCTGAACCTCTACCACGGGCTCGGCTTGCTGTTGTAAGGACTTCGAGCTTATCGGTCATCGTTGTGTTTAGCTTGTTCTGCTCCTCCGCCTTCTTGAGCAGCATCTCCAGGATCGTCTTGATCTGTGATAGGGCCTCTAGGCTTGTCTCCATGACTGCAGGCGTTGGTGTATCTGTTTCTCCAGATCCATCGATCCCCGTGTCCTGTGGGTCGTCGGTTCGTCCGTCGCTAGTCATCTTCTTCGAATCGCTCGTGCGGTGGTTCCTTGGAGTAAGAAAGTTTCAAATTCCCCCTCCTTCTAGCGCCAAATTGTGGGAGTCGAAATCAACACAATTAGAATTTTTCGGAGGTTTGTTAAGGGAGATGAAATTTCTGCGGATGAATACGAACGGAGAGATCCAAAGATGGTTTTTTTTATTAAGCTGTGTCGAAAAGCTTTCGTACAAGAGTTTGAGGGCAAAAAAGTCTAGGGTTTTTTACTAAGTAATTTTCGGATCCCTTTTTCAAAGGATGTACATAGATATATATAGTCGTTCCAGTTGGCCAAGTCAATCCCAAAGGGATTCGGAAAAACTTCCTAATCCTTTGAGATTTCCGTTTTAGCAAGTCGGCTTGGCTTCGTGGGCCTTTGACCCATCGCAGGCCGAAGATGGGCTCGTCGTCCTCGTATAGAAATGACTTCGGCCGCGTCGTCTTCCAGCTTCGTATAAAATGACTTCGGCCACGTCGTCTTCTTTCTTCGTATAGAAATGACTTCGGTCGCATCGTCTTCTAGCTTCGTATAGAAATGACTTCGGCCGCGTTGTCTTCAGGTTTCGTATAGAATCGACTTCGGCCAGACAGTTTCGTATCACTTCGGCCAGACAGTTTCGTATGACTTCGGCCAGACAGTTTTGTATGACTTCGGCTGGACAGCTTCGTATGACTTCGGCCGGACAGTTTCATATGACTTTGGCCGGGCAGTTTCGTATGACTTCGGCCGGGCAGTTTCGTATGACTTCGGCCGGACAGTTTCGTATGACTTCGGCCGGACAGTTTCGTATGACTTTGGCCGGACAGTTTCGTATGGTTTTGACTTCGGCCAGACAGTTTCGTATGGTTTTGACTTCGGCCGAACAGTTTCGTATGGTTTTGACTTCGGCCGAACAGTTTCGTATAGCAATGTCTTTTGGCCGAAGTGGAGCTCGTTGGCCGAAGTGGAGCTCGTTGGCCGAAGTGGCCATCGCCGAAGTTGGCCGAAGTCCCATATAGATTTAGCCACGGCCGGACAGTTTCGTATGGTTTTGACTTCGGCCAGGCAGTTTCGTATGGTTTCGACTTCGGCCGAACAGTTTCGTATGTTTTTGACTTCGGCCGAACAGTTTCGTATAGAAATGTCTTTTGGCCGAAGTGGAGCTCGTTGGCCGAAGTGGCCATGCTTGGCCGAAGTGGCCATGCTTGGCCGAAGTGGCCATGCTTGGCCGAAGTCCCATATAGATTTAGCCACGGCCGAACAGTTTCGTATGGTTTTGACTTCGGCCAGACAGTTTCGTATGGTTTTGACTTCGGCCGAACAGTTTCGTATGGTTTTGACTTCGGCTGAACAGTTTCGTATAGCAATGTCTTTTGGCCGAAGTGGAGCTAATTGGACGAAGTGGCCATCGCCGAAGTTGGCCGAAGTCCCATATAGATTTAGCCACGGCCGGACAGTTTCGTATGGTTTTGACTTCGGCCAGGCAGTTTCGTATGGTTTCAACTTCGGCCAAACAGTTTCGTATGGTTCTGACTTTGGCCGAACAGTTTCGTATAGAAATGTCTTTTGGCCGAAGTGGAGCTCGTTGGCCGAAGTGGCCATGCTTGGCCGAAGTGGCCATGCTTGGCCGAAGTCCCGTATAGATTTAGCCACGGCCGGACAGTTTCGTATGGTTTTGACTTCGGCCAAGCAGTCTCGTATGATTTTGACTTCGGCCAGACAGTTTCGCATGGTTTTGACTTCGGCCAAGCAGTCTCGTATGATTTTGACTTCGGCCAAGCAGTCTCGTATGTTTTTGACTTCGGCCAAGCAGTCCCGTATGGTTTGACTTCGGCCAAGCAGTCTCGTATGATTTTGACTTCGGCCAAGCAGTCTCGTATGATTTTGACTTCGGCCAAGCAGTTTCGTATAAAAATGACTTCGGCCAAAACGAGCTCGTATCATGCCTAAGTGGATTCGTATCATAGCCGAAGCAAGCTCGTTGGCCGAAGTGGAGCATGGCCGAAGTGGAGCTTGGCCGAAGTGGATCGTGGCCGAAGTGGATCGTGGCCGAAGTGGATCATGGCCGAAGTGGATCTTGGCCGAAGTGGACCGTGGCCGAAGTGGACCGTGGCCGAAGTGGATCATGGCCGAAGTGGCCGAAGATGAGCGTGGCCGAAGTGGAGCGTGGCCGAAGTGGAGCGTGGCCGAAGCTGTTTTACCGAAGTGAAGCTCCTTCGGTGCCGAAGCCGTTTGCCGAAGTGAAGCTCCTTCCGTGCCGAAGTCGAATGCCGAAGTGAAGCTCCTTCCGATGTGGGCTTTTGCCGATGTGGCTTATCGCCAAAATCCCCTCCTTGCCGATGTGGCTTGCCGAAGTGAGCTACCGAAGTGGAGCTCTTCTAGCCGAAGCCTCCACGTTGGCCGAAGTGGCCGTATGGCCGAAGTGTCCATGTTGCCGATGTGGGCTATAATGGCCGAAGTCTCCTTCGTTGGCCGAAGTCTCATCCGTTGGCTGAAGTCTCATCCATTGGCCGAAGTCTCCTCCGAATGCCGAAGTGAACTCCGTTGGCCGAAGTCTCCTCCGTTGGCCGAAGTGGAGATAAGGCTTGACTAAGTGGAGGCAAAGCTTGCCTAAGTGGAGACAAGGCTTGCCTAAGTTGAGACAAGGCTTGCCTAAGTGACGAAACGAGGAAGTGGTGCCATTGCCGAAGTCCTCCTTTGCCGAAGCGGAGCTTCCTTGGCCGAAATGGTCCATCTTTTGCCTAAGTGGATTCATACAGCAACGGCTTAGGCACAATTTCGGCCTTGTCCGATTCTTCGCATTTTCATACTTAGCCATTTTTCCATTGATCACAGCTGGGTGGGTTTTGACCCCAACAGGCTGCTCGGCAAACATTTTCCTCTGCTTGCTTGGCCTTTAACGCTTGTTTATCTAGGATGGTGGGTCTTCTTCCCATAGTAGCCTCGTGGATATCCTGGAACAAAGATCTGTATTTCGTGCTGTGAAAAACCACGGCTCCGGCGAGATTGGCTCGGGCTCTCTCGACTCTCTTTAGGGAAAAATGATTTTCCCAATGACACTTCCCCATGGCAAGCATGATCCTGAGTAAAAGCGTATCTGCTGGAAAGTGTGGAAGAATATTGTGGGAGTCGAAACTCGCACAACCAAAACTTGTAAAGAGATTTAGGGATTCGACAAACTTCTATGTAAAGAAACCAAGAAACTGAGATCCAAAGATGGAGACTTTATTCAAGCTGTTTCGAAAGCTATTTGTAAAGTAATAAGTGTTTAGCTAGGTCAATTTTCGGATCCCCTTTTCAAAGAGGTACATTGTTTATTTATACACGAATAAGTCGGCTGAGCCTGTTTCCCAAAGGTATTTGGAAAACTTCCTTTCTCTGGCTCGGATGTGGGCTTCTTTCTTAGGCTTGTCATCTTGGCCCACCAATCTCTTATGGCTCGTTGCCTCGACCCAATAGAATATTGGACTCGTTGCTTTGCTGGGTCATCGGTGAACTGGCTCGTTGTTTGTTTCGCCTACTTCTCCCAATTCCGAGCCAGGTAGTTGGTCTGCCAACATGTTGGCTCGTCACCGTTCGTTGGTTTGCCAACATGTCGCCGAGCCAAGATGTTGGCTCGTCACTCCTTTCTCCTTGCTGCCTAGCCAAGATGTTGGCTCGTCGCCTTCTTTTCTTGCCTAGCCAAGACGTTGGCTCGTCGCCTGCTTTTCCTCCTTGCTACCGAGCCAAGTGTTGGCTCGTCGCCTTCTTTTCTTGCTGCCTGGCCAAGATGTTGGCTCGTCACCATTCCTTGGTACCGAGCCAAGTGTTGGCTCGTCACCATTTCTCCACACGGCATTGTCGCCGAGCCAAGTTTGGCTCGTCACCACTTCTCCACGCGGCATTGTCGCCGAGCCAAGTTTGGCTCGTCACCACTTCTCCACGCGGCATTGTCGCCGAGCCAAGTTTGGCTCGTCACCACTTCTCCATGCGGCATTGTCGCCGAGCCAAGTTTGGCTCGTCACTGCTTCTTCGTGCTGTCTTGTCGCCGCGCCAAGTTTGGCTCGTCCTCTGTTCTCCTTGCTACCGAGCCAAGTGGGCTCGTCACCACTCTTTGCTACCGAGCCAGGTTTGGCTTGTCCTCTAATGTTTTAGCTCGTCGCCTAGGCTTTTTTCCCACTTAGTGTTTTTAGCAGTCGATCTCGATGGGGTGAAAACTGACCCCAACAGTTAGCCCCCAAGCTCGGCAGTATTAGTAATAGTGCCGAGGTGAAGAGTCGAGATCAACATTCTTTGGATTGCCGAGCCAAACTGAGTTTTACTGAGGTGTTTTACGTCCGAGCCAACACCAGAATATCTTATTGCCGAGCCAAACCCCTCGACGTGCTGCTGATTCGTCTTCAATTGCGTTCCCAACTACTTCGGCCCGTGATATATTCGTTTCCATTTTGCCGAACCGACACCTTTGTCACGCTGCCGAGCCAAGTTGTTATTCATTTGACCGAACTGTTCTGGCTCGTTATCTTGTTGTATTCCTTGGACTGCTATTTCGCCGAGCCATCCTCCTTTGATATGTTTGCCGAACCAAACCAACATGTGATTTGCCTTTGGCTCGGTAACAAAGTTGTCTTGAAGTATCTCTTATCATGATTACAACTTTATTGGGAACCGTAAGCGTTTTGCATGTTCCCGAGGCTGCGTGGCGTCACGCGCTGTAATCCCATGCTTCTTTATATTCAGATCTTCGTCTCACTCTCTCATAACTCACTTCTCTTCATTTCCAAAAAATCAGGTAGCTCTCTTCTCTCTCCTCTTTTCATTTTTTTTGTTTAAGTAGTTGGCTAGGGTTTCATTGATCCTTCTGTTCCGCCGCCGCCGCTATTGAGTTTTCCGACCCATCTTCAAACGTGGCTAGGCGTCTTCTTGTGTTTTCCGATCCACCTTCAAATTCTTCCGGCGAGATCTTGCATTTTCCGAGCCATCTTCAAACTTCCACGGTGGACGCTTGAGCCATCTTCAATCTTCTCTGTCTCTGAGCCAAAATTATTTCCAAATTTTCACTAAGTGTTCAGTTTGTTTCCGAGCCAGATTCCTCGTTCTTATATCGCCGAGCCAAAATCCTCAATGTCTCATATCGCCGAGCTGGAAGATTCTATTGGTTCGGCAACTTCTACTTCACTTCTGGGTCGCAAGATGGTTTTATCCCCATAGACTTCCGAGCCAGCCGAGCCTAGTTTTCCGCAGGGTCAACTGCAGATTGTCGTCCCATATCTGATAGACGAAGCATTTGATGCAGAGGCGGATGCCGAGGCAGCTTTGATTCAGAGAGCCCTTGCAGAATTCAAGGCCGAGCCGACGAAATATGTTATTGACGAGGCGGAGAAAATACGCTTGGAAAGATTGTTTGCGAGCTGCCAGGCTAGCACATCGGCGAGGCGAAAGCCTAAGAAAAAAGCTCCCAAGAAACGACCCGACCCCCCTGGTTCGTCCTTATGCACTGCTGAGTCTTTGGAGGCATTAAGGCATCGTTTTAATATCTCGGAGGACGTAGATCTGATTGTTCCAGCTTCAACAGACCGAGCCGAATCTCCACCACCTGGGTATTTCACTCTCTATGAGAGTTTCTTCTACGGTTGCCTGCTCTGGTTTCCGATCCCCAGCTTGATCCTTCGATTTCTATACAAACATGGGTTAGCGCCGAGCCAGATTACGCCTCGTGGGATGCGTCACTTAGTCGGGATTCTGGTTCGGAGCTATGAGTGTGATGCGACTATTCGCATCTCCCATCTTCGGCAGTTCCTCGAGTTTCGAAAGATTAAGAACTCCCGAGCATACTATATCTCCAACAAGAAGCAACGAAAAATAATCGAAGGCTTCCGAAGCAAGGATGGTGACTAGGGCCATCATTTCTTCTTTGTTCCCATTAACGATGCTACGGTGGAAGCCGAAAGCATCAATTATGTCAAGTCAGAATGGGGAGATATTGGTGGGCGAGCCGTAGACCCTTCAGGAGATTTCTAAGGTTTTGTTTCGCAGCGAGCTGACCGCTTCTTTTTCTGTTGTTTTTTTTACAGTTCGGCAGATTCTACCACGGTTCCCAGAGGACACGCTTTCGCTTCGGAGAACGCTTGCTGCTAAGAAGTGTCATTGGGAGAAACACTTTTCCTTAAGGAGAGTTGAGAAAGCCCGAGCTATTTTTGCCGGTGTCGAAGTGTCCGACAGCTCAGAGTCTGAGTCTTCAGTACCAAGTCCTCCGAAGAGAAATATGGGAAAGAGACTGACGTTCCACGATAAACAAGCTCTGAAAGAGAGGGTGGAAAAAGAGGCGGCCATCCGAGCCGACGAGGCGACTGTCGCGGCAGATCAAATTGCCGAGCCAGTTGCTCAGACCGTCACCGAGGTGGAACAACAGCTTCTTCCCGAGCCGCCTGCAGCTGATGCAGAAAATAGGGAAACAGTTTCTGCCATCGTCCCCGCCACCAGACCTTCTAGCTCGGCGCTTGCCCAGCACAAAGACGTCAAGAAGAAGCGCGCTGCTGCCGAGCCCGAAAAACAAAAGCCCGCCGATCCAATTCCCGCCGAGCCAACACCAGCGTCATTTCGTCAAGAAGGATCAGCACCGATCTGTAATGACGCTGAAGCTTCAGCGACTCTCTTCTCGCAGGTTTGCTGCTCGGGTGATAGACTGCCGCCCGTCGATGTCCTAACCCACGGCGACCTGTATACTGATATGTCGCTCCGAGGCACCAAGGTAAGTTCGTATATAAATTGTGGTTCAGTAACAAATCTTGAGAGCTAACTGTTTGTTCTTATGATCAGTTCGTCGCGTCTATCAACAAGATTGTCGCTGCGTTCGAGCACGACATTAGAAAGGATAAACGCCGAATCGAAGATGCCCAGAAGGATGTATCTTTCCTTCGAAGCAGGGTTGCCGAGCTGGAAGGCAAACACGCGGACGAGATGGCGGCTGCTACAGCTCGGATCGAAGCTCTCGAGAAGGACAAGGCATTCCTTAAGGAGGAGTGGAACAAAGCCGGTGACTTGGCTATGAGAATAGATCGCTCCAAGCAGAAGAAGGCTGCCGAAATTGAATCCTTGAAGAGGCAACTCACTGCTGTAAAAGCTTTGCACGAGGCGGATGTGAAGAAGGCGCAGAAAGCGGCGAGGAGGGAGATGTCTGAGAGACTTCAAGAACGGCTTGCTGAGATTGAGAAGAAAGTTGGCGAGCTAAGAGAGGCGAAGGAGAAAGAGCTCGATCTGGCCCAGGTTGACAGCAACCTTCAGTTGCTCGAAATTCTGCAGAAGGAGGATGCGCCTGCCCTCGACTCCGAGGTGGCCAAACTGACGGGCTGGAGAGCTGATCTAGCCGAGGCGGCTGATGAGTTCGAAAAGATAGAGGCCGAGCTGAAGAAAAATCTGACTCTCTCCCCAGTTTCCTCAGACTCTGCAGGCACTCTTCTGGGAACCGAGCCAACGGAAAATGTGGCGGCAACAGCCGGGGTTGTAGATTTTGCAGGTTCGAACGTCGGTACACCAGGGATTGCTGACCTTGCTGCGGAGAAGCCTTCCGAGCCAGATCCTCTTGGATGATCTTTCTCTCTTCCAACTTAAAAACTCCTTTCTTTTGCTTTGGTATATTTGTTTCTAAGACAAGCGCCTGGACGGCTTTATCCAACTCTTTTATATGGTAATTTTGCTAAGTCTTGTGACGTTTGCCATACGTTGGCATGAACTCACTTATCCCTTGCTGGGAATATCTATTTATGTTCTCGTTCGTCTTTTTGATGTGATATTGCGAAATATTTTGTTTGGTAGAAGCATGGTTGTCTTTGTATTGAGTGCTTTGTTGTCAGTTTAGGGTTTGCGGCGTTCCGGCTTACATTCCCGTTCTTTTGACGATGAAACATATTTTAAAATCTCATACTAACCGGTAGGTTTAGTATTCATGTTTCAGAGATGTTTATGACCAGTGTACCAGGAGGTGTTTACTGGGTTTTAGAGTTTAATTTGAGTGTTAAGACTTGCGAGTTTTCGACTTACGGGTCCCTCTCAAAGATAAACTTGTAAGAATATCATCCAGGATATACCTTTCGGATATTAGACCGGGATATACCCGGTCAAGATTTGTATAGCGCGCTTTTATACCCGCAAGAGGGTGTTGAGAACCCTATCCCGTATAGAGATAGTGGTTAAAATCCATAAGGGATGTGGTCGTTCGTCATGTTGTGGCCAGCAATGGACGAGGTGAAGAATATCCATGAAGGATGTAAGGATGTAACTTGTGTCGACTAAATGACGAGTTGTGCTAGAAAAAGTTTGAAGTTATTACCTTTAAAGAATGATGCGAGGTGTGGGAGTATACATGTATACGTACCCACTCCCCCCCTCAAAAAGGAGGGGGACAACTGAACCCGTCCGAAGACGAGCTGCCTACGTACCCTTTCTAGGGATCAAGTCGTCCCGTAGTTCATGTGAAGTGATTTAGTGGTAATACCTCTTTAGGTGCATTGCGTTCCAAGATCTTGGTATCGGAATATCAGACATGTTTGAGAGCTCGTATACTCCGGATCTGACTGTCTTGGTGATTTTGTAGGGTCCTTCCCAGTTTGCTCCTAGTTTGCCAGCGTTTGTTTCGGCTGTGTTCTGAAAAACTTTGCGGAGAACCAGATCACCTTCTTTGAACTTGCGACTTCTGACGTTGGTGTTGTAATACTTAGCTGCTGCCTGTTGATAATTCTGAATCCGAACCAGTGCCTGATCCCTTCGTTCGTTAACCAAGTCCAACTCATCGAGTAGCATGAGGTGATTCAGTCCTTCCTGTCCAGAAAGGAGTCTGCGGCGGACTCCAGGGAATTGGACCTCGGCTGGGATGACGCATTCGGTACCATGGACAAGAGCAAAGGGTGTTTCTCCAGTAGCACGTCGCGGAGTGGTTCGGTGCGACCATAATACTCCTTCGAGTTCGTCTGCCCAGCGTCCCTTCTTTGCATCAAGGCGTTTCTTCAATCCATCCAGGATGGTCTTGTTTACTGCCTCTGCTTGTCCGTTCCCTTGTGGGTAGCGTGGCGTAGACTTGCTGAGTCGTATCTTCCATTTTTCGTAGAAGGCTTCAAACCTTGTAGAGATAAATTGCGAGCCGTTGTCCGTAACAATTTCGTAGGGAACTCCATTTCGGCATAAGATATTTTTCCAGACGAAATTTTCGACTTGGACATCCTTTATGTTGGCGTAAGAATCTGCTTCTACCCATTTTGAGAAGTAATCTGTCAAAACCAGCAAGAACCTCTTTTGTTTGGACCTATGCAGAGGCCCGACGATGTCCATTGACCAGCGCATGAAAGGGTAGGGCGCTGAGATTGATGATAGCAGCTCCGTAGGTTGATGAATCATTGGGGCATGTCGTTGGCATTTTTGGCACCTGGCAGAGAACTTTTCACAGTCCTTCACCATCGTTGGCCAATAGTATCCATGACGCTTGATCTTGATCGCCAAGGCTCTTCCACCGGAGTGATTGCCACACGAGCCACTATGGACCTCTTCCATGATGTTTCTTGCTTCGGCGCCTTCGACGCAAGCCATCAGTGGGCCGAGAATCTCCACTTGAAGACGTTTCCATCTAAGAGAACATATCGAGCAGCTTGAGCTCTGAGTTTTCTAGCAGCCCACTTATCTGATGGTGTCTCGCCGTCCATGATGTATACGCGAATTGCTCCTATCCATTCTTTGTCGCATCCGTATTCCGTTTCTGTTTGTTGCGGATCTTCCTCCATGTCCACTACTTCACCTTCGGTTGGGGGCGCAGTTTCAGGTTCTTCCTCTATCTCAGTTACCTTGTCCTCCTCCGATGATGTTATGTTCTGGTCGTCTAGAGTGGTGGTGTCGGTGCTGCCCTTTTGTGCAAGACTCAGCCCAGACGCTCCTTCGGCTCGAACGGCTGTTTGAGAGCGAGTGACCGCGTTCACGGTGCCAGAGAGGTTGATACTTGGGTTTTTGATGAATTCCACTGGGATTATTCTTTTCAGGTCCGGATCGGAGGTGGATGCGAGTGCTGCTAGCGCATCTGCCGAAGTATTCTCCCCGCGTGGTATCCGTGTTAATGTGAACTCTTCGAACTGCGCAGCCAGTCCTTTGACAATCTTTAGATAGGCTTCCATTCGGTCGTCTCTGGCTGTGTACTCGCCGCTAACTTGGTTGACCACCAGCTGTGAATCGCAGTAGGCTTGGATGTGCGAAACCTTGAGTCCAAGAGCAAGTCTCATTCCAGCTATCAAAGCTTCATATTCTGCTTCGTTATTGGATGCACGAAAACCCAGGCGGAATGACTGCTCAAGGATTTTGCCTGTTGGAGAGGTTAACCGTATTCCCACTCCGGACCCTTGTTTTGATGATGATCCATCCGCGTGAAGCCTCCATATTGTGCTCGGAGCCGGCTCCTCTATTACTTCTTCTGGGAGTTCTATCAAAAAGTCGGCTAGGACTTGAGATTTAGCGCAGGTTCTGCTTCGATATTCGATGTCATATTCGCTCAGCTCTATAGCCCACTTTGCCAATCTCCCAGACTGGCTAGGGCTATGTAAGATGGCTCGCAGTGGGAAAGTAGTCAAAACTACAATCGAATGTGACTGGAAGTATGGTCTTAGTTTTCGAGTGGACATTACCACAGACAATGCCAGCTTCTCCATCTGTGGATACCGTGTTTCAGCGTCGGTGAGAGTTTGACTAACATAGAAAATTGGCTTCTGCTCGCTGCGCTCCTCTCTGATGAGTACACCACTTACCGCTGTGGCCGAAACGGCCGTGTATAGAAACAGTGGCTCGCCTTCTACCGGTTTCGTAAGTACTGGAGGGCTGGCTAGGTACTCTTTAAGCTGTTGAAACGCCTGCTCGCATTTTTCTGTCCATTCAAACTTCTTGTTCCCACGTAGCGTATCATAGAAGGGCAAACATTTATCAGTTGACCGAGAGATAAAACGATTCAGCGCGGCGACCCGTCCAGTTAGCCTCTGGACTTCGCGTTTTGTCTTCGGCGACACCATCTGTATGAGTGCATCAATCTGCTTCGGATTAGCTTCAATTCCGCGGTGGGTGACCAGATATCCAAGGAATTCTGCAGACGTGACCGCGAATCTGCACTTGGTTGGGTTCAGCTTCATGTTATGCAGATTCAGCTGCTTGAAACATTCTTCCAGGTGAGTTACGTGATCCTCCTCCTCTAAAGACTTCACCAGCATGTCGTCTATGTAAACTTCCATTGTCTTCCCCAGTTGGCCAGCGAACATTCGGTTCACTAATCGCTGGTAAGTGGCTCCAGCATTTTTTAGACCGAACGGCATGACTTTGTAGCAGTATATCCCGCGGTCTGTGATGAACGCCGTCTTTTCTTGATCGTCTGGGTTCATTAGGATTTGGTTGTATCCGGAGAAGGCATCCATAAATGAGAGGAGTTTGTTGCCCGCTATCGCTTCCACCAATCGATCAATATGCGGCAGTGGAAAGCTGTCTTTGGGGCACGCTTTGTTCAAGTCGGTGAAGTCCACACATACACGCCATTTCCCATTTTTCTTCTTAACTACCACAGGGTTAGCGAGCCAGTCTGGGTATTTTGCTTCGACTATCGATCCCACACGTAGTAGTCGTTCCACCTCGTCATTCACTGCTTGTGCTCTGTCTGGACCAAGTTTTCGCCTTTTCTGTTTGACGGGTTTAAATGTTGGGTCCACGTGCAGCTCGTGGCACGTTACATTGATGCTGATGCCGGGCATATCTTCAGCTGCCCACGCGAAGGTGTGTAGGTTCTTTTTAAGGAAAGAAATCAACTCTCCCCTTATTGGATCTTTCAGCTCGGCCCCTATTTCGACGCAGCGTTCTGGGTGATTGCCATCTATGTTCACCGAGACGACGGGGTCGCAAGTTGGTTTGCTTTTCTCTCGCGATCCTCCGTGATCTGTAATTGCTATAAGAGTTTTGCCAACTCCTTCTCGGGTTCTCTCTCCGTCTTCATCTTCTTTCTCCTGGTGGTGATCTCTGTGACGGGGTTCCTAAGTTTGTGTTCGGCTAGAAAACATATGCGGGATTCCTTTTGGTTTCCCCAAATTGTTTTGATTCCCCTTGGGGTCGGAAATTTGATGCAGAGGTGATAGGTCGATGGTACAGCTCGCATCGAGTTTATCCAGGGTGTGCCCATGATCACATTGTAGATCGCAGGATGATATGTAACCGAAAACTCCACTATCTTGGTCACCTGTTCAGCTCGGACGGGGAGTTTTATTGTTCCAAGGGTCATGGTCGTCTCTCCCGAGAATCCAGTTAAAGGCTTCGGCGCGGCTGTGATTTTGTCAAGGTCTATGTTCATCCTTCTGAGGGTTTCCCGGAAGATCACATCTATGGAGCTTCCTGTGTCTATCAGAACTCGGGCGACATCGCAATCATCGACGATCAATTCTATCACGAGGGGGTCATTATGTGGTCTGTCGATGCCGGTGGTTTCCCTTTCTTCGAACGAGATAACATCGTTAGGAAGTTTGGAGGGTGCTGACCAGTTTACACTCGCATCGGCTCGCCGCTGGAAAGCCTTGATTGAAGACACCGTGTCCGAGCAGTATTGTGATCCACCCATTATCATATTTATTCTTCTTCGTGAACCTGACTGCGTCGCCTCGTCATCTCGTCTTCCTCGCTTGGGTGTATCATCATTTTGACTTGTCTGGTTCGGCTGATCTTTTTCGCCTTCTTGCTCGAAGTCTTTTAAGCTGACTGCGCTACCGAGTTCTCCGGCTACCAGCTTTGCCGCGAGCTTCATTCCCAAGGTTCGGCAGTTGGCAGTCGAATGACCGTGCATGTGATGAAATTCGCAGTAGGCTTTTTCGTCGTACGAACTTTGACTTCGTGTCCAGGTGTTCCAAGGTGCTTTGCCTCGGCCCGTTCCCACCTGATAGTTGTGGGCTCCTCCAAAGTTAGGTTTCTCATGGTGTACATACCCGTTCCCTTGAGTATTCTTCTTTTGAGGAGGTTGGCTCGGGATTTGGAAAGAACGGTTCGTCGCTTTGGCGGCTCCATACTTCTGAGACAAAATCTTCATCTCTTCTTCATTGACTATGAAATCTGAGGCTCGGTGCAGTGCATCCTGAATTGATAGCGGCGTGTTTAGAGCAATCTCTTTTTGGAATTCGGATTCGTACCACAGAGCCCTTTTTAACGCGAGCACAGCGGCCTTGTCGCTTACGCCTTCCACTTTTGACATTACTGCTTTGAATCTCCCTATAAAGCTTCGCAATGTCTCTGTAGGCCCTTGAGTTAATGTCCATAGGTCGGCATCCAAGGCCCCTCGATCCATAAACATGGAATAATGCTTCAAGAAGGCGGCAGACAGCTGCTGGAAATCATCAATGGAGTTCCGCTCTAATCTTGAAAACCATTGGAGGGCTGCACCCTTTAGATGTTCCACAAATACCAAGCAGAAACCAGCATCTCTCTCTTTTTCTCTAAAATTGGCTCGACCCATTGCTATGATAAACGCCGTTATGTGTTCCTTTGGGTCGGTTGTCCCTTCGTAGATTGGGACTTTGATCTTTCCTGGGTCGGAGATCCTTGCCTTGGTAATTCGGGCTGTGAATGGTGTATTGTGTGCTTCTTCCAATACGCGGTCAATCTCTGGGACTTTACTGGTTGCTTTGTGCACCTGGGATCGGACGGCTTTCATCTCAGCGGTGGCTCGAATCAATGAGGCTCGGATTTCGTCCAACTCTTCCCTCTGGGCTCGGCTCGTCGTCCTTGGTTCATCAGCAAACTGCGCTCGTTGGACCCAGAGGAGATTTTCCTCTTCCTCTGCGTTGTGGTTTCCTTCTTCGTCAAGAATGATTGCTGTAGCCGAACCAACGTCGGTGCGTAGGTTATATCCATCCCTGGTTCCTCTTGCACCTTGGGTCAGTCGGGGTAGTTCAGTAATATTTGATCTTGTCACCGCGGGTACCTGCTCGTTTGTTGGATGTGGCGGTGGTAACCCTCCCAAAGTCCTTGGTGCGTCGCGTGGTGTTGAAAAATCCAGGGCCGTCGGGTTTAGGCCAAGCCGTCTGGTTATTCCGCTAACAGGTGGGTTCATAGTTGAGCCGACTCCTCCAGATCGTAAGTTTCTGGCTCGGCTATCGGTTACTAGTGACTCAATTCTCTCTGTTAGCGAGCTGTTCAGCTTGTCTTGCTCCTCGGCCTTCTTCAGCAACGCGGTCATCATGTTCTTCAATTATGTTAAAGTTTCTGTTGTGCCTTCCGTGTTCGCTGGAGGCAGATTGGTTCCTGTCCTAGGAGGATCGACGCCGATATTGCTCGCATCGTCACCGCTTCGGTCTCCGTCGGTAGTCATTGATTCAGATCTCGTATCAAGTGGTTTTCTAAGGTGTCAGAAAGTTTGAGATACTTCCCCACAGACGGCGCCAAATTGTGGGAGTCGAAACTCGCACAACCAAAACTTGTAAAGAGATTTAGGGATTCGACAAACTTCTATGTAAAGAAACCAAGAAACTGAGATCCAAAGATGGAGACTTTATTCAAGCTGTTTCGAAAGCTATTTGTAAAGTAATAAGTGTTTAGTTAGGTCAATTTTCGGATCCCCTTTTCAAAGAGGTACATTGTTTATTTATACACGAATAAGTCGGCTGAGCCTGTTTCCCAAAGGTATTTGGAAAACTTCCTTTCTCTGGCTCGGATGTGGGCTTCTTTCTTAGGCTTGTCATCTTGGCCCACCAATCTCTTATGGCTCGTTGCCTCGACCCAATAGAATATTGGACTCGTTGCTTTGCTGGGTCATCGGTGAACTGGCTCGTTGTTTGTTTCGCCTACTTCTCCCAATTCCGAGCCAGGTAGTTGGTCTGCCAACATGTTGGCTCTTCACCGTTCGTTGGTTTGCCAACATGTCGCCGAGCCAAGATGTTGGCTCGTCACTCCTTTCTCCTTGCTGCCTAGCCAAGATGTTGGTCGTCGCCTTCTTTTCTTGCCTAGCCAAGACGTTGGCTCGTCGCCTGCTTTTCCTCCTTGCTACCGAGCCAAGTGTTGGCTCGTCGCCTTCTTTTCTTGCTGCCTGGCCAAGATGTTGGCTCGTCACCATTCCTTGGTACCGAGCCAAGTGTTGGCTCGTCACCATTTCTCCACGCGGCATTGTCGCCGAGCCAAGTTTGGCTCGTCACCACTTCTCCACGCGGCATTGTCGCCGAGCCAAGTTTGGCTCGTCACCACTTCTCCACGCGGCATTGTCGCCAAGCCAAGTTTGGCTCGTCACCACTTCTCCACGCGGCATTGTCGCCGAGCCATGTTTGGCTCGTCACTGCTTCTTCGTGCTGTCTTGTCGCCGCGCCAAGTTTGGCTCGTCCTCTCTTCTCCTTGCTACTGAGCCAAGTGGGCTCGTCACCACTCTTTGCTACCGAGCCAAATTTGGCTCGTCTTCTAATGTTTTAGCTCGTCGCCTAGGCTTTTTTCCCACTTAGTGTTTTCAGCAGTCGATCTCGATGGGGTGAAAACTGACCCCAACAAATATGCCAAACTGCAAAGCAGAAGACAAAAAGGATTGGTCAGTTGGCTGCAAGATAAAACTAGGCGAATCTCCTAAGAAATCTACGGCTCGCCCACCAATGGGTTCCCATTCCGCCTTCACATGATGGACGCTTTGGCTTCAACCGTGGCACCGTTAATGGGAACAAAGAAAAAGGGGCTCCCCCAGTCACTGTCCTTGCTTCAGAAGCCTTCAATTATCTTTCTCTTCTTCTTGTTGGAAATATAATAGGCATTGGAATTTGGAATCCTCTGAAACTCAAGGAATTGCATAAGGTGTGAAACAAGAACATTCACGTCGCATTCGTAGCTTCGGACCAAGATTCCAACCAGGTAACGCATTCGCCGAAGAGGAATCTGTCTCGGAGCCAACCCATGCATTTTCAGAAAATGGATGATCAATCTGGGGATCGAAAACCACAGCAAGCTATGGTAGAAGAAACTCTCGTAAAGGGTAAAGTACCCTGGTGTCGGATCATCGGCTCGGTCTATTGGCATAGGAACTATCAAATCAACGTCTTCTGAAATCCTAATTCGATGCCTCAACTCTTCCAGAGATTTCACTATAGACAAAGACGAACCAGGTGGGTCGGCTCGTTTCTTTGGAGCTTTCTTCTTTTAAGGTCTTTGCCTCGCCACGTACTCGCTTGTTGGTTCGCAAATAGCCTCTCCAATCACCTTTTTCAGCCTCGTCGAGACTGTATTCTTCTGGCTCGGCTTTAACCTCTTCGAGGGCCCTTTGCATCAAATTTGCCTCGGCATCTGCCTCAGGATCGAATGGATCATCAGCCAAGGATTGTTCCTCAATGGGGATTCGACCCAGCGGAGAATCAGGTAGGTGCGACTGGCTCGGTGACCTGCGGAGAAAGCACCATCTTACGACCCAGCAGCGAAGCGGAGTTAGCCGAAACAACATAATCTTCCAGCTCGGCGGTGCACGACATTAGAAACCTCGGCTCGGATGAATGCTAAACACTTACCAAAGATTAACAAACTATGAAGATTCTAGGCAACGCGGCTCGCCAGATGAAGATGGATCGGAAAATCGACGGCTCGCCAGAGGAATTTGAAGGTGGATCGGAAAACAAGAAGAATTTTCGGAGGAGTTTAAAGATGGGTCGGATAAATTAAGGAGCCGCCGAACCACGTTTGAAGGTGGATCAGAAAACTCAAGGATTCGGAGGCGGAATGAGAGAAAACGAAAGAAACCTAGCCAAAACTTGAACAAAAAAAGAGAGAAAATAAAAAAGAGAAGAGAGCTACCTGTTTTTCAGAAATTTGGAGAAGTGAATTGTGAAGAGAAGTGGAGAAGGGGTCAATATATATAGGTATTTAAAGCGCAGCGCGTGGCACCACTCGACCTCGGGAACCGACTAAAATTTTTGCAATTCCCAAAGGGGGTTATGACGCGTGTTAAAGAAACACAATCACCAAACCAACATCTCAGAAAACGGATCAACCGAGCCAAAAACACTTCGACCGTAAGATACATTGGGGTGGCTCGACAATGTACCAAAACAGTGTCTCGCCAAGCTGATTCGATGATACGGCAGGCCAGACGGCTTGGAAGCATCGTTCGCCGAAGCAACTTAGTAACATTTGTTTGGCGGTACGCCAAGATGGCTGGATAATGAGGCAAACACCTCGGCAACGAGCGCCTTGGCAGCAAATTCCTCGATAACTAACACCTTGGCAGAAAATGCCCCGGCAATAATCTCCCAGGCAACGAATGCCTCTGCAATGAATGCCTCGACAGCAAACGCCTCGGCAACGAACACCTTGGCAGCAAATGCCTCGGCAACGAACGCCTTGGCAGCAAATGCCTCGGCAACAAACTCCTCAGCAACGAATGTTTTGGTAGAAAAAGCCTCGGCGTTAGAATGCATCACTTCGGAAACACGACGAGCCAAATGGCTCGGCAGCACCCTCACCAAAGTGGCTCTGTAACTCACGAAAGAAGGCCTCAAATGTTGATCTTGGGGATGGCTACTTTTACCTCATTATCATCATCATTGATCTGATGAGCTGGGGGCTAACTGTTGGGGTCATGTTTCACCTCATCGAGATAAACTGCAAAAAATAGCTTAGTAAAGATTTTGAGCCCAGCCAAAACCCGTGAGCCTAGCCAAACCCAGCCAAGAGCTTTGATGGGCCGAACCAAATTTCGACTCGCTGGGCCAAATTCCTTGGCAAGGCAGTGAACCGAACCACCGATGACCCGATGAGGTGACAAAGCAGCGAGCCGAACCGTCGGCAACCCGACCAGATGAGGCAAGGAGGCAGCGAGCTGAACCGTCGGTGACCCAAGGCGATGAGGCGACGTGCCGACAAGCCAGAGAGGCGGTGAACCGACGAGGCGACGAGCCCAATCCTTCGAAAGCAACGAGCCCAATCCCTTGGTGAGCCAAGGCAATGAGCCACAATATCTTGATGGGCCGAAGTGATGAGTCAAAACAAGAAACCCACGACTTTCCACCGACCTAGAAGAATCCGAGAATAAAGGAAGTTCGCGGAAGAATAGGAAAACTTCCTTATCACATTAGGGTTCACGTAAGCCGACTTATTCTTGTATAAATAGACATGTATCCCTTTCAAAAAGGGATCCGCAATTTTACCTAGCTAAACACTTGTCATATACTTTACACTCTTCTTCTATCAAAAGCTTTGCGAAATGGCTTAATAAAAACACCATCTTTAGATCTCTATTCTCGTGGTTTACACTTAGATGTTTTGGTTCCTTAAATTTTCTTACTCAATTTAGTTGTGTGAGTTTCGACTCCCACAGTTGATTACAAGTTGCGAGTCGCAGAAAGCATGTATATGTTTAATTTTGAGTATGTGGGCCAGCTTTATTCTCGCGATCAGGGCTTCGTACTCTGCTTCATTGTTGGATGCGCAAAAACCCAACCGGAACGATTGTTCGAGGATCTAGCCCGTTGGAGAGGTCAATCGTATTCCTACCCCAGAACCTTGTTTTGACGATGAACCATCCGCTTGAAGTTTCCATACCGAGTTCGGGGTTGTTTCTCCTATTTCTTCTTCCAAAAGAAATAGGAGTCAGCGAGAACTTGAGACTTTGCACAGGTTCGGCTTCGGTACTCAATGTCATATTCGCTCAGCTCGATTGCCCACTTAGCTAGTCGTCCAGACTGACTTGGGCTGTGCAGAATGGACCGCAATGGAAATCTGGTCAGGACCACAATTGAATGTGATTGGAAATATGGCCTTAGCTTTCGGGCGGATATTACTACTAATATTGCTATCTTCTACATCTGCGGATATCTTGTTTTTGCGTCTACTAGTGTTTGGCTGACGTAGAAGATAGGCTTTTTCTCGCTACGTTCCTCTCGAATGCGCACTCCACTTACTGCTGTTGCAGAGATAGCCATGTAAAGGAATAATGGTTCGCCTTCTACTGGTTTTGCAAGCACTGGTGGACTAGTCAGATACTTCTTCAGCTGCCAGAAATCTTCTTTGCACTTCTTGGTCCACTCAAACTTCTTGTTTTCTCGCAAAATATCATAGAAAGGGAGACAATTATCGGTAGATCGCAAGATAAACATGTTGAGCGCAGCTATCCTTCCAGTAAGTCCTTGCACTTCACATTTTGATTTTGGTGATGCCATTTGCATAAGTGCATCAATTTGCGTTGGATTGGCTTTTATACTGTGGTGAGTAACTAGGTATCCAAGGAATTCTCCTGACGTCACTGCGAATCTGCATTTGGACGGGTTGAGCTTCATGTTGTGCAGATTCAGTTGCTCGAAGCATTGGCTTAGATGGTTCACATGATCTTTTTCTTCCAAGGATTTCACCAGCATATCATCTATGTATAGTTCCATCGTCCTTCCAAGCTGGTCGGCAAACATCTTGTTTACTAAACGTTTATATGTTGCTCCAACATTTGTAAGGCCGAAAGGCATCACCTTGTACCAATATATCCCTCGATCCGTGATAAAAGCAGTCTTCTCTCGATCATGGGGATTCACAAAGATCTAGTTGTATCCAGAAAATGCATCCATGAATGAGAGGAGTTTATTTCCAGTTGTTGCTTCCACCAACCGATCAATATGTGGCAGTGGAAAGCTATCTTTTGGACATGCTTTGTTGAGATCGGTGAAGTCTACACATACACGCCATTACCTGTTCTTCTTCTTGACTACCACTGGATTCGCCAACCAATCCGGGTATTTAACTTTGATGATTGACCCGACGCGCAATAATCTTTTGACCTCGTCGTTAACTGCTTTGGCTCTCCCGGGTCTGAGCTTCGTTCTCTTCTACTTTACTGGTTTGAATATTGGATCAACATTTAGTTCGTGACACATTATGTTGATGCTAATTCTAGGCATGTCTTCTGCTGCCCACGCAAAAGTGATTACGTTTTTCTTCAAGAAAGAAATCAGCTATCCTTTAATCATTTCGTCGAGCTTGGCTCCTATCTCGACATAGCGTTATGGATGATTACTGTCTAATACATATCGAGACCATGGAGTCGCAGGTCAGCTCGGCCTCTTCGCGATCCTCCACGATCTGTAATTGTTATAATGGTTTGGATAATTCCTTCACCGCCTCCCTATCCGTCTTCATCTTCTTATGCTTTGCCTTGGCGCCCCGGTCGGTAACAGGGTTCCTAAGTTTATGCTCAGCTATGAAACAAATTCGGGACTCCTTCTGATTTCCCCATATCATTTTGATTCCGTTGGGGGTCGAAAACTTGGTACAAATATAGTATGTTGAGGGGACGGCTCACATGGAATTGATCCAGGGAGTTCCACTGGTCACATTGTAAATTGCTGGATGATCTGCCACCAAAAATTGACGGGCAATATGATTGTCCTTATGGTCATTGTTGTTTCCTCCGAGAATCCTGTTAGAGGTTTCGGTGTTGCTGTGACTTCGGATAGGTGGATGTTCATTCTTCGTAAAGTTTCACTGAAAAATCATGTCTACGGAGCTTCCTGTATCGATCAGTACCCGAGCAACATCACAATCATTGACGATCAGCTCAATCACCAGAGGATCGTTGTGTGGTCTGTCGATACCGGTTATTTCTCTTTCCTTGAACGAGATCACATCGTTTGTCAGTTTGGAGGGCTCGGACCAGTTGACGCTGGCCTTGGTTCTTCTTTGATAAGCTTTGATTGAAGAAACCGTGTCCGAACAGAATTGAGATCCACCCATTATCATGTTTATTCTTTGTCTCAAACCGGATTGTGCCACCTCGTCATCTTGCCTTCCACACTTAGGGGGATCATCCTTTGTCGGCACAGCTTGATTGGCATTTTTCTCTATCTCGGAGTCCCTGAGGCTTACGTTGCCCCAAAGCTTACCATCTGCCAGCTTTTCTGCGAGTTTTAAACCCAGCACGCGGCAGTTCGCGGTTGAATGCATGTAAGTGTGATGATGCTCACAGTAAGCCTTTTCATCGTAAGAATTTCAATTCCTCGTCCATGTGCTCCATGGACCCTTTGCTCGGCCTCGGCAGCGTCCGTAACTAGCCGCGTCAACTTGATAATTGTGAGCTCCTCTGAAGCCTCCTTTGTGCTGAATGTATCCCGCTCCTTGGTTAATCTTCTTGTTATTCGGCGGGTTTGGAGCTTGAGAAGAGTGGCTCGTCGACTTTGTTCTTCCATACTTTTGAGACAGGATTTTCATCTCCTCTTCGTTTGTGTGGAAGTCTGCAGCTCGGTGTAGAGCATCCTGGATTGAAGATGGTGCGTTTAATCTATTTCCTTTCGAAAATCTGAGTCATACCAGAGTGATTTCTTTAGAGCAAGCAATGCGGATTTGTCGCTTATGTCTTCGACTTTTGACATCACGGTTTTGAATCTTCCAATGAAGTTTTGCAGTGTTTCTGTCGGCCGTTGAGTCAAAGTCTAAGGTCGGCATCGGAGGTTCCGGTGATCCATGAATATGGAATAATGCTTCAGGAATGCTGTCGATGGAATTTCGCTCGAGTCTGGAAAACCACTGGAGTGCTGGGCCTTTTAAGTGTTCCACGAATAGAAGATAGTAACTAGCATCCTTCTCGTTTTCTTTGAAGTTGGCTCTGCCCATTGCTATGATTGTGGGAGTCAAAACTAGCACAATTGAATTTGTCGAAGGTTTGTTAAGGGAACTGAAATTTCTAGGTTAAAACCACAACACAAAGATCAAGAGATAGCTTTGATTGCTGTTTTGAAAGCTTTTCGTACGAGAGCAAAAGTATAGAGTTTTTACTAGGTAAAATTGTGGATCTCTTTCTCAAGGAAATTACATTGGTATTTATAGGAATCTAAGTCGGCTAGACCTGTTCTTAAATGATAAAAGAAAACTTCATAATTCTTCGGGAATTTCCTTTCTTCAGGTCGGCTACGTCTCATGGGCCTCATCTGTGAGCTCATTTGTCTTAGGCTTGGCATTATGGATCCCTTAAGATCGTTTTGGCCTAATAAAGGCTTCGGCTTGGGATTCAATTGTTTTGGCATGTCCCTGAACTGAGTATCTCACCTACTGAACCGTCCGGCCTCTCCGCCGAACCATTCGCCTCTTTTGCCAAACCGTTCGGCATTTACGCCGAGCCGTTCTGTTCATTGATCGAATGCCGATCAGTTTGCCACGCCGCTCGGCTTGCTGACCTGAATGCCAAACCATTTACTTTGTTTTGCCGAGCCGGTTGATTTGCTTCGCCGAGCCAGTTGATTTGCTTCGCCGAATGCCTTGTCGCTGGACTATTTGACTCGGCGTACTTCACTGCTGGGCTCGGCATCCTGTCAAAGTGAGACGGGTCTGCTAGGCATTATTTTTATACTTGGCCGTTTCACCATTGATCTCAGATGTGGACACTGACCCCCATTTAGCCCCCAGCTCGGCAGTATTGGTGACGATAGGAAAGCCTGAGATCAACTCCTTGCATTATCCATGCCGATCCATTCTTGACAAAAAGGCCGAATCGATTCTGGTGATTTTGCCGAAATGGTTTCGTTAATGTTGTCAAACCGTTCTAGCAATATTGCCGGGCTGTTTTTTTTATTGTTGCCCAACCGTTTTAACAATATCGCCTAACCAATTTTGCAACATTACCGAGCCATTTCCAGTGTTAGTGCCGAGCGCTTCGGCGATGATTATGGACTTAGTAAATTTTGCTTCTTTCTTGGGAAGTACAAATGCTTTGCTAATTCTCGAGGCGTATTGATGTTACTCTTTTTCTCCCGTGCCTATATATATCCGAGATCACTCCCCATTTCTCTCATAATTTCTCTTTGCCAAATTTCTCAAACCAGGTAACTTCTTTCCTCTCTTCTCTCTCTTCTTTTTCTTTGAGTTTTAGTTAGGGTTCCACCGTATTTATCCCATCGCCGCCGAGCCTCTTTAAATATTCTGATCCACCTTCAAACTTTCCACCACCATCTTCATCCTTCCCGATTTATCTTCAAACTTTCCGATCCATCTTCATGTCTTCCGATGACCCGCCAAATCACTTTGACCCATCTCTGATGTCTTCGAGATCGGAACTCGCCGACCTATATTATGCATTGTTTGGAAGTCCGAGCAGATCTCCCACCTATCCTGAGCCGTCAATGTCCGAGGAAATGCGGGTCTCTCAAACTTTAGCCGAGCCGATCCGATCTGTACATATACGTCCGAGGATTTGAACGATTCGGTGGGATCGTAGACGGGTCTTTCACGGCTCGGCAGGAAAGTTGTCCTTTCCGAATCGAACGAAGTTCCTAACCCTTTTGAAATTAGGGTTCCATCACTGGTTGACGAGTCGTTTGAGGAGGCAATTAATCCTTTTGAGGTCAAACACGAACCGGAAGACTGGTTCTTCAATCATGCCGAGGCGAAAAGAGAGATAGCACGCCTGGTAGGTCTGCGAAGCAAAAACCTAAGAAGAAAAATAAGAAAAAGAAACCCGATCCGCTGTGTTCGACATTGTCTACTGTTGGGAGACTGGCGGCTTTTAGGAGGTTGAACTGATCCTTCCTTCCAAGATGAACCGAGCCGATCACCCTCCGCCGAACCATTTTACTCTTTACGAGAGTTTCTTCTACCATTGCATGTTATGGTTCCCGATCCCTGGATTGATCTTGAGGTTTCTGTGGAAACATAACCTCGCTATTTCTCAAATTAATCCTCGTGGACTTTGTCACCTTGTCGGCATATTGGTTTGGGGTTACGAATGTGAAGTAGACATCAGGGTTTAGCATCTCCAATGTTTTCGGAGTTTAGGCGATGCAGGCCGAAAGATAAATTAAAGTATTATATCTCCAGTAAATCGAAGAGAAAGATTAACGTGGGATTCCCAAGCAAATATCACGACTGGGAGGACTATTTTTCTATGTTCCTATCTTAGAAACGTTGGTCGGCTCGGAGTGCCTTCATTTGGTCAAAACAGATTGGGGAATACTCGGTAGCCGATCCGTAGCTTGTTTTGGGTTGTGGCTCGGTTTCCCTATTTTTACTTAGTACATTTCGCCTTCTAAATATTTCGACCGCTTTTGTTTTTACAGCTCGTCATCTCCAATTACAGATCCCTCCTAACTTGTTTTTGATCCAACAAGAGTTATCTGCTAGGAAGTGTAATTGGCAGAAAAACTTCAATACTCAAAGGGTTGAAAGAGCTCGTGCCCTTCTTCACGGTGTATCTATCGAGCCATCTTCTTTAAGTTCATCAGACGATATCCAAGCAATAATGGGAAGACCGACTTTTTGTGACAAGGCGGTCACGAAGGCCCGAGCCAAAGTGGAGGCCCTCGAAGCCGCTAGGCATACTGCCACATCTGCTCGGGTTTGAGACCTGAGCCCTAATGTTAGCAAGAATGCTGCCGAGCTGATCTCTACAAAGGTAGCCGAGCCTATTGTTGATGCTTCAGATTTGAGGCAAATTGTTGTTGGGATCCGACCTCCTGGCTCGTCTTTGGCTCAACACAAAGACAAAGGGAAGGACAAAGGCAAGGCTAAGAGCAAGATTTCCCCGAGCCGTAAGCGTGCCGCTCCAAATAAGGGAAAGACCCTGCCGATGTAACTGTGGCCAAAAGGCAATGGTCGAGCCGCACAGCCGCATGCAACCCCCGAGCTGGCGCCTTCCTCCACTGCTCCTTTTCTCCACTCTGCACCCGAGGCATTGTATAATGATGCCTCCACCTCGGCATCGTTATTTTCAAGGGTTTTGTACCCGGGCGACCTTTTCTGCCCTCCGGACACTTTAAACAAGAGTCAAGCCTATGCTAAAATGTCCCTTCGTGGGGTTAAGGTGCTCGCCGAGCCCCCCCCCCCCCCCTTCTATTTTCTTTAGTTATTTTGCGAAGTTTCTCACATCTCTTCTTGTGCAGTTCTTGGCATATCTCAAGAAGATGACTCTGGCCTACAAGGCAGATGCCCGTAGGGATAAGCTACGTGTCAAAGATGCTCGGAAAATGGCTAAACGACTTGAGATCTGAGAATGATCTAGTGTCGAAGAAAAAGAAGGAGGCCGAGGATTGGTGCATGGTGCTGGAGTCTAATAAGACTCGGCGGGATGCCCACATTGCTTCTCTGATGAGGCAATTGGAAGCCGAGAAGGCCCTCTAGGAGGCGAGAGTGCAGCGAGCCCTAAAAGATGCAAAGCTCGAGATGCAGGCCAAGTTTCAGGCTATGATCTGCCGAGCCAAAGAGAAGATTGAGAACATAAAGGCCCAGGCGAAGGAAGATATGGTCGATCTTGCCCAGATCAAGGCGAACCTCCAGTTCATCGACTTGTTCCAAAGTGACGAGCCGCCACCTCTTGACGCCGAGGCAAAACAGCTTGCCGAGTAGAAAAGAGAATTGGAAGGCACCCATGAGGAGTTTGCCAAACTGGTGAACGATTTGAAGGACGACCTCGAGATCCCCTTCGTGGAATCCGACCCAGCGGGGGAGCATATTGATGGAGAACCGATTGAGATGATTGTTGGGGTCAGATTCCACCCAGCTGAGATCAATGGAAAATGACTAAGTATAGAAATACGACGAACCGGATAAGGCCTAAGCTGACGAAGCAGCTAAGGCCTAAGCCGACGAAGTCGATAAGGCCGAAGCCGCCGAAGGCAATAAGGCCAAAGTCGACGAAGCGAACAAGACCAATCCCAATCCTGGCAAAGAAATGGGCCGAGCCCATTATACGACAGATTGGCATAGGCAATGGGCCGAACAGAATACACAAACTTACGGGCCGAAGCAATAAGCCCAACTTCGGCCGATCTAAAGACAAAGGCCCGTGAAGCTGAGCTGGCTTAGCTAAACGGAAATCCCAAAGGATTAGGATTTTTTCATGATCACTTCCGAATCAAACTAGTGTATATATATATATATATATATATATGTACATCCCTTGAAAAAGGGATCCAGAAATTTACTTAGCAAAACCCTAGACTTTTTGCTCTCAAACTCTTGTACGAAAAAGCTTTTTGAAGTAGCTTAATAAAACTATCTTTAGATCTTCGTTTTCATGGTTTATACGCAGAAGTTTCAGATCTTTTAAAATTTTCGTGACAAATATAATTGTGTTGATTTTGACTCGATAAACCTTGGCCTGGAACTTTTTTGCCATTTTACGCATCGCCATTTTCTCAGCTCGCTCCACCTTCTTGTCGGTCATAGCCTTCTCCGAGCTTAGCAGCCATTGAAGCTCGGTGACCTGAGCATCCTGTCGAGCCCGAGAAGACTCTAAGCAAAGAACCTTATCATCAGCTCGGCCATGCCTCTCCTTGTAAAGTTCCACCTCAGCCTCCAAGCTTTCTTTCTATTTCGATGCCCTCTCCATCGTAACATCACGCTCACGCTCAGATTCGTCAAGCTTGGTTTGAAGTTCTTCCGCCGCTTTCCTTGCGCTTTCAACAAAGTGATAAAAAAGGGAGAGAAGAGAGTCGGCATGGAGTACCTTGGCACCACGAAGAGACATATCGGTATAGGGTTTGCTCCGAACAAAAGTATCGGGAGGAGGGAAGCAATCCCTCGTAGAAAGAATTTTCGAGAAAAGAGTAGCCGATGCCAATGCATCGTCGCAAACCATCTCAGAAGCAAACGGCAAAGATACGGGCTCCGAAGGCGGTTCATGCTCGGCAGTGTCGCGAATTGGAGCATTACCCCTTTTGCGTTTAAGGACGTCGTCCTTAGGAGGACCTTTCCCTTTGTCGGCTTTCGTCATGGCACGCCTCCGGGCTGGCTTCACCTGTTCTGCTTCCTCCCTCTCGTCCACGGCCTTACCACTTCTGCGCCAACACGATCTCTCTTGCTTTGGGAACGGACGGAGCCAGCATGAATGCCTCTTCAGCCGGATCGGCCGCGGGAAGAGCAAGGGCAACACTTCGAGTTGGGTGCTCAGCGGAAACTTCAGTTCGGCTAATCTCTGTTTGATGTGCCTTTGCACGGACTTCGGTTTCCATTCTTTCACGAACCGTTGATCATTTTCCCATGGCATTCCTTGTATCACTTGAAGAAGACAAAGAAGTCGAGTTTGAAGAATAATAACCGAAGTGTCGAGTGTGGGGGTCGAAACTCGCACAACTAAATTTGGTAAGGAAAATTAGGGATTTGACAAACTTCTATGTAAAGAAACCAAGAACAGAGATCCAAAGACGGAGACTTTTTTCAAGCTGTTTGTAAAGTAATCAGTGTTCTGCTATGTCAATTTTTGGATCCCCTTTTGCGAAGGGGTACATGTTTATTTATAAAAGAATAAGTCGGCTAGGCCTTTTCCTAAAGGATAAAGGAAAACTTCCTTACTCTTTGGGATATCCTTTCTTCTCTGGTTTGGATGTGGGCTTCTTTCTTTGACTCGCTATCTTGTCCCACCAAACTCTTGTGGCTCGTTGCCTCGGCCCAACTTTGATATTGGGCTGGTTGCTTTACTGGGTCATCGGTGAGCTGGCTCGTCGCTTGTCTCACCTGCTTCTCCCATTGCCAAGCCAGGGAGTTGACTTGTCATCTGCTTCTCCCAATGCCGAGCCAGAAGGTTGGTTTGTCAACATGTTGGCTCGTCACCGTTTGTTGGTTTGCCAACATGTTGGCTCGTCACCGTATGTTGGTTTGCCAACATGTTTGCTCGTCACCGTAAGTTGGTTTGCCAACATGTTGGCTCGTCACTGTTTGTTGGTCACCAACATGTTGCCTAGCCAAGTGTTGGCTCATCGCTTACTTCTTCCTGCTGCCGAGTCAAGTGTTGGCTCGTTGCTACTTCTTCATGTTGCCTAGCCAAACGTTGGCTCGTCGTTACTTCTTCATGCTGCCGAGCCAAGTGTTGGCTCGTTGCTACTTCTTCATGTTGCCTAGCCAAACGTTGGCTCGTCGCTACTTCTTCATGTTGCCTAGCCAAACGTTGGCTCGTCGCCTAGCCAAACTTTGGCTCGTCACTCACTTCTTCATGCCTCTGTCGCAGAGCTGTGTTTGGCTCATCTCCTCCTTGCCTCTGTCGTTGAGCCGGGGATGTTGGCTCGGCACTGCTTCTTCTGCCGCCGAGCCAAGGATGTTGGCTCGTCACTGCTTCCTGTTGCCGAGCCAAGGATGTGGTTCGTCACTGCTTCTTCTGCCGCCGAGCCAAGTGTTGGCTCGTCGCTACTTCTTCATGTTGCCTAGCCAAATGTTGGCTCATCTCCATCTTACCTCTGTCGCCGAGCCAAGTGTTGGATCGTCCCCACCTTGACTCTACCGCGGAGCCAAAGTTTGGCTCATCTCCTTCTTTGTCTAGGCTCTCTCTCCATTTGGCTAGGTCTAACACTCATACTTGGTGCTTTTAACCGTTGATCTCGATTGGGGTGAAAACCGTCCCCAACCTCGAGCTCGTGCTTTCTCTACCCTCTGAAAAGTAAAATCTCTTTGCCAATCACACTCACCGAAAGCAAGAGTCTCGCAAAGTGTAATTATGTCTGGAGGACACGTTGGGATCGGATTAGGAACTGCAAAACCAACAAAAGCAGAGGATCACAATATATTCGACAAAGCAGAAATATTCATAAAGCTACGGATCGGCTACCGATTTCCCTCCATCTGGTCCTAATCTTCTTAGTCCAATCGGCACCAACCGAAGCTTCGGAGATGGGCACGAAGAAAAAGTAGTCTTCCCAATATCTATCTTTACTTGGAAAACCTCCGATAATCTTACGGTGGTCCTTGTTCGAGATGGAGTAGAGAAACTTGCCCTTGGAACGAAATCTTCGAATGGATAGCAAGTTCAACAAGTGATCCACGGTAACCTCCTCGCCGCACTCAAAACTACGAACCAAAATTCCAACCAAGTGCCGAATACCCCGAGGAGCTATTTGCACCAAAGCCAACCTATGCTTCCATAGATACTCAAGAATGATCCTTGGTATTGGAAACCAGAGAAAGCACATGTAGAACCAACTTTCGTACAAGGTGGAACACCCTTGGGAGGCTCATCGGCTCGATCTAATGGTGATGGGAGGATAAGCTCAATCTCTTCAGAGATATTAAACCGATGCCTAAGACTCTTCAAATATTCTACAGTAGAAAGGGTAGACCCCGGAGGATCGGGCACCTCACACTTGGATCCACTCTTAGAAGCTCGTCGCTTTGAAGATAACGCTTAGAGATTTGTGTCTCGCCTCATCTTAGCAAAATCAAAACTCCAATTCTCCGCTTCGATTTTCACTTCAAAAGGATTCTCCATTTCGTCAATCAAAGGAGCCTCTTCGGCAAGAAATCTCTTCGGCCAAAAAGGCACTTCGATTCGGCAAAGACGAACGCCCACTTCGGCAAAAGAAAAAGAAAGGGGGTCTTCAGCAAAGGCATGCCGCCTCGGCAAGGCACTTCACTTCGGCCAAGGCGAGAATTCACTTCGGCAAAAACGGAGGGCCACTTCGGCAAAGACGGAGGGCCACTTCAGCCAAGACGAGAATTCACTTCGGCAAAGATGGAGGGCCACTTCGGCAAAAAAGGATGTTGGGGTCAAAACCCACCCAGCTATGATCAATGGGAAAATGGCTAAGTATGGAAATACGAAGAATCGGACAAGGCCGAAATTGTGCCTAAGTCGTTTCTGTACGAATCCACTTAGGCACAAGATGGGCTCACTTCGGCCAAGGTGACTCCACTTCGGCACAGAGGCTCCACTTCAGCACAGCCACGATTTTGGCACAGCCCACTTCGGCACAACTTCAGCCAGACATTGTGCCTAAGTTGTTTCTGTACGAATCCACTTAGGCACAAGATGGGCTCACTTCGGCCGTGATACAAATCCACTTAGGCACGATACGAGCTCACTTCGGCCGTGATACGAATCCACTTAGGCACAAGATGGTCTCACTTCGGCCGTGATACGAATCCACTTAGGCACGATACGAGCTCTCTTCGGCCGTGATACGAATCTACTTAGGCACGATACGAGCTTGTTTCGGCCATGATACGAGGCCATTTTGGCACGGCCACTTCGGCGAGCTTCGGTGCGGCCACTTAGGCGAGCATCAGCACAGCCACGGTTTCGGCACAGCCCACTTCGGCACAACATCAGCCAGCCATTGTGCCTAAGTCGTTTCTGTACGAATCCACTTAGGCACAAGATGGGCTCACTTCGGCCGTGATACAAATCTACTTAGGCACGATACATGCTCACTTCGGCTGTGATACGAATCCACTTAGGCACAAGATGGGCTCACTTCGGCCATGATACGAATGCACTTAGGCACGATACGAGCTCACTTCGATCGTGATACGAATCCACTTAGGCACGATACGAGCTCATTTCGGCCATGATACGAGGCCACTGCGGCACGGCCACTTCGGCGAGCTTCGGCGCGGCCACTTTGGCGAGCATTGGCACGGCCACTTCGGCAGCTCCACTTTGGCGCAGCCACGGTTTCGGCATAGCCCACTTCGGCACAACTTCAGCCAGACTTTGTGCCTAAGTCATTTTTGTACGAATCCACTTAGGCACAAGATGGGCTCACTTCGGCCAAGGTGACTCCACTTCGGCAAGGAGACTTCAGCACTCCACTTCGGCAAAGTCTACGCTTTGGCCGAAGGCCACTTCGACAAAGAAGGGAGAGACATCGGCAAAAGAGACATCGGCGGGAGAAGAAGACTTCGGCGACAAGCCACATCGACACGGAGAAGCACTTCGGCGGGAAGAGCCACTTCGGCGGAGACAAGGCACTTTGGCACACGCGACAGCTCCACTTTGGCACACGCAGACAGCCACTTCGGCCGACAGCTCCACTTCGGCTAACAGCTCCACTTCGGCCGAAGTCATTTCCATACGAAACTGTCTGGCCGAAGTCAAAACCATACAAAACTGTCTGGCCGAAGTCAATTCCATACGAAACTGTCTTGCCGAAGTCAATTCCATACGAAACTTTCTGGCCGAAGTCAATTTTATACGAAGTTGTCTGGCCGAAGTCAAAATCATACGAAACTGTCTGGCCGAAGTCAAAACCATACGAAACTGTCTGGCCGGAATCAATTCCATGCGAAACTGTCTGGCCGAAGTCAATTCCATACGAAACTGTCTGGCCGAAGTCAAATCTATACGAAGCTGTCTGGCCGAAGCCATTTCCATACGAAACTGCATGGCCGAAGTCAAATCTATACGAAGCTGTCTGGCCGAAGTCAATTCCATATGAGACTGTCTGGTCGAAGTCAATTCCATACGAGACTGTCTGGCCGAAGTCATTTCCATACGGAGCTGTCTTACCAAGGTCAATTCTACACGAAGCTAGAAGACGACTGTGGGAGTATAAATCCACGCCAATTGAATTCGTTATGTCTTTTAGGGAGATCTGAAACTTCTGAGTAAAACCACCAAAATACACAAACGAAGATCCAAAGATGGTTTTCTTTATTGAGCTGTTTAGAAAGCTTTTTCGTATAAGAGCAAAAATACAGAGTTCTGCTAGGTCAATTGCGGATCCCCTTTTCTGAGGGTTTACATGAGTATATATACAATGTTAAGTCGGCTAAGTTAATGTCTAAAGAGATGAGGAAGATTTCCTATTTCTTTGGGATTTCCTTTTAGCAAAGCCTGTTGTCGTCATGGGCTTCGATTCATGGGCTGTCTTTGTCACCCCTTTTGTGGGCTTGAATTCGTGGGCTTGTTGTCTCGGCCCAATCTTTTACCATGGTTCACGGCTCGGGCGACATACTATGGGTCGCAGCCCCTGATCCGTCCGTCGTACCGTGGACTGATACTCGTCCCAGATTCTTCGTCGTGGGTCGTGACCCTCGATCCGTCTGTTGCGTCGTGGATCGGGGTTTGGAACCAAACTTCCCTTCGCAGATCGGGGTACACCTTTTCACGGCTAGGGGGAGCCCGATCCACATACTCCACGATCAGGGGACCCGGTCCTTCTGCGTGGTCATGGATCGGGGCACATAACTCATCCTTCTCACGGATCGGGGTACCCAATCCCTTGCTTTGTCACAGATCAGGGTACACCTTTCATGGTTAGGGGACCCGATCCATCTGCTTCATGACCGAGGACCCGATCCACCTTCTTCACGGTTAGGGGACCCGATCCAACTGCTTCATGGCTAAGGACCCGATCCACCTACTTCACGGTTAGGGGGACCCGATCCATCTGCTTGGTCATGGATCGGGGCACATAACTCATCCTTCTCACGGATCGGGGTACCCGATCCTTTGCTTTGTCACAGATCGGGGTACACCTTTTATGGTTAGGGGGACCCGATCCACCTGCTTCATGGCTAGGGACCCCGATCCAACTCCATCACAGTTAGGGGTTCAACAGCTAGTGTTTTTTTATACTTAGCCATTTTTTCAATCGTTGATTCTCAGTAGGTGGAATCTGACCCCAACAGTTAGCCCCCCAGCTTGGCAGTATCGGTAATGTTAGTGCCGAGCTGTAAGTGGTTGAGTGAGATCAACGATTCTCGTGGTCGTCCCGAACTGTCCTTTTTGATGACGATCCCGAATCATTATCCATGGATAACCCCGAATCATTTCTTCGTAGCATTGCTGATTCAGTTCGGGGTTCCGTTTCTTTGATACCTTTATCGGGGAGTGCAAGCATTTTTGCTGGTTCCCGAGGCGCATGACGTCACCATTTGCCTATATAATTCGCGATACCTCTCATTTGTTCTCCACTTCATTTCTCCGAAAATTCCTTCAAAGCAGGTAACCTCTCTCTTCTTTCTCTCTCTAGGTTTTTTGCTTAAGTTATATTTTATCGAACTCCGTTGTTCTTCTTGCACCGCCGATCCCCTTGAATTTCCCGATCCATCTCCAACCAGCTCCGTCGCCATCTTCAAGTTCTCCGGCAGCTTACTTTGAAGATCTAGATCGACTTGCTATTCTTAAAGGATCTTCGATATGTTCTTCATCTTTTAAAGGTTTTGATCCATTTTGATGAGCGGCTGAGAACCCCGATCCGTTTTGTTAATTTTTAGAAACTAGAGATTCTCGCGAGTTTTTTAAGGATCCCGATCTGTTGACATCATCCAAAGACCCCGATCCGTCTTTGATTTCAGCGAAATGTCTCAGTCACCTGTTTCTGCGTCTCCCGATCCATATACCCGCCTGTTTGGCATTTCGGGACAGTCTTCGCTTCTTGAACCATCCTCCTCTCCCGATCCGTTTATCGCCCGGAGCTGTAGTCGGGAAGATTCGTCTGGCGCCCATGTCTCCGAAAACCTAGATGATCCAAGGGTTCGGGAGTTGGACCTTCCCTACTTGGCAGAAAAATGGTGCTCTCTGAATCCTCGGGAGTAGGCAGCAATTCTGGGAGTCCTCCGAGATTTGCAGTACCCCAACTTCACGACTCCCCTTTTGACGAGGCGGCAAACCCCTTTATTGATGTAGCTGATCCCGATCCGCCAAAAGTTGAACCAGAAGACTGGTTCTTTGATCCAGCTGTGGCCAGACAGGAGTTGAAACGTTTGATGGGTCTCAACCGTCAGATTTCAAGGAGGAAGAAAACAAGGAAACGACCCGATCCACCTGGTTCAACCCTTTCAACCCTGGATTCGCTATCCGCCCTTAGGCATAGGTTTTGCATTTCTGAGGAAGTCGAGCTTGTTCTTCCTTCGCCCTCAGACCGAGCCAGCAATCCCCCTCCTAACCATTTCACTCTTTACGAAAGCTTCTTCTATCGCTGCCTATTGTGGTTCCCGATCCCTGAAGTCATCCTACAGTTTATCTGGAAGTACAACTTGGCTATTTCTCAAATCAACGTTCGAGGAATTAGGCATATGGTTGCTATTCTGGTCAGGAGTTATGAGTGTGACGTAGAAGTTGGCGTCGAACATCTGACACACTTGCTGGAGTTCAGGCGTTGTAATAAGAGGGAGCTGAAATATTATGTGTCGGGAAAAGCCAGGAGAAATATTATAAGGGGTTTCCCATCGAAAGACGATAATTGGGAAGACTATTTCTTTTTCATCCCCATCTCCGAAGCGTCGGTGGGTCGGCGGTGCCTCCAGTTTATCAAGTCTGAATGGGGAGAAATTGGTAGCCGATCCGTTGCTCGACTTGGGCTACGGCTCGGGTTTCCATTACTTAGCAATTTTTTTCTTTTTTAGGGTTTTTCTAACCTTGCATAAATACTTTTGTTTTTTGCAGTGCGTCATCTTCGTCTTTCACTGCCTCCCGATCTGTCTGAGGTTCACGAAGTGCTTTCTGCTCGCAAGTGCAACTGGTCCAGAGACTTCAACCTTCGACGAGTGGAGAGAGCCCGAGCCCTTTCTGAAGGACAATCGGTTGAACAGTCATCTTCTTCTCATTCTTCGAGAGATACCATGGGAAGACCTACTTTCAGAGACCGAGCTGCTGCGAAAGCCAAGGCAGAGGCAGAGGCTAAGGAGAGAGCAAAGCAGGCCAAGGCGTTAAATCAATCTCGTCCCCCGAACCCTCAATCTGTCTCTGCCATCGTCTCTGAACCAACTTCTGCTAATAATCCTTGCGAACCGGCTCCTACAGGGGTCATCCTGGGGCTTCGTCCAGCCGACTCTCAAATTGTACCGCATAAAGACAAAGGCAAAGGGAAGGCCAAGGAGAAGAAGACTACGAGCAAAAAACGCCAATCAATAGTTGACAAGGGAGGGGCCCCGAAGCGACTGCGTTGTACTGAGTCGTCCCGAGCTATCCCTGAAGCAATACCCCTCTATGCCGCTCCGGTAAACGCTGAAGGGGCTTACAATGATGCCTCTGCTTCTGCGGCTATCTTTTCAAGGATCACGTGTCCAGGTGATCACTTTCCGCCGTCTGATACTCTGCTTAGGGACAAGGCATATAGCAAAGTGTCTCTTCGGGGCGTCAAGGTATGTGACGTTTACTTATTTTGTTTTCGTCACCCGATCCATTTCAGGCCCCTTTTTTTTTTAACAGTGTTTCTCGTTGTTGTGCAGTTCATATCCCATCTTAATAGGATGGTGATGGGGTATGAATCTGACGCCCGCAGGGATCGTGAGAAGGTTGAAGACGCTAGGCGAAAAAGCCATTGAGCTGGATGGGAAGCTCAAAGAAACCGAGGCAAATCAAGCTGCTGAACAGGAAAAAGCCGTAAAAAGGATCAAGGCCCTTGAAGCTGATGCTGAAGGGAGCAGGAAGCACATCAAGGAAGCTGACGAGCGGATCATGCGGCTAGAGTCAGGCAAAGTGAGGCGGGACGCTCATATAGCTAGCTTAACAAGGCAGCTAGAGGCTGCGAATGACCTTCTTGAGAGCAAAGTCGAGCGAGCTGTTCTGGAAGCCAGACGTGAGACCATGACGACGTTCGAAGGCAAAGTTTCCCGAGCTACGAGGCTCCTTGACCAGATCGACGGTGAGCCAAAGGAGAACATGCTTGATCTTGCCCAGATTGAAGGCAATCTTCAATTTATTGGGCTGCTCCAAAGCGACGAACCGCCATCCCTCGATGCCGAGGTGAAGACTTTAGCCGAGCAGAAGTAGGGCTTGTCGGGATCTCACGAGGCATTTGCTCAGCTTGTGGCGGAAATGAGAGGAATCCTGCGGCTGTCCCCGATCCGATCTGACATTCTCAAGGAGCTCAACGATGGGGAGCCCATGGAGACTGCTGCCGCGAGCGTCGGGATTCAAGACTTTTCTGGCTCGAATAGAGGAACGCCCGGTCTAGCTGACTTTAGTCCAAAGGTGGTTGCTAAGGAGCCGACCCCCGAACCACCTTCTGGGAAAGCCAATGAAGTCGCTCTTGAGGAGACCGTCGCTCTTGAGGAAGCCGTCGTAGATTTTGAAATGGTGCCTGAAGAGGGCAAAGCTTCAGGAAGCGACGTGGTTGAGCAACCGTCAGAGCCAGAGCAGAAGGTAATCACGACTCCCGAGATAACGGAGGAATATGATCCTCTCTTTTTGTCTAGTTTAAAACTCTTTTTTCATTTTTTGTTGACGCCTGGACGGCTTTATCCATGTAGCTGTGAACTCCTTTTTATCACCTGGTTGCTGACTTAGCTAACCCTTGCCTTTGAATATATATGTCTTTCGTTTAACGATAGATTCGAGAATGCCTTGCCTGCATTTGTATTTTTTTTGCATAGTTACGAGATGATCAGTCTCGAGATGATCATTTCGGTCTACAGATAGGTTACCATAAACTTATCTGCTCCGATAATGAACATTTGTATAGTCTAGGACGAGCATTTCGGTTTACGGATATGTTAACATAAACGTATCCGCTCCGACAATGAACGAATACTTGTATAGCGCGCTTTTAATCCTGAGACGGATGTGAGTTTAAATCCGAAATGGATGTGAGAATCCACTATTGTGGCCAGCAATAGTGAAGATGTGGCGAGATGCCCGGTGTAGTCTGATTTGCTCAAATATGTCTGTTTTGTTAAGACTTGGTGATCCTTGAAGGATGTTTAGATAGAAATTGCCTTTAAAAGCAAAGCTTCGATAGATAGTAGAAACTGTTACAAAGATGGGAGTATACGAGTATGCGTATACGTACCCACTCCCCCCCCTTTTTGAAAGGAGGGGGCAACTGAAACCGTCCGAAGACGAGCTGCCTACGTACCCTTTGCAGGGATCAAGTCGCCCCGTAGTTCATGTAAAGTAGCTTAGTGATAGTACTTTTTGAGGTGCATTGCGTTCCATGATCTCGGTACTGGAACGTCCGTCATGTTAGCAAGTTTGTAAACGCCAGGTTTGACAACTTCGGTGATCTTGTAGGGTCCTTCCCAATTTGCTCCTAGTTTGCCAGCATTTGTTTCCGCGGTGTTCTGAAAAACCTTCCGCAAAACTAAATCGCCTTCGTAGAATCTTCGTTCTCGAACGTTGGAATTGTAGTATTTTGAGGCCGCATTTTGATAGTTCTGGATCCTGATCAAGGCTTGGTCCCTTCTTTCGTTGATCAAGTCCAGTTCGTCAAGCATTAACAGGTGATTGAGCCCCTCTTGTTCTGGTAGTAGCCTCCGGCGAATCCCTGGAAAATGTATCTCCGGGGGGATGACACACTCTGTTCCGTAGACGAGGGCGAACGGGGTTTCTCCTGTCGCCCGTCGTGGGGTGGTGCGATGAGACCAAAGTACTCCCTCCAGTTCTTCAGCCCAACGTCCCTTCTTCTCATCAAGGCGTTTCTTTAGGCCGTCAAGTATTGTTTTGTTGATTGCTTCGGCCTGTCCGTTCCCTTGTGGATATCTTGGAGTAGACTTGCTGAGTCTGATTTTCCATTTTTCGCAGAAACCTTCAAAACGATTGGAGATGAACTGCGAGCCGTTATCTGTCACAATCTCGTACGGTACTCCATGTCGGCATATGATGTTTTTCCAGACGAAGGCCTCCACTTGTGCATCTTTAATGTTAGCATAGGAGTCGGCTTCGACCCATTTTGAGAAATAGTCGGTCAAAACTAGAAGGAAGCATTTCTGTTTTGACGGATGGAGTGGCCCGACAATGTCCATAGACCATCGCATGAATGGATATGGCGATGAGATTGATGAAAGTACTTCTGTAGGTTGGTGGATCATCGGCGCATGGCGTTGGCATTTTTCGCATTTGGCTGAAAACACCTTGCAATCTTTGATCATTGTTGGCCAATAGTAGCCGTGACGTTTGACTTTTATGGCTAGTGCTCTCCCTCCAGAGTGATTTCCACATGAACCGTTGTGAATTTCCTCCATAACTTTCCTGGCGTCCTTTCCTTCCACGCAGTTTAGCAACGGTCCCGAGAATCTCCACTTGAAGACATTTCCATCAAGTAACACGTAACGTGCTGCCTGGGCTTGAAGCTTGCGAGCTGCCCATTTTTCGGTCGGTAGGACGCCGTCGCATATGTACCCTCTGATTGCGCCGAGCCATTCCTTGTCACAACCATATTCTGGATCATTGTTGACTTCGTTTGCTTCTCCGTTGGTTTCAACGACAGGGTCCTTGCTGCTTGTTGTAGTTGGTGACTCAACGAGATTGTCTTCTTCCATTGGGGCAATATCCGGCTCTGCGGGTGATTGATCGGCCAATTCTTCCTGCATTTCGTCCATCACCTCTTGCCTGGTCGAGACATCTGTCGCTTGTCTAGCCGCTTGTGAACGAGTTATGGCATTCACTGAACCGCCGGAACTGATGCTCGGGTGTTGGATGAATTCTACCGGGATCACTCGCTTTAGATCTGGATCGGAAGTTGATGCAAGGGCTGCAAGTGCGTCGGCTGGGGTGTTCTCCCCTCGCGGAATGCGTGTTAGGATGAATTGTTTGAACTGTGCAGCTAATTCTTTGACGATCTTCAAGTAAGCTTCCATTCGATCATCCTTTGCTGCATATTCACCGCTGAACTGATTCGCGACTAGTTGGGAATCGCAAAATGCATGGAGTTTCTTGATCTTTAGGCCGTTAGCAAGTTTCATCCCGGCAATCAAGGCTTCGTACTCCGCTTCGTTGTTAGATGCATGAAACCCCAGGCGGAAAGACTGTTCCAGTAGTTCTCCAGTTGGAGAGGTTAGCCGTATCCCTACTCCTGAACCGTTTTTGGAAGATGAGCCATCAACATGGAGTTTCCAGAGCTGTCCTTGCATTTCGTCGTCGATGCCTTCTTCGGGTAGTTCGATAAGAAAATCTGCAAGAACTTGCGATTTAGCGCACGTGCGTCCGCGATACTCAATGTCGTATTCGCTCAGTTCGATAGCCCAATTTGCTAGCCTTCCTGACTGACTTGGACTGTGCAGAACAGACCTTATCGGAAAGGTGCTCAGAACGACGATTGAGTGAGACTGAAAGTATGGCCTTAGTTTTCTCGCCGACATAACTATGGATAGTGCCAATTTCTCCATCTGTGAGTACCTTGTTTCCACGTCCGTAAGGGTTTTACTTACGTAAAATATCGGCTTTTGTTCGCCGCGCTCGTCTCGAATCAATACGCCACTTACCGCTGTGGCAGAAATTGCGGTGTACAGAAAAAGTGGTTCTCCTGCTTCTGGTTTTGTGAGAACTGGGGGAGTGGCTAGATAGTTCTTGAGTTGCTGAAACGCTTCCTCGCAGTTGTCCGTCCACTCGAACTTCTTGTTCCCTCGCAAAGTATCGTAGAATGGCAAGCATTTGTCGGTGGATCGTGAGATGAATCGGTTAAGCGCAGCTACCCTCCCGGTAAGACGTTGGACTTCCCTTTTCGTCTTTGGTGAAGTCATATTGATGAGTGCGTCGATCTGCTTAGGGTTTGCCTCAATGCCGCGGTGAGTTACAAGATAACCAAGGAACTCTCCCGAAGTGACTGCGAATCTGCACTTGGTCGGATTTAACTTCATGTTGTGAAAGTTCAGCTGCGAGAAACATTCCTTGAGATGAGTGACGTGATCCTGTTCCTTTAGTGATTTCACCAGCATGTCGTCTATGTAAACCTCCATTGTTTTGCCGAGTTGGTCCGCAAACATCTTGTTCACCAGTCGCTGGTATGTTGCTCCCGCATTTTTCAGACCGAATGGCATCACCTTGTAGCAATATAGTCCACGATCCGTTATGAAAGCGGTCTTCTCGCGATCGTCGGGGTTCATCAAGATCTGGTTATAACCTGAGAAGGCATCCATGAAGGATAGGAGTGTGTTTCCTGCCGTCGCTTCGACTAAGCGATCGATATGTGGAAGGGGGAAGCTGTCTTTTGGACAGGCTTTGTTCAGGTCGGTGAAATCCACGCACACGCGCCATTTGCCATTCTTTTTCTTGACCACCACTGGGTTAGCTAGCCAGTCCGGGTACTTCACCTCAGTTATTGATCCGACGCGCAGTAGTCTCTCCACCTCGTCATTTACCGCTTTAGCTCTGTCTGGCCCAAGTTTTCTTCTTTTTGTTTTACTGGTTTGAAAGTCGGGTCGACGTTCAGTTCGTGGCTTGTTATACTGATATCGATGCCAGGCATATCTTCCGCTTCCCATGCGAAGGTGTTGATATTTTTCTTCAAGAATGCCACGAGCTCTTCTGTGATCTTTCCATCTAAATCTGCTCCAATTTCTACACAGCGTTCGGGATGTTTGTTGTCGATGCAAACTGATATGACAGGGTCGCAGGTTGGTTTAGACACTTCTTCTTCGCGATCCACCGCGATCTGTAACTGCTATAACAGTTTGGAAAGCTCTTTCACCGGTTCTCTGTCGGTCTTTATCTTCTTGCGCTTTGAATTTGCCGTTGGGTCAGTCACCGGGTTTCTGAGCTTGTGTGCGGCGAGAAAGCAGACACGAGATTCTTTTTGATTTCCTCGAATAGTTTTCACGCCGTTTGGTGTAGGGAACTTGAGGCAAAGATGGTAGGTCGAAACGGCTGCGCGCATCGAATTTAACCAGGGGGTCCCCACGATGACGTTGTAGATGGCCGGATGGTCAGCTACGGAGAACTCAACAATCTTCGTCACCTCGCCAGCTTGGACAGGTAGTTTGATTGTTCCGGTAGTCATGGTGGTTTCTCCAGAGAATCCTGTTAAGGGTTTGGGAGTAGATATCACTTCAGACAGGTCCACATTCATTCTTCTGAGAGTTTCGAGGAAGATTACGTCCACGGTGCTCCCAGTGTCTACCAATACGTGTGCTACATCGCAGTCGTTGATGATCAATTCGATTACGAGAGGGTCATCATGAGGTCTGTCAATTCCGATCGTTTCTCTTTCCTCGAATGATATCACGTCGTTTGGAAATTTAGATGGTTTAGACCAGTTGATGCTAACGTCTGCCCTTCGCTGGAATGCTTTGATTGATGAGACGGTATTTGAGCAATAGTGGGATCCCCCATTATCATGCTAATCCTTCTTCTGCTTGATCCAGAGGGTGGCGCTTCGTCATCCTTTCTATCGCGCTTGGTGTGATCTTCTTTTGTCAGGTCGGGTTTGTATGTGTTTACGTCCATCTCGAAATCTTTGAGGCTGACGTTTCCTCCAAGCTCGCCGGCTGCTAATTTTTTAGCAAGCTTCAAGCCTAGAATTCGGCAGTTCGCGGTCGAATGTCCGTAGATGTGGTGGTGTTCGCAGTAGGCCGTCTCGTCATAGGAACCGTCGCTTTTGGTCCATGTGCTCCATGAGCTTCTTCCACGGCCTCGGCCTCTTCCGCGACCGAATCCAGGAGCGTCAATTTGATAGTTATGAGCTCCTCGAAAGCCTCCTTCGTGCTGGATATAGCCGGAGCCTTGATTGTTCTTCCTAGTGTTGGAAGGGGCTGAAACTTGGGAGAATGGTTCGTTGTCTTGGCCTTCCCGTACTTCTCAGTTAGGATTTTCATCTCTTCTTCTTCGGTGATGAAGTCTGCGGCTCGATGCATAGCATCCTGTATCGTAGTGGGGGTGTTTAGCGCGATTTCTTTGCGAAAATCGGAATTGAACCAGAGTGCTCGCTTCAGGGCTAGTAGGGCTGCTTTGTCGCTCAGGCCTTCCACTGTTGACATAACAGCTTTGAACCTTCCAATGAAACTCCGGAGTGTTTCGTTCTGCCCTTGAGCTAGGGTCCACAGATCGGCATCAGACGTTCCGGGATCCATGAAGATGGAATAATGTTTCAAGAATGCCGCGGATAGTTGGTTATAGCTGTTGATGGAATTGCGCTCGAGTCTTGAGAACCACTGGAGCGCCGGTCCCTTAAGATGCTCCACGAAGAGAAGGCATTGTCCGGCGTCTCTCTCGTTTTCCTTGAAATTCGAGCGTCCCATGGCAATAGCGAAGGCCGTCAGATGCTCCTTTGGATCGGTCTTTCCTTCATAGATCGGGACTTTCATCTTTCCAGGATCTGGAATTCTCGTGCTAGTTATCCGTACTGTGAACGGGGTGTTCTGTGCTTTCTCCAGTACACGATCTATCTTTGGCACCTTGCTAGTTGCTTTGTGCATCATGGATCGGACAGCTCTTATGTCGGCAGCTGCTCGATCCATATCTGCTCGCATCCTAGTCATCTCGTCTTTCTGGGCTCTGACTCCTGCTCGGCGCTCTTCGCTCATCCGTGCTTGCTCAGCCCAGAGTATGTTCTCCTCTTCCTCGGTCAGCCCTTGATCTCCCTCGGGGATGGCGTCGCATCTTTCGGTTCGGGTTCGACCAGTTGCTAGGTGTTCAGGATTGTCATGGCTCTCCATGTTTTGCTCCATTCGGTTTTCCTCCTCTAGATTGATGATTGGTGCAGGCTCCTCTTCGATTGGCGTGTCGTCTGCCCCTTGGACTCTAGAGGCTAGGTTTGCTGAGCTTTGGAGTAGTAGTGGCAGTCTTCCTCGGGTCCTCGGTGGGTTGAGCGGGGTTGGGAAGTCCAGGGCCGTTGGGTTGAGACGCCTCCCGACTCGTCTTGCTGGATCCAGACCTGATCCCGTGCTTCGGGTACGACTCGCCGTTGTGAGGGCCTTCAGCTCGCCCGTTATCGTGTTGTTCAGCTTATCTTGCTCCTCCGCCTTTTTGAGCAGTGTCTCCAGCATGGCTTTCATCTCCGTGAGCGTCGTCGAAGTCTCCCCAGCATCTTTGGATTGGTTCGCTTGATCCTCCACGCCGGCGTTTCTGCTGTCAGCAGCGCTATCGTCTCCGTCGTTGGTCATCGTCTTCAGATTGGTTTTGTGGTGGTTCTTCGGAGTAAGAAAATTTCAATTCCCCCTCCTTCTAGCGCCAAATTGTGGGAGTATAAATCCACGCCAATTGAATTCGTTATGTCTTTTAGGGAGATCTGAAACTTCTGAGTAAAACCACCAAAATACACAAACGAAGATCCAAAGATGGTTTTCTTTATTGAGCTGTTTAGAAAGCTTTTTCGTATAAGAGCAAAAGTACAGAGTTCTGCTAGGTCAATTGCGGATCCCCTTTTCTGAGGGTTTACATGAGTATATATACAATGTTAAGTCGGCTAAGTTAATGTCTAAAGAGATGAGGAAGATTTCCTATTTCTTTGGGATTTCCTTTTAGCAAAGCCTGTTGTCGTCATGGGCTTCGATTCATGGGCTGTCTTTGTCACCCCTTTTGTGGGCTTGAATTCGTGGGCTTGTTGTCTCGGCCCAATCTTTTACCATGGTTCACGGCTCGGGCGACATACTATGGGTCGCAGCCCCTGATCCGTCCGTCGTACCGTGGACTGATACTCGTCCCAGATTCTTCGTCGTGGGTCGTGACCCTCGATCCGTCTGTTGCGTCGTGGATCGGGGTTTCGAACCAAACTTTCCTTCGCGGATCGGGGTACACCTTTTCACGGCTAGGGGAGCCCGATCCACATACTCCACGATCAGGGGACCCGGTCCTTCTGCGTGGTCATGGATCGGGGCACATAACTCATCCTTCTCACGGATCAGGGTACCCGATCCCTTGCTTTGTCACAGATCGGGGTACACCTTTCATGGTTAGGGGACCCGATCCATCTGCTTCATGACCGAGGACCCGATCCACCTTCTTCACGGTTAGGGGACCCGATCCAACTGCTTCATGGCTAAGGACCCGATCCACCTACTTCACGGTTAGGGGGACCCGATCCATCTGCTTGGTTATGGATCGGGGCACATAACTCATCCTTCTCACGGATCGGGGTACCCGATCCCTTGCTTTGTCACAGATCGGAATACACCTTTTATGGTTAGGGGGACCCGATCCATCTGCTTGGTCATGGATCGGGGCACATAACTCATCCTTCTCACGGATCGGGGTACCCAAACCCTTGCTTTGTCACAGATCGGGGTACACCTTTCATGGTTAGGGGACCCGATCCATCTGCTTCATGACCGAGGACCCGATCCACCTTCTTCACGGTTAGGGGACCCGATCCAACTGCTTCATGGCTAAGGACCCGATCCACCTACTTCACGGTTAGGGGGACCCGATCCATCTGCTTGGTCATGGATCGGGGCACATAACTCATCCTTCTCACGGATCGGGGTATCCGATCCCTTGCTTTGTCACAGATCGGGGTACACCTTTTATGGTTAGGGGGACCCGATCCACCTGCTTCATGGCTAGGGACCCCGATCCAACTCCATCACAGTTAGGGGTTCAACAGCTAGTGTTTTTTTATACTTAGCCATTTTTTCAATCGTTGATTCTCAGTAGGTGGAATCTGACCCCAACAATGACGCGGCCGAAATCATTTCTATTCGAAGCCAGAAGACGATACGGCCGAAGTTATTTCTATACGAAGACAACAAGCCCGTCTCTGGCCTACAACGATACATAGGCCCATGAAGTCAAGCCGACTTAGCTAAAAAGGAAATCCCGAAGGATTAGGAAGTTTTCCTTTTCACTTTAGAATTGACCTGGCCAACTCAAGCTAGTATATATATCGATGTACATCTCTTGAAAAAGGGATCCGCAATTCTGAGCAAAACCCTAGACTTTTTTCTCTACAAACACCTGTCCGAAAAGCTTTTTCGAAACAGCTTAATTAAAACCATCTTTGGATCTTCGCTTTCTTGGTTCATCCGCAGAAATTTCATCCCTCTTAACAAACCTCCGACAAATCTAATTGTGTTGATTTCGACTCCCACAATTTGGCGCTAGAAGGAGGGGCATTGAAACTTTCTTACACCAAGGAACCACCGTACGAACGATCCGAAGAAGATGACCAACGACGGAGAAAGGTGAGCTGACGACACGCAGGACACCGAAGGTGATGGATCCGGATCGAAAGATGCACCAGTCCTTGCGGCTTTGGAGACGAGTCCGGAGGCCTTGACTCAGATAAAGACGATGCTAGAAACGCTGCTCAAGAAGGCGGAGGAGCAGGATAAGCTGAACACAACGGTGACCGACAAGCTAGAGGTCCTTGCGATGGCAAGCCGAGCCCGAGGTAGGGGCTCAGGAGTTGACCTAGTAAGGCGTCCCCTTCGATGTCTCAATCCAATGGCTCTCGATTTCTCAACGCCTCACCATGCGCCGAGAACCCAAGGTGGATTACCTCCGCCGAACCAACCAACCGCAACCGCCGAACTGAATGCAGGGGCGCATTAAACAAACACCAGACTGATGGAACGAATCCGATGATCGACCTGGACGAAAACCCAGAGGGTGAACACAACTTGGACAACCGCCGCAAAGCCGAACTCGCAGGTGCAAGCCGAACTCAAATCGAATGAAGCAGTACCAACCTCGGCCATGATCAAGATTTTACTGAGGAAGAGGAGAACATCCTCTGGATCTAACGAGCCCATATCGAAGAAGAACGAAAAGCAGTAATCCAAGCTCAAAAGGAGGAGATGGCTGAAATTCGAGTCGGTATGGAGCGAGCTGCCGCTGAGATGAGATCTGTTCGATCTCAGATGCATAGGGCTACCAGCAAGGCTCCAGAACTCGATCGAGTGCTTGAAGAAGCACATAACACCCCGTTCACAACTTGAATTACGAAGGCAAAGGTTTCCGACCCAGGGAAGATGAAGATACCGGTTTACGAAGGAAAGGCCGATCCAAAGGAACACCTGACAGCCTTCGCGATAGCAATGGGACGAGCAAACTTCAGAGAAGGCGAAGAGGACGCTAGTCATTGCCTTTTGTTCGTCGAGCACCTTAAAGGACCAGCTCTCCAATGGTTCTCCAGGCTCGGGAGAAATTCGATCGACAATTTCAATGAGCTGTTATCAGCATTCCTCAAGCATTATGCTATATTCATGGAACGCCGAACATCCGTTGCAGATCTATGGACCATGGGGCAAGAAAAAAATGAGACGTTACGAGCTTTCATCGAGCGGTTCAAGTCGGTACTGTCGAAAGTTGAAGGGATAAGTGACGAGGCCGCATTGCAATCATTGAATAAAGCCTTGTGGTTCGACTCAGACTTCCGAAAGGAGATTACGCTAAATGCTCCAACCACGATTCAGGATGCATTACATCGAGCAACGGACTTTGCCTCCAACGAATAAGAAGTGAAGATCCTAGCCCAGAAGCATGGAAAGGCGACGTCTACGAACTATCATCACTTTGCTCCGAACCCACCAAACAACAAAAAGGGCAACCAAGGTTCTGAATATGTCCAGCACGAAGGAGGTTTCAAAGGAGCCCATAGTTACCAAGTTGACTCGTCAGGATACGGCCAAGGCCGAGGAAGAAGTACATGGAGTAGCACATGGACTAGGGGCCAAGGGACTTACGATGAAACAACATATTGCGAACATCACCATATCTTCGGACATTCGACTGCAAATTGCCGTATTTTGGGCTTAAAACTCGCTGCAAAGTTGGCAGCTGGCAAACTCAAAGGTGATATTAGCCTCAACGATTTTGACATGGATACCAACGCGAACCTATCCGAGCAGGTGAATGAAGACCTTCTTAAGCGAGGGAGGCAAGATGACGACGCCCCGCAAGCTGGGACAAGAAGAATAATAAATATGATAATGGGCGGATCTCACTATTGCTCAGACACCATCTCGTCGATTAAAACTTTTCAACGGTGAGTCGATGTCAGCGTTAACTGGTCTGCGCCTTCCAAGTTCCCAATTGACGTAATCACGTTTGAAGAAAGAGAAACTACAGGAATCGACAAACCTCACGATGACCCTCTCGTAATCGAGCTAATCATCAATGATTGCGATGTGGCCAGAGTATTGGTAGACACGAGAAGCACGATGGACATAATCTTCAAAGAGACTCTCAGAAGAATGAACGTCGACATATCCGAAGTAACGGCAACTCCAAAACCATTGACTAGATTCTCCGGAGAAACGACAATGACAATCGGAACAATCAAGCTACCTGTTCGGGCTAGAGAAATAACCAAAATTGTGGAATTTTCGGTGGCTGATCACCCGGCAATCTACAACGTCATCATAGGAACCCCTTGGTTAAATATGATGCGCGCCATGGCCTCAACATACCACATGTACATAAAATTCCCGACGCCTAATGGAATCCAAACCATTCGTGGCAATCAGAAGGAGTCTCGAATTTGTGTTATGGCATAAGCTCAGAAATCCCGTAGCAGAACTTAACACGAAGACGAAGGATAAGAGAGCCAAGCCGAACCAGCAACCTAGGAACGAGCTATCAAAGCAAAGTTTTAGGGATCACTGAGTTACTTTACATGAACTACGGGGCGACTTGATCCCTGCAAAGGGTACGTAGGCAGCTCATCTTCGGATGGGTTCAGGTGCCCCCTCTTTAAAAAAAAGGGGGGAGTGGGTACGTATACTCGTATACTCCCACCTTTTTAATAGGTTCTACGTCTACTTAATGCAAGCTTTTTGAAGCTAAGGTTATCATATCACATCCTTTACGGATTAATAAAGCCTTAACAAAAACAGGCATCCCATTCGCATCCTTTACGGATTACTCAAAGTCTTAACTAAACAGACATCTTATCTCACTCTCGTTGCTGCTGGCCACAGCAACGAACTACTACATCCTTTACGGATCTAACTATTACATCCTAACGGATTAAAAGCGCGCGCTATATAAATGTATATGTCCATTGTCGGAGCGGATATGCTTACGGTAGCGTATCCGTAAACCAAAATATTCATCTTAAACCCAACAAACAAATCGTTGGTCTTAACAAGTACTACATGTTCATTGTTGGAGCGGACTTGTTGATGGCAACTCGTCCGTAAACTAAAATGATCATCAAAAACCCAACAAATGAATCGTTGGTCGCAACAGTACTCTATGTCCATTGTCGGAGCGGATATGCTTACAGTAGCGTATCCGTCAACCGAAATATTCATCTTAAACCCAACAAAAAAATCGTTGGTCATGACAGTACTACATGTCCAATGTCGGAGTGGATATGCTTATGGTAGCGTATCCGTAAACCAAAATGTTCATCCTAAACTCGACAAACAAATCATTGGTCAAAACACCTATGCTCATTATCGGAGCGGATATGTTTACATTAACATATCTGTGAATCGGAATGATCATCTTAAACCCAACAAACGAATCGTTGGCATTAACATTAACGCAAGATACAATGAAATAAATCGATCCTCCTTGGATAAAAAGCATTCAGGAACGAGTTTCGGAAACAAAGAAACAACACAACAACAACAAAAAAGCCACAAGGCGAACATAACAAGTTGATATGGATAAAGCCATCCAGGCACCATGTCCAAATAAAGTCAAGCACAATGACATAAAGCAAGATAAGCCAAGCTATAGTCTTCGGCGCCTCCTCATTAATGGGTTTGGCAATCTCCGTCATCGCCAAGCTTACCCTTAGAAGATACATCATCATCAGACCCCGAAGCAGGCTCATCGGAAGATTTGTTCGCCGTCCTGGATCCGGAAGCTTTCTTCAAACCAAGCGAAGATAGACCGGGAGTACCCCTGTTGGATCCAAAGAAAATGTGAACGCCGACATTCGCCACTAACGCTTCGACAGACTCGTTTCCAAGCGTAACATTGGCCGAATCTTCAGAAATCGGCAAAACCACTAAGTCGTTGCCCAATGCGGTAACCAACCTGTCAAACTCATCATCAGCACCAGCGTACCTAGCTTTCCATTCCTGGAGCTTCTCGATTTTGGCATCTAATGAAGGCGGTTCGTCACCACGAAGCAGTGCAAGAAGTTCAAGGTTACCATCGACTTGGGCAAGGTCGACCACGTTATTCTTCGACGACCCGCCCAAGCTCTTAACTTTCTCATCGGCTCGATCTAATGACGACGGAAGGATAAGCTCAATCTCTTCGGAGATATTGAACCGATGCCTAAGACTCTCCAAAGATTCTGCAGTGGAAAGAGTATACCCTGGTGGATCGGGTACCTCACGCTTGGATCCACTCTTAGAAGCTCGTCGCTTTGAAGAACACACTTGGAGACTCGCGCTTTCCTTTATCCTAGCACGGTCGAAACTCCAATTCTCCATTTCGATTTTCACGTTGAAAGGATTCTCCATTTCATCCATCAAAGGAAATCACTTCGGCAACAACGGGGAGATCCTTCGGCGAAAGGAGATTTAGGCAAGCAGAGACTTCGGTGAAGAGAGAGCTCCACTTCGCCACTTCGGCAAAGGGCGACTTTGGTACGGCACATTGATCCCAGCTTAGACTTTCTTTACGTCGGCACTATCATAACTGAAACTACCGAGCTTGGGGCTAACTGTTGGGGTCAAAAGCCACCCAGCTGTGATCAATGGCAAAATGGCTAAGTATGGAAATACGAAGAATCGGACAAGACCAAAATTGTGCCTAAGTCGTTTCAGAACGAATCCACTTAGGCACAAGATGGGCTCACTTCGGCCAAGGTGACTCTACTTCGGCATTGAGGCTCCACTTCGGCACAGCCACGGTTTCGGCACAGCCCACTTCGGCACAACTTCAGCCAGACATTGTGCCTAAGTCGTTTCTGTATGAATCCACTTAGGAACAAGATCTCGCTTCGGCCGTGATACGAATCCACTTAGACACGATACGAGCTCACTTCAGCCGTGATACAAATCCACTTAGGCACAAGATGGGCTCACTTCGGCGGTGATATGAATCCACTTAGGCACGATACGAGCTCACTTCGGCCGTGATATGAATCCACTTAGGCACGATACGAGCTCGTTTCGGTCATGATATGAGGCCACTTTCGCACGGCCACTTCGGCGAGCTTCGGTGTGGCCACTTCGGCGAGCATCAGTACAGCCACGGTTTCGGCACAGCCCACTTCGGCACAACTTCACCCATACATTGTGCCTAAGTCGTTTCTGTACGAATCCACTTAGGCACAAGATGGGCTCACTTCGGCCGTGATACGAATCCACTTAGGCACGATACGAGCTCACTTCGGCCGTGATACGAATCCACTTAGGCACAAGATGGGCTCACTTCGGCCGTGATACGAATCCACTTAGGCACGATACGAGCTCACTTCGCCCGTGATACGAATCCACTTAGACACGATACGAGCTCACTTCGGCCGTGATACGAATCCACTTAGGCACAAGATGGGCTCACTTCGGCCGTGATACGAATCCACTTAGGAACGATACGAGCTCACTTTGGCCGTGATATGAATCCACTTAGGCCCGATACGAACTCATTTCGGCCATGATACGTGGCCACTTCGGCACGGCCACTTCGGCGAGCTTCGGCGCGGCCACTTCGACGAGCATCGACACAGCCACTTCGGCAGCTCCACTTTGGCACAGCCACGGTTTCGGCACAGCCCACTTCGGCACAACTTCAGCCAGACTTTGTGCCTAATTCGTTTATGTACGAATCCAGTTAGCCACAAGATGGGCTCACTTCGGCCAAGGTGACTCCACTTCGGCACTCCACTTCGGCAAAGTCTACGCTTCGGCCGAAGGCCACTTCGACAAAGAAGGGAGAGACATCGGCGGGAGAAGAAGACTTCGGCGACAAGCCACATTAGCACGGAGAAGCACTTCGGCGGGAAGAGCCACTTCGGCGGAGACGAGCCACTTCGGCGGAGACGAGGCACTTTGGCACACGCCATAGCTCCACTTCAGCACACACAGACAGCCACTTCGGCCGACAGCTCCACTTCGGCCAATAGCTCCACTTCAGCAACGAGTCCACTTCGGCCGAAGGCAAATCACGGCCGAAGTCATTTCCATACGAAACTGTCTGACCGAAGTCAAAATCATACGAAACTGTCTGGCCGAAGTCAATTCCATACGAAACTGTCTGGCCGAAGTCAAAACCATACGAAATTGTCTGACGAAAGTCAAAACCATACGAAACTGTCTGGCCGAAGTCAATTCCATACGAAACTGTCTGACCGAAGTCAATTCCATACGAAAGTGTATGGCTGAAGTCAAATCTATACGAAGCTGTCTGGCCGAAGTCATTTCCATACGAAACTGCCTGGCCGAAGTTAAATCTATACGAAGCTATCTGGCCGAAGTCAATTCCATACGAGACTGTCTGGCCGAAGTCAATTCCATACTAGACTGTCTGGCCGAAGTCGTTTCCATACGGAGCTGTCTTACCAAGGTCAATTCTAGACGAAGCTAGAAGATGACTCGGCCGAAGTCATTTCTATACGAAGCCAGAAGACTACGTGGCCGAAGTTATTTCTATACGAAGACAACAAGCCCATCTCTGGCCTACAACGATACAAAGGCCCATGAAGTCAAGCCGACTTAGCTAAAAAGGAAATCCTGAAGGATTAGGAAGTTTTCCTTATCACTTTAGGATCGACCTGGCTGACTCAAGCTAGTATATATCGATGTACATCTCTTGAAAAAGGGATCTGCAATTCTGGGTAAAACCCTAGACTTTTTGCTCTACAAACACTTGTACGAAAAGTTTTTTTGAAACAACTTAATAAAAACTATCTTTGGATCTTCGCTTTCTTGGTTCATCCGCAGAAATTTCATCCATCTTAACAAACCTCCGATAAATCTAATTGTGTTGATTTCGACTCCCACAAAGGACTTCGGCAAAGGGAATGTCTTCAGTATGGAGAAAAATCACTTCGGCCAAAGGGCCACTTCGGCAAAAACAAGGGCTTTTCGGCGAAGTGACTTCGGCCAAAGGGCCACTTCGACAAAAACAAGGGCTTTTCGGCGAAGTCACTTCGGCCAAAGGGCCACTTCGGCAAAAACAAAGGCTTTTCGGCGAAGTCACTTCGGCCAAAGAGCCACTTCGGCAAAGACAAAGGCACTTCGGCGGGAATAGTCTTCGGCAAAGGCAAGCCACTTCGGCAAGGTACTTCGGCAAAGACAAAGGCACTTCGGTGGGAATAGAATTTCTCTTCGGCAACACGAGACCACTTCGGCAAGGGAGGGGTCTTCGGCAAAAAAAAAATCGGCAAAACGACTTCGGCAAAGGAGAAGTCTTCAGAGAAAATACGAGACTACTTCGGCAAAGAAGGAGTCTTCGGCCAAGAACAAAATGACTTCGGCAAAGGAGAAGTCTTCGGCAAAAATACGAGACTACTTCGGCAAAGAAGGAGTCTTCGGCCAAGAAAAAAATGACTTCGGCGAAGGAGAAGTCGTCGGCGAAAATACGAGACTACTTCGGCAAAGAAGGAGTCTTCGCCCAAGAACAAAATCACTTCGGAAAACCCACGAATCAGACTTAGGGACAAGTTGACATCGACAAAGCTAGGAATGGGTGAAGCCGCGAATCAAGGCCAATTCGACAAAGAGAAAGCTCTGCGGCCACCCGCGAGAGAGACAAAAAAAAAACCCTAAAAAAATCTTTAAATGAAGAAGAAAGAAGGGAGAAAGGGAGTTACCTTATCTTCTTGAAGATTTGTGAGAAGTGAAGAGTAAGGGAGAAATGAGAAGGAGTGGAGATATATATAGACCCTTAAAGCAAAGATGATGTATCAATGCCTTGGAAATCGTGCCAAGACACAGTTGCATGAAGAAATTTCTACTAGGTATAAGATTACCGATCTGAAGACAGAGAACCTGACAGTATATCAAACAAAACAGACTCGGCACCACATCGGTTTGGCTCGTACCGATTGACATGACGCATTGATCCCAGCTTAGACTTCCTTTACCTCGGCAGTATCATAACTGAAACTACCGAGCTGGGGGGCTAACTGTTGGGGTCAGAATCCACCCAGTTGAGATCAATGGGAAATGGCTAAGTATAGAAATACGAGGAATCGTACAAGGCCTAAGCTAACAAAGTCGCTGTTGAAGTCGCAGCCGAAGTCTCGGCCAAAGTCACGGCCGAAGTCGCGGCCAAAGTCGCGGCCGAAGTCGCGGCCAAAGTCATGGCTGAAATCACGGCCGAAGTCGTGGTCGAAGTCATTTCTATACGAAGCCAATTCTATACGAAGTCATGGCCGAAGTCATTTCTATACGAATTCATGGCCGAAGTCAATTCTATACGAAGTCGTGGTCGAAGTCAATTCTATACAAAGTCATGGCCGAAGTCGTTTCTATATGAAGACAGCGTAGCCGAAGGCAATTTGGCCGAAGTCATTTCTATATGAAGTCATCGCCGAAGTCAATTCCATACAAAGTCAATTCTATACGAAGTCGTGGCAAATTCAATTCTATACGAAGTCATGGCCGAAGTCAATTCTATACGAAGACAGCGTGGCCAAACACAATTTGGCCGAAGTCATTTATATACGAAGTCATGGCAGAAGTCAATTCCATATGAAGTCGCGGCCGAAGTCATTTTTATACAAAGCCAATTCTATACGAAGTCGCGGCCGAAGTCATGGCCGAAATTCTATACGAAGTCGTGGCCGAAGTCAATTCTATACGAGGTCACGGTCAAAGTCAATTCTATACGAAGTCGTGGCCGAAGTCAATTCTATACGAGGTCGCGGCCGAAGTCAATTCTATACGAAGTCGTGGCCGAAGTCAATTCTATAAAAAATCGCGGCCGAAGTCAATTCTATACGAAGCCATGGCCGAAGCCAATAGGGCCGAAGTCGATAAGGCCGATCCCAATCTTGGAATAAGTAATGGGCCGAGCACGCAAACTTGCCGGCCGAAGGAACAAGTCTATCTTCGGCCGATGTCAATACGAAAGCCCATGAAGCCAAGCCGACTGAGCTAAATAGAAATCCCTAAGGATTAGGAAGTTTTCCTTATGCCCTTTGGAATTGGCCTAGCCGACTCAAACTAGTATATATATCTATGTACATCTCCTAAAAAGAGGATCCGCAATTTACTTAGCAAAACCCTAGAATTTTTGCTCTCAAACTCTTGTACGCAAAAACGTTTCGAAACAGCTTAATAAAACCATCTTTGGATCTTCCTTTTCATGGTTCATACGCAGAAGTTTCAGATTCCTTAAAAGTTTCGTGACAAATCTAATTGTGTTGATTTCGACTCTCACAATGGGTACGTAGACAACCCGTAAAAAGGCACAGCTATGATATAAAAACAAAAACAAACTTTTTCCTTTTGTTCCTTTTACTTTACTCCAGCTCCGAGCTCAAATACATCGGTACCCTGGCCATGTACCCGATCATACATCACATTCTTCATAAATATAGTGGCGAAATTAGCCACGTCGCTAGACCGGAAGCCTAAAATACTCCCACTAGATTACCTCAGAAGTCGGGCCCAGACCCGCAGAAGATATTAAAATATTCCGAGTGCAATTAGCCGAACTCATCTCGCACACTTGGTCAAATTAGATCGACACACAGAAACCGGGCCCCGACCCGCATAAAATCTTAGAACGTCTAAGTACAACTAAACTGAGCCCATATCGCACACTTAGTTACGTAACGGATCTCCTGGTAAGCCGGACCCAGACCCGTGCAGACTTTCAAAATTCTCCCAAATAACAATACCGAGCTCATCTGGAATACTTAGATAAACATTTGAAAGCAAACAAAGAACCAAGTTCTCAAAACTTGAACTATCGGGTCCTAGTATCCACAACAAACAAACCGAGCTCGAGAAGGCTAGTCAAAAGAATAAGCATTTGCAAAACTAAATCGCAGGCAAAGGAAGTCATTAAAATACCCGTTTAAAATAAAACAGCTCACCCGAGTTAGGAAAAATAAGTGTTTACAAAATAAAAATAAAAAGCCACATACGGCCCAAAGATATAAAGAAAAACCAACAAAATATTAAAATACCACAAACGGCCAAAGATGGGGCAACATAATCATTAGGGTCGACTGCGAAGAGAGGAGCAAGAGCTTTACCAGTCACCAGATCCACACCCTGCGATGACCGAGCAGCATCCTGAACAGTTGTCGAGTCGGGCTGGAGAGAGGTTTGAGAAGCTTGGACGGCGGACGGGATTTGATCACCAAAATTAGCACGGGAGGCCTGGAGGTTAGTAACGTTTGTCGGGGTCATCTCCCGATCATTTGACCCAAACTGATTCACCCCAGGAATTGACACCACAGAGATGTCCGTCGGGCTTAGAGGAACCCTTTCAGCAAGAGGAGTCACATCGAAATCAGCATCGGTGACATTCACGACCTCGAGAGCATCAAAATCCCTCTTATAATTGGCCAAGTCTTGCTCCAGATCCACAAACTTAGAGTCAGGGATAGGAATACCTTCGTCCCGCACTGTCCTGAAACCCTCGAGAAATCCCGAGACCAGGAAAATAAGCATAGACACTCTGTTAACCTCTGCCAGGTCATCCCGGTACCATCGGAGCTTGCCGAGATTTTGCAACCTCATGGTCACGGGATCTCCTCAGCTGATCCATCTGCTTCTGCTTCTCAATGCCCAGTGAATCCCTCTGAGCAACACCCACGGTCAACTCCTCCTCGAGCCGCACTTTTTCCCCTCTCATGACCTTGTATTCGGTCGACAACCCCTTTATAAGAGACGCATGTTCAGACATCTTCTTCTTATATGCAGCGACCTTTTGAAATAGTTCATAGGCCCTGTTCAGGTTGCGATCGTATTGTTCCACCATGTGATTAACGTTGGAAATCATCTACAAAATGAGCACGTACTAAGCGAACAATGACGCAGATAAAACCTAAACTGACCCATCACATACATGCACGGTGTTCTGGGACCATTCTAGGAATGCCTCCTTTTCTACAAGATCCTCCACCGGAGGAAGTTGGTGCTTCACGCTCCCCTGAACGCGACTAAGGAAAATAGCGCACTCCAAGGGCGATTCCCCGATGTGCTTCCCTTTGCCTTTGAAGCTGAAGTTAAAGTCATACTTGCCGACCGGACTCCCAACCTCTTCCCGAACTTCCTGCTCTCGGTTGCATGTTTCATCTACAACCAACGGGTATCCCGCTGCGGGAGCAGAAGCCTCTATACGGGACTTCTTCTGAGCGGTAGTCCCACCGATCTCGCTATCCCTTGACCTTTTCTTGGCGGCATCAGCAGCCGAACTATTATTTCACACAAGGGGTGGATCCCGGGCATCCTCGACCAAAGCAGTGGTCGAACCCACAAGCCTCCTTTCCGACCGATTGGTCGGTCTCGGAGGCACCATAGACCGACCAGCGCTTTTCTGCGCTTGAATATCCCCCACATTATTACGAGCAGCCAGCGGGAGATCGGTGCGAGCTGCAATACTATCCCCGGCCTCAGGTTTATTGATGAAGCCTCTTTTCTCTTCCTCTTCTCGGCGCCGTAGCTCGGGATATTCAGCATAGCTTTGCCCATCTTCTTCGATTGCCTTGGTCTCCTCCCTTTCTTTTCCTAAAAACAAAAAACAAACTTTAGAAAATGAGCAGACGGAACTAACCTGAGTTAATCCGAACAAGGCTTCTTTGAATTTGCTGTTCCAGAAGCTCGGGCCACCTCTGAAGACCTAACTCCCTTAATTCGTCGAGGAGATCCGAAAAACTGTCTAGAGGAGTCTTAACCAAACGATGGGGAACTGCAACAAAAAGAGAGAATTAGGCGTCAGCCCGGTAATCCAATGAAAACACAAAGGCTAAAAATCTACCGGTAATAATATTCCATCCAGCTCGGATCTCCCAGTCGGGATTCCGAATGGACGCCTCGTCAATCTTGACATAAAAGTAGTGAGTCTCCCACCAATCCAACTTGCTCGGGATATCGGTCAGCAATTTATGATTCGACCTCATACTGACATAAAACCGACCGGAGACCTTATTCTTCCTCGTCAATCGCGTCATTTCTTCAAAAGTGTCGCAATCAACCGCTTTGCCCATCTCGGCGGCAAGGGTCATAATGGTAGTTATGTTGCGAATGGCAGTGGGGGTCAACTGAGAAATCGCAATCTTCCGACGAGCGCAATACTCGACCAGAAGCTTCGAGAGCGGGAACCACAAGCCGCACTTCGTAAAAAAAGATTCATACAGGCACATATAACCCGACGGCGGATTCCATGGGTGCTCGTGATCCTTGGGAGTCAAGAAACGTCAAGGCGCATCACATTGATCGATTCATATGTTGCCAAGGAGGAGAGATTATCAAACCTCTCAAAACCAATATACCGACCAAGCCTGGGTCCCGGAGAATCTCCCCACTCCCCTATGTCTTCGATTTGAAGAGGACCAGTGTCGTCTTCCTCTTTGGTCCCGGGAAAACTTGAGCCTTCACCGACCTCGATATCGGCCTCCTCCGGGGGATAATTTCCCCCATCATCCTGATCAAGAATCGGGGAAAAAGCATCTGACATCTCCCAATCGTCGAGTTCAGGGATTTCAATAGAGACCTTCCTCGAGCTAGCAGTCATTTCATCTTCAAGAGCAAGACGAGCTCGGAAACTAGCCGTGAATCTGAGATCGGTAGAGTCAAAGAGGGTCGATGACGACGTACTCGACAGAACTGGGTTATTCCGAACGGAAGGTTCCGACCCGAGAGAGCTTTGTTGAGGCGAGAACAGAGAGTTGAGAATGGGAGACGCCATAGCAGTAACAGATGACGCCGGAGAAATCAAAAACCCTTGAAGAAAGACTGGAAAAGGGGCGCGAACACGACGGCGCGGCAACAAGATCGAAAACCGATAAAACTTAGAGAGAGAAATATACCTTTAGAATCAGAAAGAAGTGAAGAAATAGAGAAAGGGGGTCTATATATATAGACCCAGATCAGGAGTCGAAGCGTTGTTCCTCATAATTTACGCACCACCGCCTCGTCCAATAGGAAATCACGAAGGTTTTGGGCTCAATAATCTCAGGCCAGGCCCATTAAGACAACAACGAGTTCGGCTCATAGCGATTCGTTGGTATTGGAGGGGGTCTTCTGTTGGACATGGATTTCACCCACCAATGGTATGGGCCTAGCCCAGAATATCGTTTCGGCCCACTCTCACAAAGGCCCAACTCACAAGGGGATTTTGGGCCTAATCGTAGGAGTAATTAAAGTCAATTACTATAGTTAGAATCAAACTATAGTAACTGACCGACATTTACCTATAAATAGGGATCAAAACCTTGTAGTTGGAGAAATTAATCTCACTTGACCAGAGCATAAGGGACCCAAAATACACTGTTTAAGTCTCTAACTCTGAAGCTCTCTCTTTTCCAGCTTCTTAGGTCATCGAAGGAGAGAGCTTCTTTCTTATCTCTGAAACTTTTCTCTTTTTGACAATATGGTTTTGTGGCTGGCTGAATCAAGGAGCTCTTTCAGAGATTGAGATTGCAAGTTCGATACGGAATCTGGGTTGGTTTTGGCTACTACGACCGATAGAAATTTAACCAAATCTTCTCGAATCTTCTGCTTCAGCTTCTTGTTCGACAGGACCATCTGTACTGATTCGTCAAAGAAAAATGAAACCTCCAAAGTCTCTTCTTTGAGTATGTTTGTCCACATCCTAAAATTTCCGTCGCCGGAGAAGATGACGACTCCGAAAAATAGAAGCAGTGACTCCTCAAAACCAATAATCCCAGATCAAGATCGACTGAAGCTCTGATACCATGTGAGAGAATCCAAAGCAAGATGGATTCAAGCACTTAGATTTATTAACATAGATTATGCAAAGATAAAAGATAGATAATGGCTTATTAAATCTTTATTTAGTGCAAACAAATAAAGGAAAGATAAGACTTTTAGATTATCACCAAAAACAAAATGATTCTATATTTGATTGTAACCTGGCTATTGTTGGGCATGGGTTTCATCCACCAATGGTATGGGCGTATCCCAGAAGACTGTTTCGTCCCACTCTCACAAAGGGATCTTGGGCCTAATCGTTGGGGTAATTAAAGTCAGTTACTATAGTTAGAATCAAACTATAGTAACTGACCGACATTCACCTATAAATAGGGACCAAAACCTTCTAGTTGGAGAATTAATCTCACTTGAGCAGAGCATAAGGGACTCAAAATGCATAGTTTAAGTCTCTAACTCCAAAAGTGAAAGTTCTGATCGACCACCATCGTCGGAAAAGATCATCAAACCGATTTACTCAAATCAATCAACCAGCTCAGTAACCATCACAAGCAGACGACATCCTGCTCGGTATTAAGAATTACCGACCTCATCCGCTACACAATCTCGGCCCGACCAAATCATTCCTGACCTCATCTTCGAAATAGATTAAGCAGTTATACTTTGTAACCCGAGCTAGAATCTTCTATATTTAGCATTGTATTCCCGAACTCGATCTAAATATAACGAGAATCTCTGACCCTCTTTGTATGAATACCGAACCGAATAAATGGTTCAACAGTTATGATACCATGTTAGCAACTTAAAAGCAATGATAGATTCAAAGCTCAAAGAGCTTTATTTAGAAAGATTAAGCAAAGATAGATAAATAGTTTATTTAGAGCTTGTTGGGGTCGGATTCCACCCAGCTGAGATCAATGGAAAATGACTAAGTATAGAAATGGGACGAAGCAGTTAAGGCCTAAGCTAACGAAGCAGTTAAGGGCTAAGCCGACGAAGTAGTTAAGGCCTAAAACCGACAAAGCCGTTAAGGCCTAAGCTGATAAAGCAGTTAAAGCCTAAGCCGATGGTCAAATTTAAGGCCTAGCCCAAGCCCGGTAAAGACAAGTATGCCGAACTCAATGGAGTAGTTAGGGCACAACCCACGTTAAGAACAAGGCCGGCCCTGAGCTTAACGACGAAATGGTTCGAGCCCATTACACGACCCATCGGCATAGGCAATGGGCCGAGCAGAATACACAAACTTATAGGCCAGAGTAAGAAGTCCATCTTTGGCCGATCTCAAGATGAAGACCCATGAAGCCGAACCGACTTAACTAAATGGAAATCCCGAAGGATTAGGAAGTTTTCCTTATCTCTTTGGAATTGGCCTAGCCGACTTAAACTAGTATATATATCAATGTACATCCTCCGAAGAGGGGATCCGCAATTTACTTAGCAAAATCTTAGACGTTTTGCTCTACAAATACTTGTAAGAAAAGTTTTTCAAAAAAACTTAATAAAACCATCTTTGGATCTTCGCTTTGTGGTTTATACGCAGAAGTTTTAGTTTCCTTAAAAGTTTCGTGACAAATTCAATTGTGCTAGTTTTGACTCCCACAATTTGGCGCCATCTGAAGGGAGACGAAACTTTCTGACTCTTAAAAACCACCGAACATGTAATCTGAAGAGATGACCACCGACGAACCGGCGCTGATCTCTCTAGAGAAAATCCTGTAGATCCTCCACTAGCATATATGGAAGTCATCTCAGCTTTCTGCATCGCATCGTCACCTCGACTCAGTGCACCGCATCGTCGCCTCGCATTGTGACTTCGTATCAGCTCAGCGTCTAGCCGCATCGCCTCATCTCAGCTCATCGCATCGCGTCGTTGCCTCAACTCAGCCCACCGCATCATCGCCTTGCATCGTCACTTCGTATCAGCTCAGCGCGTCGCCACAGCACCTCATCTCAGCTGACCGTGTTGCATCGTCGCCTCAACTCAGCGCGCCGCATCGTCGCCTTGCATCATCACTTTGTATTAGTTCAGCGCGTCGCCGCACTGCCTCATCTCAGCTCGCCGCAGCGCATCGTTGCCTCATCTCAGTGCGCTGCATCATCGCCTCGCATCATCACTTCATATTAACTCAGCGCCGCGTCTCAGCTCCCCGCGTCATCACTTCATCTCAACCTAGCGCATCACCTACTCTTAGCGCACCGCGTCGCGTCCCCTTGTCTATGTTTGGTGTCGCATCATCTTAGTTTAGCATCACCGCTCGTCGCCTCATCTAGTTCATCATCGCCGCATCACGTCGCATCATCTCAGTTCGACGCGTCATCGTGTCTCCTCGGCTGTTCTTTTTTACTTAGTGTTTGAGAGAACTTGTTGAGTCCCTGCCGTGATTGGTGAATGCTACCTGGTTGATCCTGCCAGTAGTCATATGCTTGTCTCAAAGATTAAGTCATGCATGTCTCAATGCGCTGTGTCGCGTCGCCTCGGCTTAGCTCTGTGCAGCCGTTGTTCGCCTAGTTCAGCTTGTCGCTCGCCTTGGCGTCGCTTCTTTCGATTTTCCTCATTGTCGCCTCGTCCGCCTTCACCTCGGCCTTGTCTACGTCACCTCAGCACCGCCTCCTTTGGCTTGGCATTGCCTTGTCTCCGAGCCATCTCGTCCGAGCTGTCTTTCCCAGAGTTCGGTGGTCGCGAGCCATCTTTCGACTCACCGCATTGTCGCCTCGCCGAACTGTCGCCTCACCAAACTTTCGGCTCGCCGTGTCATAGCCTGCCGAGCTGTCGCTTCACCGAACCATCGGCTTATTTGTTCTCTTGCCGTCGATTTGGTTCATCGCTTGCCTCGTCGAACCGTCGCTTGCCGAACTGCCTCCAAGCCAACTCCGAGGTCACCAATTTGAGTCATCAATATCCGAGATCGGTGGAGTGCCCTTAGATCTTGCTAAACCAAGACCGCGATCTTCGATCCGAACCATTGTCATCTCGTGTTCCTTGTCGCCATTGTCAGCTTATCATTCCTTTCTCCCTCTGCACGAGCCGACGTCTTGCCGAATCATTGTCTCGCCAAACCGATGCCCCGTTCGCCATTTGGCTCGTCACCGACCCATTTGAATCGCTGAGTCATCACCTCGTTGCTGACCCATTTAAGTCAATGAGCCATCCACATCTTATGATACCGCTCGCGCTGCAAAACTCGACCTCGGCATTCTTCTCCTTGGGGACTTTGTCGCAAAACAATTCTCACTTGAAGAGAGCGAGCTTTGCAATGCTCAACATCTTCAAACTCCCCTTTTGGCTCCTTGCTAGATCTCCGACATGTCTTTATTTGAAACTTGGCGGCGCTTAAACTTCTCCTAAGCATCTCCGAGCTGTTTTCAAGTAATGCCAGCGATCCCTCTAATTTCGCCGATCCTTATCAAAAACTCGGCGGTCCTTGTCACCAACTTCTCCTTCGACTCATTGTCACGTCTCCGAGCCATCTTCGAGTTATCTCCGAGGTATCTTTACTTTGCCTTTGAATTCTAATGACATCACTGCCCGAGCTGCAAGATTTTGCTGCCTTATCATGCTTTCCTCGGTAGAATGCCGCGCCGGCAGAACCCCGCACTGGCAGACTGTCTCCTCGACAGAATGCCGCACTGGCAGAACGCTTCCTCGGTAGAACACCGCGCCAACATAAAGCCTCCTCGATAAAATGCCACGCCAGCAGAATGCATCGTCAGTGAAACGCTTTTCTTTGCAAAATGTCTTCCTCGGCTAAACGCCTCATCAGCAAAATTCCTTCAACAAAGACGAAGCGGAAGAAAGTCAAGGCGAATCGGGAATCTGAAAATGAACTAGCAAACTTCAATTCGCCCGGAAGTGTACGAGCTCGCTAACATGGATGACTTTCCAGTACCGAGATCTTGGAACGCGATGCACTTAAAAGAAGTACTATCACTAAATCGTATCATACATGAACTACGAGGCGGTTTGATCCCTGCAAAGGGTACGTAAGCAGCTCGTCTTTGAATGGGTTCAGCTGCCCCCTTCCTTAAAAAAGGGGGGGAGTGGGTACGTATACTCGTATACTCCCATCTTTATAATAGATTCTATGTCTAGTTAAAGCAAACTTTTCGAAGCTAAGGTCTTCGAATCACATCATTTAGGGATTACTAAAGCCTTAACAAAACAGGCATCCCATTCATATCCTTTACGGATTATTCAAAGTCTTAACTACACAGACATCTCATCTCACTCTCGTTGCTGCTGGCCATAGCAACGAACTACTACATCCTTTGCGGATAAACTATCACATCCTTCATGGATTAAAGCGCGCTATATAAATCTATGTTCATTGTCAGAGCGGATATGTTTATGGTAACGAATCCGTAAACCAAAATGATCATCTTAAACCCAACAAATAAATCGTTTGTCGAAATACATATGTCCATTGTCTGAGCGGATACGTTTACGGAAATGCATCCGTAAACCGAAATGTTCATCTAAAACCCAACAAACGAATCGTTGGTCGCTAAATACATATGTCCATTGTCGGAGCGGATACGTTTATGGAAACGCATCTGTAAACCGAAATGTTTCATCTAAAACCCAATAAACAAATTGTTGGTCGAAACATCTCAAAAATATAGCGCTAAATGTATATCGTTAGCATGAGATACCTAAATATGTTTCGTCTAAACCCAGCAACTGATCACTGGTCGCAACATCTCGAAAACATAGCGCTAAATGTATATCATTAGCGTGAGATACCTAAATATGTTTCGTCTAAACCCAGCAACTGATCGCTGGTCGCAACATCTTAGAAACATAACACTAAACGTATATCATTAGTGTGAGATACATAAACATGTTTCATCTAAACCAAGGTATCACGCGTTTCTTAACACCCTAGTCTTTAACATCTCAAAAACCATAGTACTAAATGTATGTCATTTAGTATGAGATACTTAAGCATGTTTTATCAAAATGGGCATGTAAGTCGATGCTACATCGTAGGCCCTAAAACCAAAGTCAATAATCAAAACCAGCAATCACTCGCTCCTTAGAACGCTGGTCTTTAACATCTTAAAACCCAGTAAACATCGCTTCATAGCACACTGGAACTTAGCCACTCTTCCCAGAGGTGCGAGTTACCCTAACACGCTTTGGCTAACTAATGTACAGCTCGTTACGATTATTCAATTTTGGCAAGGTGCCCCTTGGAACTTGGCCCTTGAAAATTCTCAGGAAGCAACGCGAGAGTTTTGGTGCATCGCGTCGTCATGATCATCTTGGCACAACATCTCAACAAAATGCCTCGTCAAGTACTCTTACAACGTAACAATTCAGCGATCAAGGCAACGCATTGGGTCGGTAACTTACTGTTGGGGTCAAAACCCGCCCAGCTGTGATCAATGGGAAAATGGCTAAGTATGAAAATACGAAGAATCGGACAAGGCCGAAATTGTGCCTAAGTCATTTCTGTACAAGTCCACTTAAGCACAAGAGAGGCCATTCTGGCTAAAGCAGCTCCATTTCCGGCCAAGGAAGCTTCACTTCAGCTTGAAGACTTCGGCAAGCTTGGAGACTTTGGCAAACACGGAGACTTCGGCAAGCTTGGAGACTTAGGCAAACACGGAGACTTCGGCAAGCTTGGAGACTTCGGCAAGCTTGGAGACTTCGGCAAACACGGAGACTTCGGCAAGCTTGGAGACTTAGGCAAACACGGAGACTTCGGCAAACACGGAGACTTCGGCAAGCTTGAAGACTTCGGCAAGCTTGGAAACTTCGGCAAGCTTGGAGACTTAGGCAAACACGGAGACTTCGGCAAGATTGAAGACTTCGGCAAACACGGAGACTTCGGCAAGCTTGAAGACTTCGGCAAGCTTGGAAACTTCGGCAAGCTTGGAGACTTCGGCAAGCTTGGAGACTTAGGCAAACACGGAGACTTCGGCAAGATTGAAGACTTCGGCAAGCTTGGAGACTTCGGCAAACACGGAGACTTCGGCAAGCTTGGAGACTTAGGCAAACACGGAGACTTCGGCAAGCTTGGAGTCTTGGAGACGAGCCCAGAGGCCCTATCACAGATCAAGACGATGCTGGAGACGCTGCTCAAGAAGGCGGAGGAGTAGGACAAGCTAAACACGACGATGACCGATAAGCTCGAAGTCCTTGCAATAGTGAGCCAAGCCCGTGGTAGAGGCTCAGGAGTTGACCTAATGAGGCACCCTCTTCGACGTCTCAACCCAACGGCCCTCGATTTCTCAACACCCCACCATACGACGAGAACCCAGAGCGGATTGCTCCCTACAAACCAACCAATCACGACCGCAGAGCTGAACGCAACACCGCAGGAGGCAAACACGCATACTATGGGCGGGATGAATCCAGTGATCAACCTGGAGGATAACCCAGAGGGTGAACACGACTCGGAACACCGCCGCGAATCTGAACTCACGGGTGCGACCCGAACTCGAAACGAACGAAGCAACACCAACCTTGGCCATGATCAGGACCTCACCGAAGAGGAGGAGAACATCCTCTGGGCCCAATGAGCCCAGATCGAGGAAGAGCGCAAAGCGATGATTCGAGCCCAAAAGGAGGAGATGGCGGAAATCCGGGCAGGCATGGAGCGAGCTGCCACCGAGATGAAATTCGTTCGATCTCAGATGCATAGGGCTACTAGCAAGGCTCCCGAACTTGACCGAGTGCTTGAAGAAGCACAGAACACCCCGTTCACGGCTCAAATCACTAAGGCGAGGGTTTCTGATCCGGGGAAGATGAAGATACCAGTCTACGAAGGTAAAACTGATCCGAAGGAGGACCTGACCGCCTTCGCAATAGCAATGAGACGAGCAAACTTCAGAGAGGGAGAAGAAGACGCTGGACAATGTCTCTTGTTCATCGAGAACCTTAAAGGCCCAGCTCTCCAATGGTTCTCCAGACTGGGAAGAAATTCGATCGACAATTTCAATCAGCTGTCGTCGGCTTTCCTTAAAACATTATGCTATATTCATGGAACGCCGGACATCCGATGCGGATCTGTGGACCATGGGGCAAGGACAGAACGAGACATTGCGAACTTTCATCGGACGGTTCAAGACAGTGCTGTCAAAGGTAGAAGGAATCAGTGACGAAGCCGCACTGCAAGCGTTAAAGAAGGCCCTGTGGTTCGACTCCGATTTTCGGAAGGAAATTGCACTGAATGCACCAACCATGATCCAAGACGCGTTGCACCGAGCAACGGACTTTGCCTCCAACGAAGAAGAAGTGAAGATCCTAACCCAGAAACATGGACAGGTGAAGTCCACAAACCACCCTCCCTCTGCTCCGAACCTACCGAACAACAGAAAGGGCAACCAAGGCCCTGGATACATCCAGCACGAAGGGGGATTCAAAGGAGCCCATAACTACCAAGTTGATTCATCAAGCTATGGGCAAGGACGAGGTCAGGGCAGAGGAAGAGGTACATGGAGTAGCACGTGGACCAGGGGCCAAGGAACTTACGACAAAACGGCTTATTGCGAACATCACCATATCTTCGGGCACTCAACTGCAAATTGCCGCATCCTAGGTTTGAAACTCGCTGCAAAACTGGCGGCTGGCAAACTCAAAGGCGATATCAGTCTCAAAGATTTCGAAATGGATACCAATGCAAACCGCCCCGAACAGGCAGACGAAGATTTCCCTAAGCGAGGGAGGCAAGACGACGAAGCACCACAATCTGGCCCAAGGAGACGGATCAACATGATAATGGGTGGATCTCACTATTGTTCGGATACCGTCTCGTCGATTAAAGCTTTTCAACGATGAGCCGATGTCAGCGTTAACTGGTCCGCGGCCTCCAATTTTCCTGACGACGTAATCTCATTCGCAGAAAGGGAAACAACCGGAATCGACAAACCACACGATGACCCTCTCGTGATTGAGTTGATCATCAGTGGCTATGACGTAGCCCGGGGGCTGGTGGATACGGGCAGCACAGTGGATATAATCTTCAAAGAAACCCTCAAAAGAATGGATATCAATCCGACCGACATAGTGGCTTCCCCTAAACCATTGACTGGATTTTTCGGAGAAACGACGATGACAATCGGGACGATCAAGCTGCCTGTAGAAGCTGGGGGTGTCATCAAGCTCGTCGAATTCTCAGTAGCCGATCATCCAGCAATCTATAACGTCATCGTCGGCACACCATGGTTAAATTCAATGCGCACCGTAGCCTCGACCTACCACCTCTGCGTCAAATTCCCAACACCAAGCGGAATCAAAACAATTTTGGGAAATCCGAAGGAGTCCCGCGTATGCTTCCTCGCTGCGCACAAGCTCAGGAATCCTGTCACCGATCCAATAGCCAAGTCAGAACGCAAGAAGATGAAGACAGACAGGGAGCCAGTAAAAGAGCTCTCCAAGCTCTTATAGCAATTACAGATTGCGGAGGATCGCAAAGAAGAACCAGTCGAACAGCCCTGTGACCCCGTAATATCAGTTTGCATCGACGACGAACACCCGGAGCGATGCGTAGAGGTTGGACTCGCCCTCGACGAAAAAATCAAGGACGAACTGGTTTCATTCTTAAAAGAAAACGTGGACACTTTCGCGTGGGCAGCAGAGGATATGTCCGGAATTGATATCAGCGTAACCAGTCACGAATTGAACATCGACCCAACCTTCAAACCAGTCAAGCAAAAACGGAGAAAGTTGGGTCCTGACAGGGCGAAAGCAGCGAACGACGAAGTCGAAAGACTCTTACGAGTCGGGTCGATAATAGAAGTCAAATACCCGGATTGGCTGGCGAATCCTGTTGTAGTCAAAAAGAAGAACGGAAAGTGGCGGGTGTGTGTCGATTTCACCGATTTAAACAAGGCGTGCCCGAAAGACAGCTTCCCACAACCACACATTGACCGATTGGTCGAAGCAATGGCCGGTAACAAGCTCTTATCTTTCATGGACGTATTCTCAGGATACAACCAGATTCTAATGAACCCCGACGATCGTGAGAAGACAGCCTTCATTACGGACCGTGGAATCTATTGCTACAAGGTGATGCCTTTCGGCCTCAAGAACGCCAGAGCCACATATCAGCGCTTAGTAAACAAGATGTTTGCCAATCAACTCGGAAGAACGATGGAAGTGTACATAGACGACATGCTGGTAAAATCACTAGAGGCAACGGATCACGTGTTACATTTGGAGGAATGTTTCCAACAGCTCAACTCCCACAACATGAAGCTCAACCCGACAAAGTGTAGATTCGTAGTCACGTCCGGCGAGTTTCTTGGTTACTTAGTTACTCATCGCGGAATTGAAGCGAATCCAAAGCAGATCGACGCCCTCATCCAGATGGCTTCCCCAAAATCAAAACGTGAAGTACAGAGACTAACTGGCAGGGTGGCTGCACTCAACAGATTTATTTCGCGGTCCACCGATAAGTGCTTACCGTTCTACGACACTTTACGAGGAAACAAGAAATTCGAATGGACAGAGAAGTGCGAAGAGGCTTTCCAGCAATTGAAGAAATATCTCGCCAGTCCCCCGGTGCTTGCAAAGCCAGTCGAGGGAGAGCCGCTATTCCTGTACACCGCAATCTCCACCACGGCAGTAAGCGGAGTACTCATTCGCGATGAACGGGGCGAGCAGAAACCAATTTTTTACGTCAGTAAGACCCTCACCGACGCAGAGACAAGATACCCGCAGATGGAGAAATTGGCCCTATCGGTAGTCATGTCTGCCAGGAAACTAAGGCCGTATTTCCAATCACACTCCATTGTGGTCCTTAGTCCTTTACCACTACGATCTATTTTGCACAGCCCGAGCCAATCCGGGCGATTGGCCAAGTGGGCTATCGAGCTCAGCGAATACGACATCGAGTATCGCGGACGAACCTGCGTAAAATTGCAAGTACTTGCCGATTTTTTAATCGAGCTTCCGGAGGAAAGCCTCGCCGAAGGAAACCCGAATTAGACTTGGCAACTTCACGTTGACGGCTCATCATCCAAAAACGGTTCAGGGGTCGGGATACGTCTGACGTCACCAATGGGCGAGATACTTGAACAATCCTTCCGCCTAGGTTTTCACGCCTCCAACAACGAAGCAGAATATGAAGCCCTCATTGCCGGATTAAAGCTTGCGCAAGGACTCAAGATTGATTGCATTCACGCGTTCTGCGATTCACAGTTGGTCGCAAACCAGTTCAGCGGAGAATACGCAGCTAAAGAAGATCGTATGGAGGCATATCTGAAAGTCGTCAAAGACTTGACTGCTCAATTCAAAAAGTTCACACTCATGCGGATTCCACGAGGAGAAAACACTTCGGCTGATGCACTGGCCGCCCTCGCATCCACTTCTGATCCAGCCCTGAAACGAGTTATTCCGGTGGAATTCATCGAGCGCCCAAGCATCACTCTCACGGAAACAGTGAGTGTAGTTACTCGATCCCAAGCCGCCAGGACTGCAAGGGAGAAAGCCTGTGTACCAGAAAATGCTGGAGATGACGCTGACGAACGAGAAGCAGTAATCAACAGCTCGATAGTCCAGGACAAGACATACGCGGCAGACGAAGGACAGGCCTCTCGAATGGAAATAGATGCAGTCATCGCAGACGAAGATCCTGCGACTGCTGCAGAGGAAGCAACATCTATGGACGAGGACTTTACGACCCTCCCCTCCAACGTCAAGGGCAATCATGGAGGAGGTCCACGGCGGCTCCTGTGGTAACCACTCGGGAGGACGAGCCTTGGCAATAAAAATCAAATGACATGGCTATTACTGGCCGACCATGATACAAGATTGCGAGAAATACTCGTCCAGGTGCGAGAAATGTCAACGTCACGCACCGATGATTCATCAGCCGACAGAGATGCTCTCTTCGATATCATCACCCTATCCTTTCATGCGATGGTCCATGGATATCGTTGGACCTTTACATCCGTCAAAGCAGAAACGATTCTTATTGGTCCTGACAAACTATTTTTCAAAGTGGGTGGAGGCAGATTCGTATGCTAGCATCAAGGACGCACAAGTCGAAAGTTTCGTATGGAGGAACATCATATGCCGTCATGGAGTCCCATACGAGATCGTCACCGATAATGGATCACAGTTCATTTCCACAAGGTTCGAAGCTTTCTGCGAGAAGTGGAAGATCCGGCTAAGCAAATCAACCCCACGATATCCACAGGGCAATGGCCAGGCTGAAGCAATAAACAAAACGATTCTCGACGGTCTCAAGAAACGCCTCGACCAGAAGAAAGGCCGATGGGCCGACGAACTGGAAGGTGTATTGTGGTCTCATAGAACGACACCGCGATGAGCAACCAATGAAACTCCGTTCGCTCTCGTCTATGGGACAGAATGCGTCATTCCACCAGAGATAAATTTTCCTGGAGTCCGCCGAAGACTACTCCCAGAACAAGAAGGACTCAATCACTTGTTGATGCTTGACGAGCTGGACTTGATCGACGAAAGACGGGATCAAGCCTTGATCCGAATTCAGAATTACCAGAACGCAGCGGCAAAATACTACAACTCTCACGTATGAAATCGACCGTTCTACGAAGGAGACCTGGTCCTACGGAAAGTTTTCCAGAATACTGCTGAGCTGAATGCCGGCAAACTCGGAGCGAACTGGGAAGGACCTTACAAAATCACGAAAGTAGTTCGACCCGGAGTGTACGAACTCGCTAACACGTCTGACGTTCCAATACCAAGATCATGGAACGCAATGCACCTCAAGAAGTACTATACTTAGGATACTTCACATTAACTACGGGGCGGCTTGATCCCTGCAAAGGGTACGTAGGCAGCTCATCTTCGGATGGGTTCAGCTGCCCCCCTCCTAAGAAGAAGGGGGGGAGTGGGTACGTATACTCGTATACTCCCACCTTTGTAATAGACTCCGCGTCAACTTAATGCAAGCTTCTCGAAGCAATTTTCTTCATATCACACCCTCCGCGGGTTACTAACGCCTTAACGGAAACAGGCATCACATACGCACCTTTCACGAATCACCTAAAGTCCTAACTCAAACAGGCACCTCTCTTCACCCTCGTTGCTGCTGGCCACAACAACGAACTACTACATCCTTTACGGATCTAACTACTACATCCTAGCGGATTAAAAGTGCGCGCTATATAAATAACGTGTCCATTGTCGGAGCGGATATACTTACGGTAGCGTATCCGTAAACCGAAATGTTCATCCTAAACCCAACAAACAAATCGTTGGTCCTAACAGTACTACATGTTCATTGACGGAGCGGATATACTTACAGTAGCGTATCCGTAAACCGAAATGCTCATCATAAACCCAACAACAAATCGTTGGTCGCAACAGTACTACGTGTCCATTGTCGGAGCGGATACGCTTACGGTAGCATATCCGCAAACTAAAATGTTCATCCGAAATCCCAACAAACGAATCGTTGGTCAGAATGCCTGTGCTTATAATCGAAGCAAGTATGCTTACGCTAACGTAATCATTCAAAACGAAACAAACGAATCGTCGGTATTAACACTAGCACAAACTGTAGCGAAACGGATCAGTCCTCCTTGGATAATAAAAAAGCAGCATTCGAGCAACAAGTTTCGACAACAAAGACACGACACAACCAAAGCCAAAGCCACAACGCAAACATAACAAGTCAATACGGATAAAGCCATCCAGGCACCATGTCCAAATAACATCAAAGCATAATTAAAACGATAACTTGGGCAGTTCCCCATCATCATCATACCTTACCCCTCGAAGACGCACCCTAATCATCGTCGGAGGATTCGGCCGTCGTCTCAGATTCAGAGGCTTCGTTCGAACCAAGTTTACCCCTGTTGGATCCGGAGAATACGCGAATGCCGACATCCGCCGCTAACGCCTCAACAGACTCATCACCAAGCGCGACGTCGGCCGAGTCTTCAGAGATCGGCGAGACCACTAGGTCGTTCCCCAACAAAGCGACCAACTTATCAAACTCGTCATCGGCACCAGCGTACCTCGCTCTCCATCCCTCGAGTTTCTCAGCTTCGGCATCCAGCGAAGGTGGTTCGTCACCGCGGAGCAGCGCAAGGAGTTCAAGGTTCCCGTCGACTTGGGCGAGATCGACAACGCTGTTCTTCGACGTTTCGCCCAAGATCTTGATCTTCTCCTTGGCTCGGTCGACTTTGGATCGAAACTTCTCGGCCAGTCCGCGCATCGCCCCTTCTTGGCCCGTTCGACCTTCTTCTCGGTCATAGCCCTCTCCGAGCTCAGCATCCGCTGGAGCTCGGCCAATCGAGCCTCTTGCTGGACCCGATAGGATTCCAAGTCTTCCTTCTATTTTGACGCTGCCTCCGTCGCAGCGTCGCGCTCACGCTCGGCTTCGGTAAGCTTTGATCGAAGCCCTTCGGCCACTTTTCGTGCACGTTCGGCCCTCCTCGCATTCTTACGAACGTCCGCCTCGTAACCGGACGTCATCTTGTTAATGGAGGCCACGAACTGAACGGAAGGAAAAAGAGAGATCAGGCATCGCATTTTCAACGAAGTACAAAAAAAAGGGGGGTTCCACGCAAACTACCTTAGCACCACGGCGAGACATTTCAGCATATGGCTTGCTCCGGGACAAAGTATCGGGAGGAGGAAAACAATCCCCCTTGGAAAGAATCTTGGAGAAGAGAGTGGCCGAGGCCGACGCGTCGTCACAAAACCTTTCAGCAGCAAACGGCTGAGATACGGGTTGCGAAGGCAGCTCGTGCTCGGCAACACCACGAACCGATGCGTTACGCCTTTTTCGTCCAGGAGCGTCATCCTTTTGAGGATTTTTCCCTGTGTCAACCTTTGCCGGGACACGTCTCCGGACTGGCTTCACCCGATCGGCATCCTCACTTGTAGCCGCAGCCTTGCCCTTTCCGCGGTGAAACGGGGGCAAGCCCAACACGATCTCTCTCACAATGGGGATCGACGGAGCCAGCATGGACGGTTCAACAGACGAGTCGCCCGAGGGGAAAGCTAGGGCGGCACTCAGCTGCTCCGCAGAGATCTCAGTTCGGCCGACCTCTGCCTGCTCCATCGCGGCACGGCTCTCGCCTCCATCCTTTCGCGAACAGATGGTCTTTTTCCCATGGCTCTCTTCGTACTGCTAGAAGAACACGAAGGAGACGAGCTTGGAGAATAATACCCAAAGTATCGTGCCCGCGCTTTTTCCACTCTTTGAAGAGTAAAATCTCCTTGCCAGTCGCACTCACCGGAAGCTAGAGTCTCACGAAGCGTAATTATGTCCGGAGGACACGTCGGGAGCGGATTAGGAACTGCAAAACCAACAAATAAGACTGAGGGTCATGACATGTTCGAAAAGACAGAAAAGCTCGTAAAGCTATGGATCGGCTACCGATTTTTCTCCATATGGTCCTAATTTTGTTAACCCAATCTGCACCAACCGAAGCCTCGGAGATGGGCACGAAGAAGAAATAATCCTCCCAATATCTGTCTTTACATGGGAATCCTCCGATAATTTTGCGGTGAGTTTTGTTCGAGAGGGAGTAAAGAAGCGAATCCTTGGAGCGAAACGTCCGGAAGGATAGCAGGTTCAACAAGTGATCCACGGTGACTTCTTCGCCACACTCGAAGCTGCGGACCACGATCCCAACCAGGTGTCGAATTCCCCGCGGAGTTATTTGCGCCAGAGCCAGTCTATGCTTCCACAGATACCCCAGGATGACCCCTGGTATTGGGAACCATATGAAGCACATGTAGAAACAACTCTCGTACAAGGTAAAAAACCCTTTTGGGGGCTCACTGGCCCGATCCGAGGCGATGGAAGGATGAAGTCAATTTCTTCAGAAATGTTGAAACGGTGCCGGAGGGTCTCCAAAGATTCAGCAGTGGAGAGAGTAGATCCTGGTGGATCAGGCGCCTCATGCTTGTATGTGCCTTAGAAACTCGCCGTGTTGAAGAACACGCCCGAAGGCTCGCATCTTGCCTAAGCCTAACACAATCGGAACTCCAATTCTCCATCTCGATTTTTACATTGAACGGACTCTCCATCTCGCCCAGCAAAGAAAATCACTTCGGCAACAGATTACTTCGACAGAGAAGACTTCGGCCGAAAACAATTTCAGGGACAACAAAAAAAAAGCAACTAGACAACCTAAAAAAAAAATATCTTCAAGAGGAGGAGAGAGAAGGGAGAGAGAAGTTACCTTGAGATTTTTGAGAAGTGAAGAAGTGAAGAGGAAATGAGGAGAAGGGGGAGCATATATAGGCTCATAAAGCAAAAGATGATGTCATCATACATTGGAAGCTGTGCCAAAACACAGTTGAAAGAGGAAATTTCTACTGGAAAAAGAATTATCAGTCTGCAGACAGAGAACCTGGTGGACATCAAAAACAACGGACTCAGCGTCATGTCAGCTCAGCTCATACCAGTCGACACGGCACATTGATCCCAGCCTGGACTTCCTCTATCTCGGCACTATCATCACTGAAACTACCGAGCTGGGGGGCTAACTGTTGGGGTCAAAACCCGCCCAGCTGTGATCAATGGGAAAATGGCTAAGTATGAAAATACGAAGAATCGGACAAGGCCGAAATTGTGCCTAAGTCATTTCTGTACAAGTCCACTTAAGCACAAGAGAGGCCATTCTGGCTAAAGCAGCTCCATTTCCGGCCAAGGAAGCTTCACTTCAACTTGAAGACTTCGGCAAGCTTGGAGACTTCGGCAAACACGGAGACTTCGGCAAGCTTGGAGACTTAGGCAAACACGGAGACTTCGGCAAGCTTGGAGACTTCGGCAAGCTTGGAGACTTCGGCAAACACGGAGACTTCGGCAAGCTTGGAGACTTAGGAAAACACGGAGACTTCGGCAAACACGGAGACTTCGGCAAGCTTGAAGACTTCGGCAAGCTTGGAAACTTCGGCAAGCTTGGAGACTTAGGCAAACACGGAGACTTCGGCAAGATTGAAGACTTCGGCAAACACGGAGACTTCGGCAAGCTTGAAGACTTCGGCAAGCTTGGAAACTTCGGCAAGCTTGGAGACTTCGGCAAGCTTGGAGACTTAGGCAAACACGGAGACTTCGGCAAGATTGAAGACTTCGGCAAGCTTGGAGACTTCGGCAAACACGGAAACTTCGGCAAGCTTGGAGACTTAGGCAAACATGGAGATTTCGGCAAGCTTGGAGACTTCGGCAAGCTTGGGAACTTCGACAAGCTTGGAGACTTTGGCAAGATTGAAGACTTCGGCAAACACGGAGACTTCGGCAAGCTTGAAGACTTCGGCAAGCTTGGAAACTTCGGCAAGCTTGGAGACTTCGGCAAGCTTGGAGACTTAGGCAAACACGGAGACTTCGGCAAGATTGAAGACTTCGGCAAGCTTGGAAACTTCGGCAAGCTTGGAGACTTCGGCAAGTTTGGAGACTTCGGCAAACACGGAGACTTCGGCAAGCTTGGGGACTTCGGCAAGCTTGGAGACTTCGGCAAACACGGAGACTTCGGCAAGCTTGAAGACTTCGGCAAGCTTGGAAACTTCGGCACGAAGAAGCACTTCAGCACAGCCCACTTCGGCACGGAGGAGCACTTCGGCAAGCCCACTTCGGCACGAAGAAGCACTTCGGCACAGCCCACTTCGGCACAGCCCACTTCGGCACGGACGAGCACTTCGGCCAGCCCACTTCGGCAGGGAGAGCTCCACTTCGGCAAGCCCACTTCGGCACGGAGGAGCACTTCGGCAAGCCCACTTCGGCACGAAGAAGCACTTCGGCACAGCCACTTCGGCACGGACGAGCACTTCGGCCAGCCCACTTCGGCAGGGAGAGCTCCACTTCGGCAAGCCCACTTCGGCACGGAGGAGCACTTCGGCACAGCCCACATCGGCATGGAGGCTCCACTTCGGCCAACTCACTTCGGCACGAAAGGGCACTTCGGCCAACAGGTTGACTTCGGCAACGAAGCCACTTCGGCAATGAGCCACTTCGTCCCACTCACTTCGGCACGAAAGGGCACTTCGGCCAACAGGTTGACTTTGGCAACGAAGCCACTTCGGCAATGAGCCACTTCGGCCAACAGAGCACTTCGGCAAGCGAGTCAACTTCGGCCGAAAGCCACTTCGGCCATAGGGCACTTCGGCCAACAGGCTCACTTCGGCAACAAAGCCACTTCGGCCAAAGACAAATTGCGGCCGAAGCCAATTTTGGCCGAAGAACGATTCTATACGAAGCTGCCCGGCCGAAGTCCAACCTATACGAAACTGTTTTGCCGAAGTCAAAGCTGCCGAAGACAATCCTGGCCGAAGTCATTTTCATACGAAACCGTCTGGCCGAAGTCAAAGCTGCCGAAGACAATCCTGGCTGAAATCAAGTCTACACGAAGCCAGAAGACGACGCGGCCGAAGTCATTTCTATACGAAGACAACAAGCCCATCTTCGGCCTACAACAATACAGAGGCCCACGAAGTCAAGCCGACTTCGCTAAAAAGGAAATCCCAAAGGATTAGGAAGTTTTTCTTATCTCTTTAGGATTGACCTGGCCGACTCAGACTAGTATATATATCTATGTACATCCTTTGAAAAAGGGATCCGCAATTTACTTAGCAAAAAACCCTAGACTTTTTTGCTCTCAAACTCTTGTACGAAAGCTTTTCGACACAGCTTAATAAAAACCATCTTTGGATCTCTTCGTTTGTGGTTCATCCGCAGAAATTTCATCCCCCTTAACAAACCTCCGACAAATTCTAATTGTGTTGATTTCGACTCCCACACTTACCAATGGATCGGTTCGATAGTTTCATCGACCAGTCAGCTCGGCCACGTTGCTAAAACAGTTCGGCATCCCATCATACTCAACTGCTCGGCTTGTGATCAAAGAAACAGCTCGACAAGTTTTAAATGCCAATTCCAGCTCGGCATGTTAAAATCATTAACAACTACCTACACTACCTACAAATCGGGGCTCGGCAAAAACTTGTTCGGCAAAGTTCCAAGATCCGGTTCGAAAAATCGAAGAATTGATGGGACAAAGTGAAAGAAAAAGATTTCGGCATCACCCGCGAAAAAGATTTCGGACACTACGAACCGGGTTCGGCAAGGCCACGAATCGAATCCGGAATCGAGTCAAAATCGGCAAAGCTTTGGACCAATTCGATGAAGATGGGCTCGGCAAAGCCTCGAACCAACTTAACTAATGCGAAAACGGGGAGACTGCCTCAGCGACTTCGACATACTCAAATATCGGTTTCGGCAGGGTATTAAAAATAATGGATTCGGCACCATGTCGGTTCGGCTCAGTATCGATTGGCACAAGATATTGATCCTAGCTTAGACTTACTTTACCTCGGCACTATCATAACTGAAACTGCCGAGCTAGAGGGCTAACTGTTGGGGTCGGATTCCACCCAGCTGAGATCAATGTAAAATGACTAAATATAGAAATGGGACGAAGCAGTTAAGGCCTAAGCCAATAGTCAAATTTAAGACCGAGCCCAAGCCCGGTAAAGACAAGTATGCCGAACTCAATGGAGCAGTTAGGGCCGAACCCACGTTAAGAACAAGGCCGACCTTAAGCTTAATGACGAAATGGGCCGAGCCCATTACACGACAGATCGGCATAGGCAATGGGCCGAGCAGAATACACAAACTTACGGGCCAAAGTAAAAAGTTCATCTTTGGCCGATCTCAAGACGAAGACCCATGAAGCCGAACCGACTTAGTTAAATGGAAATCCCGAAGGATTATGAAGTTTTCTTTATTTCTTTGAAATTGGTCTAGCCGACTTAAACTAGTATATATATCAATTTACATCCTTCGAAGAGGGGATCCGCAATTTACTTTGCAAAATCCTAGACTTTTTGCTCTACAAACACTTGTACGAAAAGTTTTTCGAAAAAGTTTAATAAAACCATCTTTGGATTTCCGCTTTGTGGTTTATACGCAGAAGACAAATTCAATTGTGCTAGTTTTGACTCCCACCGAACTTTATTTAATTACAATAAAAGAAAAAGAGGAAACTTAATAAAAGAACACAAAGATCAAAGTTTATTTGATTGATTTTATAAAAAGGGGAAGAAGGAGAGTTGCCTCTTTGAATAATTCTCAAAGTAACAACAATCCACAATAACATGAAAAATATATTTATACTAATCTACTTGCAAGGAAACATAAACACATGAGCTTGTTTGTACACTTTAATAGGTTTGTAGCATTGCGTTGGGCTTGTTCTATATGTGCTCTAATTTAACAAATAATCTATAAAGGCATTAGATATAATTATTAACAAAAATTGAAAGTTTATAAACTTATCAAATAATAATGTAGGGATTTACGATATGCGATATTTTTCCACCGGCTGAGTTTGGTGTTTTTTTTTTTTTTTTCTGACAGCAGTTTGGGTAATTATTATAAATAAATAAAAAACCATTTTGTTTTGCACAGAAAATAGAAATGCGATTTAAAAATGCAGACAAAAATAAGAATAAATGAGAGAACTTCAGGGCTGGGTTTGGGTTCTGTCCAATAAAAAATCACCATATCATCATTTTTGTCCTTTACCATCTCACTACACTCTTCTCTTATTCGGCCTTTCCACACAGTCATCCGCCACGTCATCCCTTTTTCTCTTTGAAGCCGCCAAAATATCAAAACCTTGACCCGAAGCAAAGTAGCTTCTCCTTCTCTCGCATTAATACACGCTTCTCTGCTTTGCATGTTTCATTACCAAAACCAAAGCCATTACGATCAAAACTAAAAAGAAAAGTATGTCAAAGGAAGCTGAGATGTCGATCGCTGTGTCGGCGTTGTTCCCTGGATTCAGATTCTCTCCGACCGACGTGGAACTCATCTCCTACTACCTCCGCCGTAAAATCGATGGCGACGAAAACTCCGTCGCGGTGATTGCTGAAGTCGAGATTTATAAGTTCGAGCCATGGGACTTGCCAGGTTTCTTACCATTTTCCCTCTCTTTGTGTCTTACTTGGATTCTTAATTTGAGAGAATCCTTAAACAGGGGAATCGAAATTGAAGTCGGAGAACGAGTGGTTTTACTTCTGCGCAAGGGGAAGGAAATATCCGCACGGGTCACAGAGCCGGCGAGCCACACAGCTCGGTTACTGGAAAGCCACTGGTAAAGAGCGAAGCGTGAAATCGGGGAACCAAATTGTTGGAACCAAGAGAACTCTTGTCTTTCACATCGGTCGGGCTCCTCGTGGCGAGAGAACAGAGTGGATTATGCACGAATATTGTATCCATGGCGCACCACAGGTCAGATTTTTATTTTTGAATTTTTTAAATTTTGATTTGTTGTTAGAAATATTGAAATCTGGATGTCACAGGACGCATTAGTGGTGTGCCGGTTAAGGAAAAATGCTGCTTTCCGAGCTAGTTCGAACCAGAGACAAATGGAGGATGGTCTCGTGCAAGACGATGACTACGTTGGCCAAACTGGTGGTTCTTCTGAGAGGGAGAAGAAATCGTATTCGGTTTATGAATCTGACCTTCAGATTTCAAATGGTGATATCACAGAACCATCAAATGTTGTTGAGGTCAGCTTGCTTTTGAGATATGTTTGCTTTTTTTTCTTTTAAGGACATCCAATCCGAAATCAAACCCAAATGTCTGATCTGTAAACCAAATCAAATCCAATATGGTTAGAATGGATTTACGTTTTCTATATACCAAAAAATCGAGACCGGATATGTAAAGCTGATTCGGAACTTAAATTTCTTTGAATATTATTGATGATTTGATTGAAATTAAAACAAACCAAACCGATCCATACTATATATTTTGTTTTATTTTGGTTACTATTATTATAAATCCAAAGACTCAAACCAAAACTTTTTGTTTCGTTTAATCCCAAACCGAAACTTGAGTTGAACATCCCTATTTTTCTTTTTATGGTAGAATTTAGAGTTTGTAGCTAAATTTGATCTCTTTCTTTGGGATGCAGGATCAGACCGATACCGATGATGATTGTTACACCGAGATTCTAAACGATGATATAATAAATCTTGATGAGGAGGCACTGAAAGCTAACCAGGCATTTCGACCAAATTATCCAACTCAACAAGAAACAATATTCAGCGAGGCATCATCGAGTAAGAGGTCAGAATGTGGTATAAAGAAAGAATCAAAGCAAACAATGAATTGTTACTCTTTGTTCAGAATCAAGAACGTTGCCGACACCGCCTCCTCCGGCTGGAGAATCCCGAATCCGTTCCACATCAAGAAAGATGATAGCCAGAGATTGATGAAGAATGTTCTGGCCACTACTGCTTTCTTGGCTATCTTAATGTCTGTCTTTTTTACTGTCCAAACTGCTAGGGACATGGACTAATTAGTTATGTGCCCTGTCCTTAGTTATGTGTCCTGTCCTTTTCTGAGTCGCACCTATAGTACCTGTACTACGAAATCTTTATATATTTGCATATTAACTCCACGTGTTTTGTATGTTATTTCTCCTTTTCTATTTTTAGGTGGGGTCGAGTAATTAATTTATAGTGTTTGTAGATTTTCTCTATACATCCATTAAGAATCTTTTAGGGAAATTTACTAAAGTAGGACAAATTAACATATTCATTGTCTTAATAAACCTTTCTGTCCCATTAGAATTTAATTAAAGAGAAATCTGTTTTTATCCTTAAATTTTGTTAAAAAAATGTTTTTGTTAATTTAAAAAATTATTTTAAACAAATTAATAGAAATTCCCAATTATTTTTAATTAAAATAATATTATAAACAAATTTGGCAAACAAATAGTAAACCCGCGTCTTCTTCGCCGAACTCTTTTTCTCTTTTCCTTGTCTTCTCTTTTCCTCTGTCTTCTCCACCGAACTCAGTCGCCGTCATCTAGTCCTCTCCGGCAACTGAGATTTCATCGTCCTCTCTATTACCCTTCTCCTCTTCTTCCTCATCAAATATCTCTTCTTCGAATCGAGCTTCTATATTGCATATTTGAGTTTCCAATTAAACAAGGTAACAATCGCTACTCTTTCTTTGCTTTTTTCGGCTACCGTGTATGAACGATTAGTCTTTTAGAATCGATTTGACAAGCGATTACTTGATGAATTTTGAGTTAAAGAATGTCAAATTTGTCAATGATGATAAGTTCTTGAAATTGGTTTGAAATTTCAAGTAATTTAGAAAAAATGGAAGCTTTGCTCTTGGATTGGTCTTACTGAATACTGACGAGTAGTCTCCTAGTCACAGATTCCACTGATTTCGTCTTTTAGAATCGGATTTAGCTCAGAGTCTTTATGTGGGGGCTTGTGATAAGTATTGCACTCACAAAATAGAAAATGGTGATAAATAGGTGTGCTTAGAAACAATAATTATCCATTGCCCTAAGCATCATCGATGCTTGTTTATCTTAAAGTTCTTTGCTATTTTTCTTGTGCATCTCTAGTGTGGTGGTAAAAGTTATGCATATATAGAGGAACTAGTTTTAGATTCAGCAGCGACACATCTTATCAGCTCGTTAAACAAGACTGTTTCTTTCTCTTGGGCAGTACATATTACTTTCGTTTAATTATCTTGGTTTATGATTGTTTTCTTTCGTGTGGATTGTAGAAGTGTAGAGGTTATTTGATTGCTAATAGAGATCAATTTGGAATTTCTTTTCGTTATATATATATGATCCATTGTTTAAGAACATAATATGAATTTTGAGTTAAAGAATGTCTAATTTAGAGTGTTGTAATTAAAGGCTTTCTTTATCATAATGTGTTGCTCAGATTCTATTGTTTTCATTCTTTGTAGGTATGGATGTAGAGTTGCCAAAACGACTTTTTAGGGAAGATTCTTAGTCTGCTTTTTTTCCCCCTTGTATTGAATCGAGAAGATTGTGACAAAAATAAACCTCTTGGTCTCTCTTAGGTTTGGTGTTCCGGATCTTGGGATATTACACAGGAGAACCTTTGCTCGGAGTTAAAGTTGTAGCTTCTATGCTCATGTTTGCAACAGTTTCTGGTATCTTAATGGCACTTTTCCTAAACACAGCGGGAGGTGCTTGGGACAATGCAAAGAAATACATTGAGACTGGTGTACTAGGTGGCAAAGGAAGCGAAGCCCACAAAGCAGTCGTGACTGGTGATACGTAATCATTTTCGTTTTACTTCAAAAAAATATCAATCAAAGTTCGATTCCTAAATGTGATTTTCTCGTTATTATTCATTTGAAATTGCAACGTGGGAGATCCGTTCAAGGACACAGCTGGTCCATCCATTAACGTCCTCATAAAAATGCTCGCGACTATAACTCTCGTCATGGCTCCGATTTTCCTCTGAAAGAGAACCGTCACCTATCCATCGCCGTTTGTTTGGCCTAAAGGACCGTCTCGTGCACATATACATAGAGATAGAGAGGGGGGGGAGAGAGAGAGAGAGAGAGAGAGAGAGAGAGAGAGAGGGGCTGATTATGGTTATGAATGAGTCACATGGATTAATGGTTTTGTGTTTCATTTCATCTGAATAAATGAGATGTTTCTGTTTTTGAGTTAGAGACACTTTTAAGCAATTCTAGAGACATTTTAATCAACCACATCTTTGACTCTAAGGATCACTCTTCACTTTACTAAATTTCACCTTTCTAGCATTTCTTATTCTTCTTGATTTGCTTCTAACTTGTATAGACATTTGTCTACTCCGTAGCCTTACGAGGCGGCGGTTCCTGCCACGATGGTGGTGGTTGTGTTTGCTTCCTAGTCTTCTTCTTCTTCTCCGTTTTAGACTAATGTCTTTTATGTGACAAGACTGTCCGATGGACTTGATTCGTCTTCGCTCGGGTAATCATACGTCATGGCTTCTATATTATCGAGACGTTTTCTGCGGTGGACACGTTTTGTGTTCGTCAAACTGTGCCACAATCAACGAACCATCTCTCCAATGGCGAACCAGTACATTGCACAAGTGGCACATGACATTTTGCATATGCTTTTAACAACACATTGACAGATTCCAAGCTTGAACAACAGAGTGATGAACATCAAAACTGCAAAAAGAAGAGTGATCCCAAAAATGAAAAGTTGAAAGAATCTATATGTTTGTTAAATATAAAAAAAAAAAAAAAAAAAACAGTACTTATGAAACAGAGGCCTGAGATCATCAACAGCTTCGCGATATTAGGAAGACAAAAATGTTCGGTGAAACATGAAAGATCCCATGGTCCCGAACATACATTTATGTAATCAAAGAAATAAAAACAGCGATCAAAAATCAACCAGATCAATGTTTTTGCGACAATTTAAGACAAGATTAAAATGATGATGTCGTGAAAAATCTTACTCGCAAGATCTTCCAAGTGTGGCTTTGAACGGTGCTTTGAGTATATTCCTGATAAAACTTCAGATGTAGGTTGATGTTTTGCCTATAACGCCGCCCATTTTGCTTTAAAACTTAAATTGGTGAGGATTTTGATCAATCAGTGACTCTCTTGATTATTGCTTTTCACACCAATCATGTTCATCAAACGTAGAAAGTTTAAATTTTATGAGAATTTTAAGAACGTGAACGAAGTTACATCTTCTCATACAATTTCCTGATGGAAAATTTCCTGAAGAAACGAAGAAAGAAGAAACGAAGAAGACGAAAAATATCTTCGAAATCTTCGTTTTTGGAAACTAGATATGGTAGAATATTCACTAACTGTAGATCCTAGATTTAGGGAATTTTCAAAACTAACTTCGGAGAACACACATGCTACATACCGTAGAAGATAGAAAATATGGTAGAATTTCTATTCTGGACGCAGTAGAAGATAGAGAGAATGGTAGCATGCATATTCAGGATTTGGTAGTGTTTAGAGCAAATAGTAGAAATAATATTCTACCAAATAGTAGAACACAGAGCAGGTGTTAGAACTCAAATTCTACATTTGGTAGATATAGATAAAAAATCAGAACAAACATTCTATAGACTCGTAGAAGTAGAACGCGAATTCTGGAAGACGTAGAACAAACAAATTTTTTTTTTTTAACTTTGATTTTTCCAAAAACGATTTTTCAATTTATTCACATGGATTATTCTTTCCGTTTTTATAATTTTCTTATTTTTAAAAATTTAAAAATCATTTATTTTTACTTATTTACATTTGATTAAGGATAGTATAGGGGAAAATGGCAAAAATGAGGAAATGTGTATTGGGACAATAGCTGTGTTAATTTTTCCTAATTTAGCAAATTTCCCAATCTTTTATATAAAATTTGATGCTTAACATGATCGCGATACTTATCAGTCAGTCGATTAGATTTCGATACGTGTAAAAACTTTTTTACCAATTAAATTTTGACATGTGTCAAAAAAGAATTTTATCTATTTTAAAAATCTATTATCATTATATTTTTTAGTTAGATAACAAAAACGAATTAAAACACCTAATATCATTATATTTATGTGCAATATAATACATATTTTGAGTTTTTATTTTATCTTAGGTTTACCATTATGTGGACACGGTAAAATTTGTAAAATTGATGTTTGAGAAAAAAGTTATATTGAAAATTTATCATATTGTGAAAATTATATAAAATAAGAAACTAAATATACTTATAATTCGTTTTTCATCGGAAAAATATAATATGTTGATTCAAAAAAAAGAGAGTTAAATATGATTTTAGAAGATGAGTAAATCTAATTCAAATAGAAATATGAGATCCAATTCTTCAAGATTTTGGAAAAATAGATATATGAGTAGCTACATAATAAAAAATAAACATAATTCAAATAGGAACTAGGTGATTATCCGCACTATGTGTGGAGCAATATTATTATTAAAAAAATCAATATAGTTTTAGTTACGTAATATGTTGTAAACGATGAAATGGGTAGTGATTAAAAAACTTATACGAACTTTTGATTATTTTTTGGTATATAAATACAATTGCAAATATGTAGACTGCAAATCAATACGCTAATTATGCAATTGTAAATAGAAAAATTCCTTAAAATTCTACTAAAATATGTTTTTGTTCCAAACATACCATCACTTAATTTTTTTTCAAAAATACCACTAAAAGTTTCGTTTTTCCAAAAATATCACAAACACTAAAAATGAGTTTTAAAGGTTTATAATTTAAAATTTTGGGGTTGGGTTTAGTATTTTGGGTTTAGAGTTTAATTTTTAGGGGTTAAAGTTTAGTTTTTAGGATTTAGAATTTAATTTTGAGGATTTAAAGTTTAGTTTTAATTTTGTGATATTTTTGGAAAAAGAAAACTTTTAGTGGTATTTTTGAAAAAAAAACTCAGTAATGGTATATTTGGAACAAAAATTTATTTTTGTGGTATTTTTGAAAATTGCCCTTGCAAATATTATATTTAAAAAATTATCAAGTTAAAATGTTTATAGTTTTATCATATTCAGTCTAATCATGCGGTTTAACTAATATAAATAGATAAAACTGAATACAACCTTTAAATTTGGACGCCTATTAAGTCATTAAAACATATATTTTATAATAAATATTTTAAATTTTTGATTAAATTAAAATAATTCTAATATTTTAACCTTTTATATATTTATAATAAACTAATTTGTTTTATTAATTAAAATATTTATTTTATTTGATTTAATTATGCGGTTCAATTAAGAAACCAAAACAAACCTCAAACTAGGATGCCTATTAAGTAAGACTTCATACTCTTATAATTTCTCATCATTTTAGTTCTTTTAATAATGTGATTTTGGACTACTACTAATCATGATATCGATGTGAAACTTTTGACACAATATTATTTTTTCTTCATAGATTGAGTAATATATGTTCATTTTCAAAATATCAAAACATAATGTATACAAAACAAAATCTAATATTTTTATTGTTATATGGATGATGTGATAATTAAATATATTACAAAAATAAGATCAAACCAAGATGAAAGGTGAAACATATTGATTAAAACTAATTAATGTGATATAATTGGATATCAAATCTTTCTTATTCAATTTGATTGGATATTAAATATTTTTGGAAATAATTAAAGGATTTTCTTTTTAATTAAATAGAATTAAAAGTTGAGAAACTAAAATTAATATAAACAATAAATATTTATAGATAATGTAATAAAAAAATTTTAAAATGCTCAAAAAATGTAGAGCTGCCACGTAGGACTCAAATGCTTCTCTTTTAACATATTAAAGATAGAAAAAACTAATTATTGGAAATATGTGATAAATTTAATTGATAATCAAATAATATAATAAAAATAAGAGAGTTAAAATAACTAAATAACAGTTCGGCTTCTCTATCAGTGTTTTCATATCGACGTTATGGAATTTATTTTATTTATTTTTAAGGATGATTTGATTTTGTTATGCACTTTTCGCGTTTGGTTTTTTCACGGATTATAAAATATTAGAAAAAATTTAAAAATTCAAATAGAATTATGAGAATCAATTCATTGAAAAAATTTAGGTATATGAGTAGCAAATAGTAGAAAATAAACATAATTCAAATAGGAATATCAAAAAGGACAATTCTCAAAAATACCACACAAATAAGTTTTTGTTCCAAATATATCATCACTAATTTGTTTTCCCAAAAATACCACTAAAAGTTTTCTTTTTCCAAAAATACCACAAAATTAAAATTAAAATTTAAACCTTTAAAAGTAAAACGTAAATCATAAAAACTAAACTCTAATCCCTAAAAACTAAATCATAAACCCAAAATACTACACCCAAACCCAAAAAAATTAAATTATAAACCTTTAAAAATTATTTTTAGTCTTTGTGGTATTTTTCGAATAACAAAATTTTTAGTGGTATTTTTGGAAAAAAAATAATGGTGATACGTTTGGAACAAAAAACATATTTTAGTGGTATTTTAAGGAATTTCTCAAAAAAAAAACTTTTTATTTGAAAAGATGTGATCAAATTTAATTGGAAATCAAAATAAAAAGTAACAGTTAGGCTTCTCGACCAGTGGTTTCATATATGCGGTATCAATCTTAATTTATTTATTTTTATGGGTGTTCTGATTTTGTTTTCTACTTTTTCGTGTTTGATTTTTTCACGGGTTATAAAATATTAAATTATAAATCAGCATATATACGGATCCTAAATCTAGTCTATATATAAAACTTGATGCGTTTACTTTATAATTAACATGATCGCAACACGTGTCAGTTAGTCGATCAGATTTTTGATACGTGTAAAATTGTTCTTTCCAATTAGATTTTGACACATTTCAAAAAAGTCTTATTTATTTTAAAAACCTAATAGCATTATAATTTTGAATTAGATTGATTTTGACATGTGTGAAACGAGTTTTATCTATTTTAAAAAACCTAATACCATTATATTTTTCAATTAGATTACAAAAAGAATTCATTTTTTCTCATTAATTTTTTAAAAAGTTGTTTAATAAGTTTTTTTTTTGCTAATAGTTAGATAAAAACAAAAATAAGAAAATATTTAATTAGCTAGATAATAAAAAGTGAACATAATTCAAATATGAATAGTAAAAACTAAATGTTAAAAAAATATGATAAAAGTTAATTGAAAACCAATTAATAGAAGAAAAAATAGAAGAATACAAATAAATAAATAATTGTTAGGATTTTCTATCGGCGATTTCGTATAAGCCTTCTCAATCTTATTTTAGTTATTTTTGCGGGTGATCTTGTTTTTTTTTTAATTGTTGGTTTTAAAATAGTCTTATCTATTTTTAAAAATATAATACCATTATTTTTTGAATTAAATTAGAAAAGTAAATTAATTATTTTATATAAATTTTTCTTTTGCTAATAATTTGATTCTTATATTAACTAATAAAAATAGATAAAAATAATCATAATTAAAATAGATATGAAAAAACTAAATATAGGGAAACATGTGAAAAAATTTAATTGAAAATCAAATAATAGAAGTAGGATAATCAAAATAAATAGATAATTATTAGGCTTCTCCATCGGTAGTTTCACGTCTGCTTTTGTCTCAATTTTATTTTATTTATTTTCATCGGTGATCTGATTTACTCTTTATTTTATTTTTTTATTTTTTTTACGGGTTATAAAATATTAAATTATTAATCCTACGCGGATCTAAATCTAAATCTAGTTTACTAGTTGTCTCTAAAGTATTAAAGCTGGGTATAAAGGTTGTTAAAAAGTATGTGGGCTGAACTGATTGTATAAGTTTATAATATTACTAGATAAAGGACCCGCATATATGCGGGTTTGTAATCTATTATTTTATAAATTGTAAAAAAAGTTAATCAATTAAAAGTAAAAATCAAAATTAAATCACCGGTAAAAAAAAAAAAAAAATTGAGAACGTTAATGCAAAACCACTAATTCAGAAGCCTAACATTTATTTATTTACTTTGATTATTTTATTATTTAATTTTTAATTAAATTTTATCACATATTTTCAAATTATTAATTTTTCTATTTTATTTGAATTAATATTACTTTTTAATCTATTTTTTAAATCTTGATGAATTTATTCTCATGTTCTAGTTAAATTATTTTGACTCCTTTAATATTTTATAAACCGCACAAAAATAGAAAACAAAATCATATCGTCCGTAAAAATGAATAAAATAAGATTGAAAACGTCGATGTGAAACCGCTCATAAAAAAGTCTACAAATTAGTTATTGATTTTGATTCTCCTACTTTTTTATATTAACTGAATTTTCAATTAAGTTTTCACATATTTTAAAATTATTAGTTTTTCCTATTCCTATTTAAATTATGCATACTTTTTATTATGTAACTACTCATATTTTTTTTTTTAACTTTTGATAAATCGATTTACGTATTTTTTATTTGAATTAGACTTACTCACATTTTTTAATTATATTTGAATTTTTCTTTTCACTTATGAATCAAGTATTATCTTTTTTCCAATGAAAAATGAATTATATGTGTTTCATCACTTGATTTCTTACTTTTTATAACAACATGAGAAACTTTCAAAATAATTTTCTTCTCATACATCAATTTTACAATATTTAGGATGTCTACGTAGTGGTAAGTCTTTGGAAAAACCACAATACAATGTACATTTTTTTAGTCTGATTTCAAAATATAACGATATTAGATTTTTTTAACATAAAAATTTTTATTTTCGCATGTGGCTAAAGCTAATTGGAAACAAAAAATTTAGAAAAAGTTATTGAAAATTTAAATTTCTTGGTGGGAAGATCGAGAGAGTACAAAATTGTTTAAATAAATGTGAAATATTATAATCCTTAAAGATTTTGGTATGTAAACCTAATTCTATTCAAAATATTTTTACACGTGTATTTAATATTCTAATGAGAAAATGTGTTTGATTTTTTTTTGTCATATCTATTTCTATATAAAATCAAAATATATGTAAGCGTGTATATATGTAGCTTATTTTTTTTTTTTTATGAATTACTAAAATAAGCTAATTGGAAAATGTTGAGATATGTTATTTTTATCGAATAAGAGAGTAATTGATGGTTTTTCTAATAAAAAAGCTGAAATAAAATTTGTGGAAGAGATTATTAAAGTTTGAAATTTTTTGGTAAGAAGATTGAGAGAGCACAAAAGCTTGTTATATAAAGGCAAAATATTATAATTTTTGAAGATTTCGGTACGTAAACCTAAGTCTATTTGAACTCAAAAAAATTTACACGTGTATTAATTAATATTCTAATGAAAAAATTTTGAAACCTAATTCATCTTAATAAACGTAAAGGAAAAGAGGGGGAAAAGAATGGTTGTACGAAAAAATAAAACCGAGACATATAATAAAGTTAATATTTAAAGGAATAGACCATCCTTATCAACTAATTATTTTAATGAATTATTTATTAGAAACTAATTAATTTTTTTGATATATGTTGATTTTTATAATCTACTTGATAAATACAAATATATAAGTTTAAAAAGAAATAAGATTTGTATGACACATGTTAAATCTAATTGGAAAAAAAAATTACATGTGTCAAAATCCGATCGATCGACTGACACGTGTCACGATCGTGTTAATTACGAAGTTTGACGCATCAAACTTTATATAATAAGATATTTTATTGGCCCTGGAATATATGGGTATGAAAACAAGCCAATCTCTAGATTACTAAGTTTTAAACTTCGGTTAATTTCTGGAAAGAAAAACTATGGTTAACCGTTAACTAGTTTTTTTGTTCTTCTTTTCAATTTGTTTGTGTCATCCTTATGCATGGGATCATACTAATATTTTCTTCAAATTTTTTTTTTTGATTCTTCCTATGCAAAAACCAGAGGACAGAACTCCTACTCAAAACTCTACAGCTATTCTTAGATGACATCTGAAGTCTACCGCAAGAAACTCAAGACCCTCTGTACGGAGAACCCAAAATTCAACCCGAATAATTGGCGCTAGAGAGAGGGGGAAGAACAAATGCTCCACCTAAAGGAAAGACTCCATGGAAAAAAATGGAAGCCTCCTTAAAAAAGATAAAAGATTGCAAGACCTACCTAGAAACGGTCCTCGTCGCTCTTGGAGGCACAATCGACCGGTTGAGAACAACCTTGTGTATGGCCAGGATAGTTAGTTCCGGCGGACACATCTGCCATTCTCGGGGGCATGACCCCATCACCAGTCGGGGGTCGATGCCCGAAGAGATGCGTTCCTTGGAAGACTAAGCACGTATCCGCTAAGCATTACCAGAAAAAAAAAATTGCAAAAGAAAATAGCGGACGTGAAGAGGAGAAGCTAAGACATGGAAGTTTCATTTCGGATAAACGTGCATACATGCTTTACAAAAAACAAAAGGCGCTTCCCCCCGAGGCAAGAAAAACGGCCCACCACGGGAAGGGAATACGAACCCTAAGAAGAACCAACATACAAAGCTGAGACCACCTGGACCAGACAATCTACTTCCGGGATGATGTCGCCTCTCCAGGTCTTCCAACCTCCAGTGCATAATTACCGCCTTCGCATGCAGCCGGCGGTTCTCAGCGTGGGGCTCAATGAGGAGCCGGAAGCCGGAACAAGTTTCCTCCGGGGTAGCATCAGGAGCCCATGCCGAGCATATGCCACCGCCACCTGGAAACAGACTATTTCCCGCTCCTTGGACTCCAACTCGAGCCTTATCGAATACAACTCCAAGCTGAAACGAGAAAATTCGGCGCCCAACTCCCCTCCGCGTGTCAAAGATTGGGTCTCCGCCAGCTGATCCTGCATGGATAGCAGCTCTGCCTGAAGTTCGATAGCCCTCTCGGAAAGAGCCCACTTCCGGCATTCAGCGAAGCATAACTCATTATCCAGGAGCCCCATATTGCAGAAGGCTTGACATAACCACACGCATGGACAAGTTAAGGAAAGAGAAAACGATTGCAAAAGCTACACCAAGGGACACAACAAGAATCGAACCTCGTCAAGCGATCCGTTTAAGTCGGCGGTGGTTCGCCTCCACCCCTCCTGAGGGACAGGAGGACGAGAGGGCACCGGAGGAGGAATACAGAAAGGGGATGAGCTCTGATTCTACTCGAGTGGGGCTCACACGAGCATCTTCCCTCATCGTCAAGGGCGATGGCGATGGTGAGATGTCGAGACACATCATCCGCCTCATCAGCAGAGTACGAAGTGGTACTGTTCCGGGGCAGAGTAGGTTTGCTCCCTGAAAGTAGCCAAGCACGTCTCTTACATACTAGACTGGCTGTAGAGTTATATCTGCCGCCGCCATCACCCTACGGAAGGGATGGGTGACGTGACCTGACGAAAGGTCTCGGCCGAGGTAGGAGCCAAAGGTAAAGACAATTCTTCTATAAATACCAAGGATGGACCCTCATAGAGAGGGAGGTTCTGGGGAGGAGAGAGGTTCCCGTGAGGAGGGAAGAATAGGCCAAAAAAAAACGGCAAGAGTGAGAGAGAGACAATGAACTCATAAGTAGAATCCGACTGAGGGACGCCCTCCAAAGAGTATTCTTAGTAATTTGATCCCTAGGAAGATAGCTTCAAACCCCACTCTCCCTTAGGGACATTTCTTCCTTCTATCCTTATTCTTCTTAGATACAACAGACGGCGGTCATGATCTTCGGACGTGATCACAAACTCAACATACACTCACTTCCCAAATAAACTTACTCTTTAGTAGTAGCCTGACTTGGGCGCCGGAGATTTTTCGGGAGGGAAACCCATTCTCGTCATCCCGAAGACCTTTTTGACAATGATATTTGTGCAGGTTCCATCGTCCCTCCAGATGATCTCTACGACTGCCTCTCCAGAGAGACCCAGACAAGAGCGTCGCTCATCCTCCAGAGGACGGAACTCCTACCCGTAGCTCTACAGCTATTCCCAAATGACATCGGAAGTCTACCGCAAAAGACTTAAAATCCCCTATACGGAGGATCCAAAATCCGACCTAAACACACACACATATATATATATATATATATATATATATGTATGTATACAGTAGAACTTCTATAAATTAATACTCGATAAATCAATAAGTTTTTCCGATCCCGAAATTGGTTTATCAACCAAATAATATCTCGATAAATTAATCTCTTTAAATTAATAAAATATCATAGTTCCAACAAAATATATATATATATATATATATTTTTTTTTTTATTTTGTTTTTTAAAATGTACATAACAATAACATAATGGGGCGACTTGGCCTCTTTTATGGCCATACGTGTGTTGAGTGTTTCAAAACGAAAACAACCTCATCCCTCTTGGCATATTTACCGATGATGTACTTCCACTATTTAAAAATTTCTAAATGATTAGCTTATCAACTTGGTCAACACTAACTCAAATTTTAAACAACTGGTATTAAACTAAACTGGTCAAATAATTGGATTACGTAATCCACGTCAGATAAAATGTTAAAAACTAAAGACTTCCTTAATAAGGTTTGTGAAACGATCTCCTTCTCTCTGGTGGCTGAAAACAAAATCAAAAACAATGGCGATGCTTCTGCAAGTCCCTCCTTGTTCCTTGTGGAACACCAGAAACCCTCAAATCCGATTCTTCTACTCTTCAATTCCAGTTTCGTCGGAGCTTAATACGCTGAAATTCAGATGCAGAGCCGTCCGAGAGAAAGCCGAAGAGATCGAGAAGAACACTTCGCCGTCTCCTCCTTCTTCGGCCGAAGAAGTTACGAAGAAATATGGCCTCGAAGTTGGTCTATGGAAGGTCTTTCTTCCTCCGTATTCGTTTTTGTCTTCAGTTTTCTACTTTTCTTTCCTTCTTTATATATCAAAAATTGGTAAAAGCAAATCTGAACGAAATTGATGGTAGCATCGCCGAATTTGATCGTTTCTTGGGTCATCAATCATCTCCATATGTTACAATTTTGACCAAAGCTACGGAAGCTTTAAGGGTGTACTAAAAAGTGTCTGAATGAACATGTGAGCACAGATATTGAGCTCCAAGGATGAAGAAATTGATGGAGAGGAGAAGAAGAAGAAGAAGAAATCAAAAACAGATGAAGCTAAGGAGTTACTTGCTAAGTATGGTGGTGCTTATCTTGCAACCTCAATTACTCTTTCCCTCATTTCTTTCTCCCTTTGCTACGCCCTCGTCACTTCCGGTGTTGATGTTCAAGCTCTTCTTCTAAAGGTTCCCTTCACTTCTTGATCATACTAAGTTATGTTTTCTTCAAGGGTTTGATCTTGGTATTGAGTCAAGCTGATTTTCATATTTTGTGGGCTTTGTTTAAGGTTGGGATTTCGACGAATGAGACAGGAGAGAAAGTAGGGGCCTTTGCTCTGGCTTACGCAGCGCATAAAGCTGCATCCCCGATAAGGTTTCCGCCTACGGTGGCTCTCACTCCTATTGTAGCCAATTGGATTGGCAAGAAAGTGGACAAGGAGAAGGATGACTAGTCTTTCCGCTAGCTTATTTGGAGGTATTGAAATGTACATGTTATATATATTACTTGATAATCACTATACAGATCCTACACATTGAAACATTCCTCACTTCTATGTACACAAAGATTGAAGCATCTGAGTTAGAAAGATATTTCATAAGATACAGAACTAAAGAGTGGCAGAATCCAAGTTGTGAGATAGCTATAGACTTGTCCATCTGAGATCTGATTGCTTGTGAATTACGACTATAGCCTTCACCTACCTGTTGACCTGAATCGTCTTAACATGACAATGGTTGGGAAGGATCTCTGTGATCCAGCATATGACCTGGATCCTCTAGGCCATGCATTTTAACTTGTTTTGTACTCGTATCCAATTCTGTTAAACATGGTCGAGCTTGTGTTTCCCAGATTGGCTTGAAAATGGTTTCAGGAGAGCATGTCGAGAGACAAGTGAGGAAACTATTCGTTCTAACCCCCCCCACCCCCACAAGAGAATGGTCTGTCTAGGAAGATGAGAAAGGGGTAAACCAGAAAAATGTTTTTGTTAATGGTTTTTCTATCTGTGATATCATGTCATAAGTTCATAACTAAGGACTGCACAAGAAAAAACCCGGATCAGATTTTATTTGGGTTAGAGTAAAGGGCCTGAATTTTGTAAAAGTATCGAGACAGAGAATACAGAAGCAGACGAAACAAAAGGCATCGAACGAAGTTGCAGGTTTGGGTGACCATAGGAAGCAAGAATGTTCGATTACGGACAAGTGAATCGATCTGTGGCCATGGATTTGGGGGTGACGGTGATGCCTTTGATATCCCAATGCAATGAGGTTGAAGAAGAGATTGCATGAATTGGGAATGTACGTGAACCATATAGAATTCAATCGATACTTAATGTGATGGAGATAGATCCTAAGATCAGATCAGCAAGGTTCCAAAAAGTTGTGTCAAAGATTAAGTCTTATCACAAATTTTCCATGAATCTTCCTCTCTTGCCAGTGTCAGCATTCATGCATTCTCTGTCAATAAAGTCAAGTGTCAATAATCAATATGTACAAAGCCTCTTTGTTAATTCTTCCTCCACACAGCTCTCTTAGAAGATTCGTGATCTTGATACTCTTTCCATCATACTTATGGGTTGTTCTTGTTTCCTTTGGACGGTTGCTCCTACGAAAAAGCTTCTTCACGCTTTTGGATACAACTTGTTTGTTTGTTTATTGAAGAAAACTTAGATTCCATAAAAAATACAAAACTATCTCTTCTTCTCTATCTCCTTCATCTCCCCCTTCTTCTTTTGTCTCACAACTGGTTGAACACTGTCTTTTTGAGCTTCCGCGAAGAAGTTGTCCGCATAGGCTTTCTCTGTCCCATTCAGAAAGAGTTTCAAAGAAACGGAATCACAACATTCATTGATAATGAGATCAAGAGAGAGGATCTATTAGTCCTGAGCTTTTATAGATGATTAGAGGATCTAAGATCGCCTGATCTGAGGAAGCAGAGGGGAGATTTTGGGAAGGCCTTTAGAAAAATTTGTGTTGCAAAACCAGAGGAGGTAAAGCAGAGATGCAGGCGAGCTTTGACCAGTGCTGCTTGTTGTAAGTGCATATTTGGGCTAGATCTAATGTAACGAATATGTAAGAGCATAAAGTAAAGAACACATAGAATTTTTTTTTGAGCTTCGGTTTCCCTACATCCCCGGGACCTAGTCCAGAAACGAATCCACTATAGAACAAGAAAGCAATACACAATTGCAAACGCGTAGTCAAACTCAACCGTTCTAATCTACCGCTATTTTCTATAACATGGATTCAAACCTGAGGATCTTCGTGATCCCTTAGAAACACCAATGGCAAATCTTGTTCTGGTGATCTTCTCTGCTGGACGACGCCACACACACGTGTGCCTCTCTCAATGATACCCTAAGCGCGTGAGTGTTTTTGACCACGCCTCTAGGCATATATACTCACGTCCTTAAACCCTAATGACTCTCCAAGTCACGTGGGCTTCAAGGCCCGTGGCTGATCCAGTCAGCATATCTCATGATACATCAGCCCAAGCCCATATCAAGTCTTCTGCTTCCTGATCGGATGCAACGACCTTGATCCAGCTCAGCAAGTCTCCTGATGTGGCAGCTTCAGCTCCACGTTACATCTACTGCCTCCTGATCAAAGTCATGCGCGTTGCTCCAGCTCCACAAGTCCCTTGATGTATCAGCTCCTGCTATCCATCAAGCCTCTGCAAGCTGAGCGACGCTTGATGCTTTGTCTGATTTCGAAGCCTTCACGCTTCCAATCAGACATACCTTATCCAGGTCCTGAGATCTCAGGTTATTATCAACTGCCTGATCTAGCTTCTGATGTAGGTTCTGTCTCTTCAGCCTCAAGCTCATAGACACCTCACATCTTGATGTTTTGTCTTATTCTGAAGCCCTCAAGCTTCCAATCAGACAGACCTCATCCGGGTCATCAGTTCTCAGGTTATTATCAGCTGCCTGTTTCTTCAGCTTCTGATGCAGGTTCTGTTTCTTCGGCTTCTAGCTCACAGACACCTCGCATCTTCAATCTATGTCTCATCTGTCACAATAACTGTATCACGTCTGTTGTTGGGGTCGGTTTTCAGCCCATCGAGATCAACTGCTGAAAATACTAAGTATGGAGAAAAAGCCTAGCCAAATGAATGTAAAGCCTAGCCAAACAAGCATAGACATCTGCCTCAGCATCAGCCATAACATCGGCTCGGCAGCAGAGGGTAGAGGCGACGATCTGCGACCCCTGTTTTGACACCAACGAATGGTGACGAGCCAGCATGTTGGCGAACCAACAAACGGTGACGAGCCAACATGTTGGTCAACCAACAAACACTTGGTGACGAGCCAATATTTCTCTGGCTCGACATTTAGGAGAGGCGACGAGCCAACACTCTGGTTCGGCGACAGAGACAAGATGGGGACAAGCCAAACACTTGGCTCGACGACAGAGAAAAGCAGTGACGAGCCAAACACTTGGCTCGGCGACATATACAAGCATTGACGCGCCAACGCTTGGCTAGACATCAGGAAGAAGTAGCGACGAGCTAACATTTGGCTCGGAAGCAAGGAGAAGCGGTGACGAGCCAACATGGCAGACCAACAAACGGTGACGAGCCAACATGTTGGCAGACCAACAAACGGTGACGAGCCAATATGTTGGCGAACCAACAAACAGTGACGAGCCAACATGTTGGCAAACCAGCAAACGGTGACGAGCCAACATGTTGGTAAACCAGCAAACGGTGACGAACCAACATGTTGGCAAACCAACGATGAAACTCCTCTGGCTCGGCATCAGGTGGAAGCATATATGAGCCAAACATCATGGTGGAACGATAAGCAGAACATGACAAATGAAAAGGCAAGGAGGCGACGAGCCGAATCTCTGGCGACCCAGCGAAACAGCAAGCTCAACATAATCTTGGGCCGAGGTGACGAGCTGCAAGAGATTGGTGGGACAAGATAGCAAGTCAAAGTGAGAAGCCCACATCCGAACCGACTTAAACAAACAAGAGAAAGAAAATCCCAAAGAAGGAAGTTTTCCTTTATCCTTTAGAGAAAGGTCTAGCCGACTTATTCTTGTATAAATAGTTATGTACCTCCTTTGAAAAAGGGATCCAAAAATTGACCTAGCAAAGCACTTACTTTCTCCACAGACAGCTTTCTAAACAGCTTAAATAAAGACACCATCTTTGGATCTCTGTTCTTGTGTTTCTTTTCATAGAAGTTTGTTGAATCCCTAAAAAAACATAGAAGAAACAAGTAGAAATTCATCTTAGACATTGTTGTTATTTCATCGTAAGAAAGAAAAAAAAAAAAAGAGGCGTGAGAAATATGCGTTGAATAGTGTCCTATAAAATCTTAATCAATCTATTTTAGATTTTTAGATTATTTAATTATATGAGTTAAGAGAATTTAAAAGGTTATTTCTGTAATCTACTCCACTACTGACGAGAATAATGTAATTGCTTTTTTGTCATTATCACCATTGCTTTTTTTGTCATCCACCTCCACCTAATTAGTATCACCATCCTTTACCAAATTTAGTTGTGCGAGTTTCGACTCCCACAATTTGGCGCCGTCTGAGGGGACTCTCAAGCTTTCTGACACCTAAGAACCACCGAATACGAGATCTGAAACAATGACTACCGACGGAGACCGAAGTGGTGAAGATGCGAGCAACGTCGGCGTCGACCTTCTTAGAGCAAGAATCAATCCGCCGCCAGCAAACACGGAAGGCATCTCAGAAGCGCTGACAGAGCTGAAGAACATGATGACTACGTTGCTGAAGAAGGCGGAGGAGCAAGACAAACTGAACAGCTCGCTTATGGAGAAAATCGAGGCTTTGGCAACAGAGAGCCGAGCCAGAAACACACGACTCGGAGGCACAGGTTCGACATTGAATCCACCCGTAAGCGGAGTTACTAGACGACTTGGCTTAAACCCAATATTCCTGGATTTTTCAACACCACGTGACGCACCAAGGACTTTGGGAGGACTGCCACCGCCGCATCCAACTAACAAGCAAACACCCGCGGCGACAAGATCAAATATCACCGAGCCACCTCAGCTGATCCAAGGAGCGAGAGGAACCAGCGATGGATATGACCTACGCACCAACGGTGGGTCGACTGCAACAATCGTTTTCGATGAAGAAGGAGACCATAACGCAGAAAATCTCGCTGACGAAGGATTCGCATCAGCAATGACGGGAGCCCGAGCCAGCGAAGGTGATACTAACCTAAACCAAGCCAGGAATATAGCAGAGGAAGAAGAAAATCTTTTGTGGGTCCAACAGGCGCAATACGCTGACGAACCAAGAATGATGAACCGAGCCCAGAGAGAAGAGTTGGATGAAATCTGAGCCTCCTTGAACCATGCCACTGCTGAGATGAAAGCCGTCAGATCCCAAGTTCACAAGGCAACTAGTAAAGTCCCGGAGATTGACCGCGTACTGGAAGAAGCACACAATACACCATTTACAGCCCGGATTACCAAGGCAAGGATTTCCGACCCAGGAAAGATCAAAGTTCCAGTCTACGAAGGGACAACCGACCCAAAAGAACACATAACGGCGTTTATCATAGCAATGGGCCGAGCCAATTTCAGAGAAAGGGAGAGAGACGCCGGTTTCTGCCTCCTATTTGTGGAGCATCTAAAGGGTGCAGCCCTCCAATGGTTTTCCAGACTAGAGCGGAACTCCATTGACGATTTCCAGCAGCTGTCTGCCGCTTTCCTGAAGCATTACTCCATGTTTATGGATCAAACAGCCTCTGATGCCGACCTATGGATATTGACTCAAGGGCCTACAGAGACATTACGAAGCTTCATGGGAAGATTCAAAGTAGTGATGTCAAAATTCGAGGGCGTAAGCGACAAGGCCACTGTGCTCGCATTAAAAAGGGCTCTGTGGTACGAATCGGAATTCCAAAAAGAAATCGCTTTGAACGTGCCACTGTCGATCCAAGATGCGTTGCACCGAGCCTCAGATTTCATAGTCAACGAAGAGGAGATGAAGGTTTTTTCTCAGAAGTATGGAGTAGCCAAAATGACGAACCGTTCCTTCCAAACTCCGAACCAACCACCTCATAAGAAGAATACTCAAGGAAACGGATATGTACACCACGAGAAACCCAATTTCGGAGGAGCCCACAACTACCAGGTGGGAGCAGGCCGAGGCAAAACACCATGGAATACGTGCACACAAAATCAGAGTTCGTACGACGAAAAAGCTTATTGCGAGTATCATCACATGCACGGTCACTCAACTGCAAACTGCCGAACGTTGGGAATAAAGCTTGCGGCGAAGCTAGTGGCCGGAGAACTCGGTAACGCTGTCAGCCTGAAAGATTTTGAGCGAGAAGATGAGAAGGATCAGCCGAACCAGACAAACCAAAATGGCGATCCTCCCAACCGAGGAAGGCGAGATGACGAGGCGATGCAGTCAGGCTCCCGAAGAAGAATAAATATGATAATGGGAGGATCACAATACTGTTCAGACACGGTGTCATCAATCAAAGCATTCCAGCGGCGAGCCGATGCAAGTGTCAACTGGTCAGCACCTTCCAAACTTTCCAATGACGTCATCTCGTTCGAAGAAAGGGAAACCACCGGCATTGACTGACCGCATAATGACCCTCTTGTGATAGAATTGACCATAGATGATTGCGACGTCGCCCGAGTTCTGATAGACACGGGAAGCTCCGTAGATGGGATTTTTCGAGAAACTCTCAGAAGGATGAACATAGACCTATCCAAAATCACAGCCGCACCGAAGCCTCTAACCGGGTTCTCAGGAGAAACAACCATGACCCTTGGAACAATAAAGCTTCCCATCCGAGCTGAAGAAGTAACCAAGATAGTGGAGTTTTTGGTTACGGATCATCCTGCGATCTACAATGTGATTATGGGCACCCCCTGGATAAACTCCATGCGAACCGTACCGTCGACCTATCATCTCTGCATCAAATTTCCGACTCCCGAAGGAGTCAAAACAATTTGGAGAAACCAAAAGGAATCACGCATTTGTTTCCTAGCCAAGCACAAACTCAGGAACCCCGTCACAGAGACCACTACCAAGAGAAAGAAGATGAAGACTGACAGGGAATCCGAGAAGAAGTTGGCAAAATTCTTATAGCAATTAAAGATTGCGGAGGATCGTGAGAGGAAAGGCAAACCCACCTGCGATCCCGTTGTTTCAGTGAACATTGATGACAATCACCCACAGCGCTCCGTCGAGATAGGGGCCGAGCTGAAAGATCCGATAAGGGGAGAGCTGATTTCTTTCCTTAAAAAGAACGTAAACATCTTCGCATGGGAAGCAGAAGACATGCCCGGCATCAGCATCAACGTGACATGCCATGAGCTGAATGTGGACCCGACCTTCAAACCAGTCAAACAGAAAAGAAGAAAACTTGGGTCGGAAAGAGCACAAGCAGTGAATGACGAGGTGGAAAGATTACTACGCGTGGGATCAATAGTCGAAGTAAAGTACCCAGACTGGCTCGCTAACCCTGTAGTGGTTAAGAAGAAAAATGGGAAGTGGTGTGTATGCGTGGATTTTACCGACCTGAACAAGGCCTGCCCAAAAGATAGCTTCTCGCTTCCACATATCGATCGATTAGTAGAAGCCACGGCGGGCAACCAACTCCTTTCATTTATGGATGGTTTCTCCGGATACAACCAGATCCTAATGAACCCGGACGATCAAGAGAAGACAATATTCATCACAGACCGCATAATATATTGCTATAAAGTGATGCCATTCGGGCTCAAAATGCCGGAGCAACTTACCAGCGGTTGGTCAACCGAATGTTCGCCGACCAACTCGGAACGACGATGGAAGTTTACATTGATGACATGCTGGTGAAGTCTTTGGAAGAAAAGAACCATGTAGCTCATTTAGAAGAATGTTTCGAGCAACTGAATCGGCATAACATGAAGCTCAACCCAACCAAGTACAGATTTGCGGTGACATCCGGAGAGTTCCTTGGATACCTGGTCACTCACCGTGGAATTGAAGCCAACCCGAAGCAGATTGATGCGTTCATACAAATGGCATCACCAAAAATAAAACACGAAGTCCAGAGGCTGACAGGAAGGGTCGCCGCACTGAATCGGTTTATCTCTCGATCAACAGATAAGTGTTTGCCTTTCTACGACACACTGCGTGGGAACAAGAAGTTTGAATGGACAGAGAAATGTGAATAAGCTTTTCAACAGCTGAAAGAGTACCTAGCCAGTCCTCCGGAACTTACAAAACCAGTGGAAGGCGAACCATTATTCCTTTACACGGCCGTTTCAGCAACAATAGTAAGTGGAGTACTCATCCGAGAAGAGCGCAGCGAGCAGAAACCTATCTTCTATGTCAGCCAAACTCTCACCGACGCTGAAACCCGGTATCCGCAGATGGAGAAGCTGGTGCTGTCTGTAATAATGTCCGCTCAGAAGCTGAGACTATACTTCTAATCACATTCAATTGTGGTTTTAACTTCCTTCTCCCTGTGATCCATCCTGCATAGTCCTAGCCAGTCTGGGAGACTGGCAAAGTGGGCAATAGAGCTAACCGAATACGACATCGAATATCGGAGCCGAACCTGCGCGAAATCTCAAGTCCTTGCAGATTTCCTGATAGAACTCCTAGAAGAAGGAATAGAAGAGCCAGCTCCGAGTCCGATTTGGAAGCTCCACGCAGATGGATCATCATCAAAACAAGGATCTGGAGTGGGAATACGGTTAACCTCTCCAACAGGCGAAATCCTCGAACAATCATTCCGCTTGAGTTTTCGCGCATCCAATAACGAAGCAGACTACGAAGCTTTGATTGCTGGAATGAGACTTGCTCTTGGACTCAAGGTTTTGCATGTCCAAGCCTACTGTGATTCGCAGCTAGTGGTCAACCAAGTCAGCGGCGAGTACACAGCCAGAGACGACCGAATGGAAGCTTATCTGAAGATCGTCAAAGAACTGGCTGTACAGTTCGAAGAGTTCACATTGACACGGATACCACGCGGGGAAAACACTTTGGCAGACGCATTAGCAGCACTCGCATCCACCTCCGATCCAGACCTGAAAAGGATAATCCTAGTAGAATTCATCAAACATCAAAGCATCAACCTCTCTGACTCCGTGAACGCGGTCACCCGCTCCCAAACAAGCAACCAGGCCGAAGATACAACCGGGGATGCTGGTGCCACCACTGTAGAGGAGGATCAAAACATGTCACCTTCGGCGGAAGACGAGACAATCGAGATAGAGGATGAGCCCGAAACAGATCCTCCGGCCGAAGGTGAAGCACTCGAAATGGAGGAGGATTCACAACCAACGGAAACAGACGATGGATGTGAAAAAGAGTGGATGGGAGCAATCCGCGTTTACATCACGGACGGCGAGGTACCATCAGATAAGTGGGCTACTCGAAAACTCAGAGCTCAAGCTGCTCGATACGTTCTATTAGACGGAAATGTTTTCAAGTGGAGATTCTCAGGACCGCTAATGGCCTGTGTCGAAGGTGCCGAAGCAAGAAAAATCATGGAAGAGGTCCACAGTGGATCGTGTGGCAACCACTCCGGCGGAAGAGCTTTGGCAATCAAGATCAAACGTCATGGTTACTATTGGCCGACTATGGTAGAGGACTGCGAGAAGTTCTCCGCCAGGTGCGAAAAATGCCAACGACATGCCCCAATGATTCACCAACCCACGGAGTTGCTGTCATCAATCTCAGCACCCTACCCTTTCATGCGCTGGTCAATGGATATTGTCGGGCCCCTACATTGGTCAAAACAGAAGAGGTTTCTGTTAGTTTTGACAGATTACTTCTCCAAATGGGTCGAGGCAGACTCTTACGCCAACATAAAGGACGCCCAAGTTGAACACTTCGTCTGGAAAAATATCTTATGCCAGCATAGAGTTCCATACGAAATTGTCACCGACAACGGCTCACAGTTTATCTCTACAAGGTTTGAAGCTTTCTGTGAAAATTGGAAGATACGACTCAGCAAGTCTATGCCACGCTATCCACAAGGGAACGGACAAGCCGAAGCGACGAACAAGACCATCCTTGATGGTCTAAAGAAGCGCCTGGATGCCAAGAAGGGACGCTGGGCAGATGAACTTGAAGGAGTGTTATGGTCACACAGGACAACTCCGCGACGAGCAACCGGTGAAACACCTTTCGCCCTTTTCTACGGTGCAGAATGTGTCATCCTAGCAGAAGTCCAATTTCCTGGAAACCGCCACAGACTTCTGCCAGGGCAGGAGGGACTGAATCACCTCATGTTACTCGACGAGTTGGACTTGGTCAACGAACGACGAGACCAAGCGCTGGTTCGGATTCAAAATTACTAGCAGGCAACAGCTAAGTATTACAACACCAACGTCAGAAGTCGCAAATTCAAAGAAGGTGATCTGGTTCTCCGCAAAGTTTTTCAGAACACAGCCGGAACAAACGCTAGCAAACTAGGAGCAAACTAGGAAGGACCCTACAAAATCACCAAAATAGTCCGACCAGGAGTGTACGAGCTCGCAAACATGTCTGACATTCCGATACCAAGATCTTGGAATGCAATGCACCTAAGGAGGTATTACCACTAAGTCACTTCGCATGAACTACGGGATGACTTGATCCCTGAAAAGGGTACGTAGGCAGCTCATCTTCGGATGGTTCAGTTGTCCCCCTCCTTAAAAAGGGGGGGGGGGTGGGTACGTATACATGTATACTCCCATATCTCGCATTACACTTCTCAAAGAGAATAACTTCAAACTATTTCAAACACAAACTTGTGTAACTCGACCTACGCAAGTCACAAACTTTACATCCTTCACAGATATCCTATCACCTCGTCTGTTGCTGGCCACAATATATGAACTACCACATCCTTTACGGATTTTTAACACCCTCTTACGGGTATAAAAGCGCGCTATACAAATTTTGATTAGGTATATCCTGGTCTAATATCCAAAAGGTATATCCCGAATGATATTCTTAAAAGTTTATCTTCGAGAGGGACCCGTAAGTCGAAAGCTCGCAAGTCTTAAAACTCGAAGTGAACTCTTAAACCCAGTAAACACCTCTCGGTACACTGGTCGTAAACGTCTCCGAAACATGATACTAAACCTACCAGTTAGTATGAGATTCTAAACATGTTAGAACGGGAGTGTAAGTCAGAACACCGCAAATCCTAAACTGACAACAAATCACTCAATACAAAGCAACCATACTTTTTATAAACAAAGATGGTTCGCAACATTAACACATCAAAAATGCAGCAAAACAAAAACAAGAACATAAGTAGATAAATCCAACAAGGATGAAAGATGTCATGCCAACGAACGACAACCATTACGAGACTTAAGAGTGATACACAAAAACTTAGTGGATAAAGCCATCCAGGCACTTATGTTCGAAATACAAAGGAAAAGGTTCGAATTAAAGAAGCATTAGTCAGTTGAGAGGATCCAGCTCGACAGCCCTCTCCTCGACGAGTTTAGCAATTCCAGGCATGCCAACGTTTGAGCCTGAGAAGTCAGCAACTCCAGCCGTTGCCGCCGCATTTTTCGTTGGCTCGGTCCCAAGAAGAGAGCCCACAAAATCTGAGGAAACAGGCGAAAGAGTCAGATCTTTCTTCAGTTCGGCTTCAATCTTCTCGAATTCATCATTAGCATCGGCCAATTCGATTCGCCATCCTGCCAACTTTGTTGCCTCGGAGTCAAGAGCAGGCGCGTCCTCCTTCTGCAGAATCTCGAGTAGTTGCAGGTTACTATCAACTTGGGCTAAGTCGAGCTCCTTCTCCTTTGCGGCCTTCAGCTCCTCGATGCTCTTCTCGATCTTGGAAAGCCGCACCTGAAACTTTTCTGACATCTCTCGCCTCGCCACCTTGTGCGCTTTCTTAACATTCGCCTCATGCAAAGCATGAGCGGCGGCGAGCTGCCTCTTCAGGGATTCAATTTCGGCAGCCTTCAATTCTTTTGTTTTGAACGATCCAACCTCATAGCTAAGTCGCCGGCCTTGTTCCACTCATCCTTGAGATATGCCTTCTCTTTCTCAAGAGCCTCGATCCGAGCTGAAGCAGTTGCCAGCTCGTCAATATGTTTGCTCTCCAGCTCGGCGACCTTGTCTTTAAAGAAGGATGCATCCTTGCGAGCATCATCGATCCGGTGTCTGTCCTTTCGCACATCTTGCTCGAAAGCAGCGAAAATCTTGTTGATAGACGTGAAGAACTGACCATAAGAAGAAATAATTAGCACTTAAGTCTTTTTACTTAGTAAAACATTCGATCTACGAACATACCTTTGTGCCTCGGAGCGACATGTCAGTGTACAAATCTCCATGAGATAGAACATCGAGAGGCGGTAGTCTATCTCCTGAGCAGCGAACCTGCGAGAAGAGAGTCGCTGAAGCTTCTCCGTCATTACAGATCGGCTCAGATCCTTCGTGTCTAAATGACGCTAGCTTTGGCTCGGCAGGAGTTGGATCGGTAGGTTTTTGGGGTTGTCTTTTTTGTTTTTCCTTGGTTTTTTCCTTGTCAGGCTCGGCGGCAGTACGTTTTTTTTTACCGTCATTGTGTTGGGATATAACCGAGCTAGAAGGCCTAATAATTGGAACAAGAGCCAAAACCACTTCCCTAGCTTCGGCTTCAAGAGTTGGGGGCTCGGGAAGAGTTTGATGCTCTGTACCAGCTTCAATTTTACCAAACTTTTCAATAGTTGGCTCGGCAACTGATTCAGCCCCATCAGCAGCTCGGCCAGCTGCCTCTTTTTGTTTCTTCTCCTTCAAAGCCTGTTTGTCGCGGATCGTCAATATTTTTCCCATATTTTTTCTTGGACTTTGTGATGGAGATTCAGATTCCGAGCTGTCAGATACTTCAACACCGGCGAAGAAGGCTCGGGCTTTTTCAACTCTCCTTAGGGAAAAATGATATTCCCAATGGCACTTTATGGCAGCAAGCGTGTTCCGAAGCGTGAGTGTATCGTCCGGGTAACGTGAAAGAATCTGCCGAACTGCAAAAACAAAGAAGAGAAAGCAGTGGTCAGCTCGCTACAAAACAAAACCTTAGTAAATCTCCCGAAAAGTCTACGGCTCGCCCACCAATAGTTCCCCACTCCGCTTTAACGTAATGAACACTTTCGGCTTTCACCGTAGCATCATTGATGGGGACAAAGAAAAAGTAGTTCCCCCAGTCACTGTCCTTACTTCGGAAGCCTTCAATGATCTTTCTCTACTTCTTATTAGAGATATAGTACGCTTTGGAGTTTTTGATCTTTCGAAACTCAAGAAACTGCCGAAGGTGGGAGATACGAATGGTCACATCGCACTCGTAGCTCCAAACCAGAATCCCAACAAGTGACGCATCCCTCGAGGAGTAATTTGGCTCGGCGCTAACCCATGTTTGGACAGAAAGCGGATGATCAAGACAGGGATTGGAAACCAGAGCAGACATTGGTAGAAGAAACTCTCATAGAGAGTGAAATGCCCAGGCGGCAGAGATTCGGCTCGGTCTGTTGAGACAGAAACAACCAGTTCAACATCTTCTGAAATATTGAATCGATGCCTTAATGCCTCTGAGGATTCTGCGGTGCACAAAGACGAACCAGGTGGATCAGGTCGTCTCTTAGGAGCTTTCCTCTTAGGTTTTTTCCTCGTCGATGTGTTGGCATGGTGGCTCGCAAAAAGCCTCTCCAAATGCACCCTTTCTGCCTTGTCAATAACATATTCTGTTGGCTCGGCTTTGCTTTCTTCAAGAGCTCTCTGAATCAAAACTGCCTCGGCATCGAGAGTTTCATCAACTAGAGATGGAACGACAATTTGCAACCGACCCAATGGAGAACTAGGTTCGACCTGCTCGGAAACCTGAGGAGATAAAACCATTTTGCGACCGAGCAGCGAAGCAGAATTTGCCGAACCAACTGAATCTTCCAGCTCGTCGGTATGAGACATCAAAAATTTTGGCTCGAGAATACGCTTGATACTTAGCAGGAATTGGAAAGAGTTTGGCTCGAAATCAAACTGACACTTAGCAAAAATGGGAGGAACTTCGGCTCGGAGATAAAAAGAATCACACTCGCCGGTTGAGTTTGAAGATGGATTGGAGAAGGTAAGAGCTCTCCGGATGGGTTTGAAGATGGATCGGAAAATGCAAGGGTTTGCCAGATAAGTTTGAAGATGGATCGGAAAATGCAAGGGCTCGCCGGATAAGTTTGAAGATGGATCGGATAAATTAAAGAACCGTCGAGCCACGTTTGAAGATGGGTCAGAAAATTCAAAGGTTCAGAGGTAGAAGTGAAGAAATTGATAAAGACCTAGCCAACAACTTAAACAAAAAGAGAGAAAAGAAGAGAGAGAAGAGAGCTACATTATTTTTCGGAAATGAAGAGAAGTGAGTTATGAGGAGTGAAATGAGGATCTGAACTTATACGCATAAAAAAGCATAGCGCGTGGCGTCACTCGGAAACACGAAAATGGTTGCAGTTCCCAATAAAGTTATGGTTGTGACAGGAATACTCCATCGCCGAGCCAATACTATATCCAAGCTAAAAACGAATCAAACTCAGCAAAATGGCTTGGCAGCGTATTGCAACGGTTCGGCAGTCAGATAACTCAGGGTTATGGCAATGATAGTTGCCGAGGTAACTCATAATAATGTCAAAGCCAAATACAGCTCGGCAACATGACAAACTTGAATTAATATCGCGAGCCAAAGTGGCTCGATAACGCAAGTGACAAGATGGATCGGCAGCACATCAAGGAGCTAGCTCGGCGATATGATACTCCAGTGTTGGCTCAGTAATAAAACACATCGGCATGTGTTCAATCTCGGCTCGCGCATCCCCGATCCATAAACGGCTCGGTGTCACTAGAGAAGAAAGCAACCCGAAGCATGCTTCAGCCACATGAAGATACAGCTTCGGTAACACTATCAGTTTGGCTCGGCATATATCAATGCCCGAATGACAACTTCAACGCAAATTTGGCTCGGTAGCCCAAAGATAGTAGATCTCGATCTCGACTCTTCACCTCGTCACTATTGTCGATAATACCACCGAGTTGGGGGGCTAACTGTTGGGGTCGGTTTTCACCCCATCGAGATCAACTGCTGAAAATAATAAGTATGGAGAAAAAGCCTAGCCAAATGAATGTAAAGCCTAGCCAAATAAGCACAGACATCTGCCTCGGCATCAGCCATAACATCGGCTCGGCAGCAGAGGGTAGAGCGACGATCTGCGACCTCTGATTCGACACCAGCGAACGGTGACGAGCCAGCATGTTAGCGAACCAACAAACGGTGACGAGCCAACATGTTGGTGAACCAACAAACACTTGGTGACGAGCCAACATTTCTCTGGCTCGGCATTGAGGAGAGGCGACTAGCCAACACTCTGGTTCGGCGACAGAGGCAAGATGGGGATGAGCCAAACACTTGGCTCGGCGACAGAGAAAAGCAGTAACGAGCCAAACACTTGGCTCGGCGACAGAGAAAAGCATTGACGAGCCAACGCTTGGCTAGGCATCAGGAAGAAGTAGCGACGAGCCAACATTTGGCTCGGCAGCAAGGAGAAGCAGTGACGAGCCAACATGGCAGACCAACAAACGGTGATGAGCCAACATGTTGGCAGACCAACAAATGGTGACGAGCCAACATGTTGGCGAACCAGCAAACGGTGACGAGCCAACATGTTGGCAAACTAGCAAATGGTGACGAGCCAACATGTTGGCAAACCAACGATGAAACTCCTCTGGCTCGGCATCAGGTGGAAGCCTCTACGAGCCAAAACATCATGGTGGAACGATAAGCAAAACAGGACAAATGAAAAGGCAAGGAGGCGACGAGCCGGATCTCTGGCGACCCAGCGAAATAGCAAGTTCAACATAATTTTGGGCCGAGGTGACGAGCCGCAAGAGATTGGTGGGCCAAGATAGCAAGTCAAAGTGAGAAGCCCACATCCGAACCGACTTATATAAACAAGAGAAAGGAAATCCCGAAGAATGAAGTTTTCCTTTATCCTTTAGAGAAAGGCCTAGCCGACTTATTATTGTATAAATAGTTATGTACCTCCTTTGAAAAAGGGATCCGAAAATTGACCTAGCAAAACACTTACTTTCTCCAAAGACAGCTTTCTAAACAGCTTAAATAAAGACACCATCTTTGGATCTCTGTTCTTGTGTTTCTTTTCATAGAAGTTTGTCGAATCCCTAAATTTCCTTTACCAAATTTACCTAAATCCCCTTGATGACTGAGTTTTAGAACTAAGCACTTGGGGAATACCTCAGACGACACAACACACAACAAGATACAAAATTGATGGGTCAATTATGATCTTCATATCCTTGAGTCAATACTTCAATCCATGTCTTCCTTGTAATAGTTTACCTCAACAGAACCACCAATACTTCTGGTCTAAAAGACATCATGAGTCTTCCAGTAAACCAACTCAATGCAATCAATAACCATGATTTACTTAAGACACCATCTTATCGACAATCTGTTAAAAAAGATTTCCAATTGAGCAAATTCATGATCACACCCTGTTAACACAGGAGTCTCGCCATAAATAATTCCAACAACTTTACATCATACATCCCACAGATTCTGAGTCACTCATTACCCATATCCAGTTTGATAATCACTATGTCTTGATCACCGCAACGCTGTCACCAACTGACATGTTTTCACCACAAGAGATGTTATTTAGCCAAACCCCAAAGTATGGGCTGTATCTTGGAACCAATTCACCTACTGGCTCTATCTCTATCTCTTCTTAGAACCAATTCACCTGCCCAGGTCATTGCTGTTCTTCTCTCTGTCGGTGGTCATCTCTTCAGATCTCGTGTACGGTGATTTTTTTGAGTAAGGAAGTTTGAACTCCCCACAGATGGCGCCAAATTCTGGGAGTCAAAACTCGCACAAAAAATTTGGTTAGGAAATTTAGGGAAACCGAAACTTCTAAGTATAAAATTACAAGAACAGAGATCCAAGATGGTATTTTTATTGTTGTTTCGTTAAGCTTTTGATACAAAAGTATAAAGTAGATGACAAGTGTTTTGCTAGGTGAAATTGCGGATCCCTTTTCTGAATTCCTTCCTCTCCTTTTATAGATGCTTTCACTGCCTAGGCGAGAATATCAGAATATATTCTCGGAGATTTACTTCCATTTTCTTTATTTGGCAGACCTTCGTGCGATCTGGATCTATCTTCTAGGGCGAACAACAATCTGGATTGGCCTGTGGGCCTCGTGGTACAACCCATGGAATTTTGCTTTGGGCCGTGGGCATTCTGGCTCGGCCCACGATGTTCATCGCCTCGGCCCATGGAGCATCGTGTCAGCCCACGGAGCATTGCATTGGTTTACGGACCGTGTTTTGGCATTCACCTAGGCTCGCTCCGTACCGCGTCATCAGGTGCACTTCCTACGGCAGAACGTTTAAAACCATGTAGTATCAACATTAGTTCGGAGTGTCAAATATGTTGTCTAGCGGATGAATATATCAACCACGTACTATTGAATGTCAATATACGAGAACATTTTGGAGGTGTTCGAATATTCATCATTATGTAAATCTCTCTAGAGATTATTAAATATCAAAAATACGAAGACGTTACCTTCGAATGTGCAAGTACTTCCATTATAGGTTGTTTGGATAATTTGGAAATCGAGGAATGGGTTTATTTTCATAAACAAACAGTTCACCCAAACGAGGACGCAAACAGAGGATATCAAGCTGTTACGGAGTGGATTGCAGCTCAGAAATTTTTTGTTTCAGACAATGTGAGGATAAGACAGATGATGATTTTAGAAATAGTCAATGAGAACCTACTCCACAATGTTGGATTAAATATAATTTTGATGGAAGCCACAAAAAATATTGGGACTCAAAATGCATTGGTTGGATAGTAAGATATCATAATGGACACCATATTCTATCGGAGACAACAAATTGGAAGCCTCCTCAATTACCCTTACAAGTATAAGAAATGGAGTTTCTCTTTCTTTTACAAGTGTTTTTGGGAAAAATATGGTGTTATGTGTGGTTTTAAAAGTGATATTTCCGAATTAACAAGACTAATAAACAAAAGAGGCGTAGTACGAAATTAGGAAATGTTCTCTATGACATACAGTGGTGGATTGCAAAGTTTCATCAATGTTCTTTGGATCATGTAAATCGTGAACAGAACCAAGCTATGTATTTGCTATCGAAGAAATTTTATGAATATGATTTGTTGTATTTATGTTATTCAATTCTGCCAAAATGGCTCATGAACAAGTGTGAAGTTTGATTAAAGGGAAATTAGCATAGATAACTAATGGTTGGGGGGATAACTCAGGTGTAGGCGGGATAACAATTCACAATTAAAGTGGACTTTAGAGGAACTACAGAATGACGACTCTAGTAGAATCAGAAACAGTAGGCGGGAGATTTCACGATGGAGGAAAAACAATCTCCCTGGTGCATGGAGAAGAATATATTTCACAATTAAAGTGGGCTTTAGAGGAACTACAGAATGACGACTCTAGTACCCAAGATGAGTTGGTGGAGATAACAAAGAAGCTCAAGGAGGCATATAAAGAGAAAGAGCTCTTCTGCCAACAGAAAAGTTAGGTTCTATGGTTAAAAGCGGGGGATAACAATTTAAATTTCTTTCACACCCAAACAAAACAGCAGAGGGCGAGAAATAGGATCATAGGTCTATATAACGCCTCCGGAGTGTGGGTTGATGAGGACTCTGACGTAGAGGCGATGGCGGTGGATTATTTTCGGGACATTTTCTCATCCAATTCTCCGTCGGAGATAGACGAGGTTCTTCGGGAGGTACCTTCCCTAGTATCGGACCAAACAAATAGGGTGCTTATGGATTTGGTAACAGAGGAAGAGGTTTGACTGGCGTTCTTCATGATGCATCCCGGAAAAATCCCGGGACAAGACGGAATGACAACGATTTTTTTCCAACGAGCATGGCATATTATTAAGAAGGATTTTTGGACCTTATTAACGGGTTTTTGCGGACATGTTCATTTGATCAACATCTAAATGTAACCAATATTTGTCTAATCCCTAAAATGGAGAGACCTACCTGGATGACGGAACTCAGGCCAATTAGCATGTGTAATGTGGCTTATAAAATAATTTCTAAGGTTCTTTGTCAACGTCTCAAGACGCATCTTCCGAATTTGATATCGGAAACACAGTCAGCTTTTGTTTCAGGGAGATTAATTTAGGATAATATCCTTATTGCTCAGGAAATGTTCCATGGATTAAGAACGAAAAAATTCTGCAAGAAAGGCTTCATGGATATCAAGATGGACATGAATAAGGCATATGATCGACTTGAATGGCCTTTCATAGAGGGCCTTCTGCGGAAACTAGGTTTTGCAGAGGCCTGGATTATGTGGTGCATAACTTCGGTGGAGTATAGGGTTCTAATCAATGGTAAACAGAGATGGAAAATACTTCCCCATAGGGGACTCCGACAAGGGGATCCGTTATCTCCGTATTTATTTATTATGTGCACAGAGGCTTTAATAGCCAATATATAGAAGGGAGAGCGGGAAAAATTTTAACGGGGCTCAAAGTAGCACGGGCGGCCTTACCAGTGTGGTGGCTAAGTTCTGGTGGAGTTCAAACGGTATTCACAGGGATCTACACTGGATGTCATGCAACAAATTGTGTAACCCAAAATCGGCAGGCGGGTTAGGGTATCAGGTACTTGACAACTCCGCCCTTCTAGCCAATCAGTTGTGGCGCTTGCTAGACAACCCGGAATCGTTATTCGCTAGAGTGTTTAAGGGGATATATTTTCGAAATACGAACCGGAACCAATAAGATCATACTCTCCTTCGTATGGATGGAAGAGTATAACATCGGTTCGACCTCTGGTTAAAAAAAGACTGATTAAAAGAATCAACTCAGGATCGTCCATTTCCGTATGGACTGATCTGTGGATACCGGCTCTTACACCGAGGCCAATGACATGCAATGGTAATAATTATTATCCTTCCTTCAAAGTCAATCATTTGATTGACCCGATTACAAAAACAATTGGAATTGGAATTTATATACATCATTTATAATTCCCGAGGACGTTGCTATTATTTGGAGCATTACATTGAGTAGAAATTACCGAAAGGATATGTTCGGATGGCACTTTACTAAAATAGGAAAATACACGGTTAAATCAGGGTACCAAATGGCACGCGGATATTCTCAACTAGGATCGGAGACGTATCCATGGACCAGACATAAGACCTCTACATGCACATGTTTGGAAACTAAAATGTTCTCCGAAGTTGAGACATTTTTTATGGCAAGTTTCATCGGGATGTGTTTTGGTTACATCAAACTTGCGACATCGTGGAATTAATTGTGATACACAATGTCCAAGATGTGGTGAGGAGGAAACAATCAATCATGTCATGTTTGAATGTCCTCTGGTCCTTCGAACATGGGCTTTGTCGCAAGTTTCGTCCGCCCCAAGTGTGTTCCCAATGACATCTATTTTTTCTAACATCGATTACCTATTTTGGCGCACATCAAACACAATTTTGGAGTTCTCTTGGATTATCTGGTACATTTGGAAAGCAAAGAATGATAAGATATTTAAGAATTTGGACCGAGATCCTAGAGGGATTTTACTGACTGCGGATACCAAAGCTTAACTTTGGGTTTCGGTGCAAACTGATAGGCAGGAAGGAGAATCCGTACCTCAGATACCTGTCCGGGAATCTGAGGGGATCGGGGGCCCTCGGTGCTACATTGACGGTTCTTGGAAAGCAGAGGACAGTTTCTCTGGTCTAGGTTAGTTTTATTTACAGGATGTCGAAGAAGGGGTTTTAATGGGAGCAAGGAATTTGCGATGGTGTCTCCCTCCCTTACACACCGAGTTGGAAGTACTTATTTGGACCATGCACTGTTTAATCGTTCAGCAAAAGACAGGGTTATCATTTGCCACCGATAGCACCGAGTAGGTAAAGATGGTGAATGAACCGACGAATTGGCCAGCTTTCGCTGAATTCTTGGAGGAATTGGAGCGAAGCAAGGAAGCATTTCCATCCTATTCTTTATCTTTCATCCCTCGTCTTAGTAATTCAAAGGATATGTTGGCACGCAGTGTCCGACGACAACCGCATGATATTTCGTATGTAAACATTATTCCCCCGGTTTGGATTTTCGAACCGTTTTAATATATTATAAGCTATTGACAAGAAAAAAACTAACAAATTTTTTATAGTTGGTTAAATAACCATAATAAAGTGTTTGGCTATAATATTATGTATATTTTTTATAATATTAAAATACATACCCTCAACAAACCACAACGACATATTCTATTGTCATTCCCATCTTTCTCTTTCCTCTTTGTTTTAATTTGTTTTTCTTCCTCTCATTTTATTTGTTTTGGATCTTTATAAAAAAAATCAGAATCAAATTCGTGATACCACCGAAAAATTATAGATTTTTCCATGAATATGCCATAGTTTAAATTTTTTTTAAAGGACAAAATTTATTCGAAAAACGGATATGTAATTAAGTGAAAACGCGTAGAGTCTATACTATTTTTTTTTTTCATATAGTATAGTTTGTTTCCTATATAAGCCTCAAGATATGGTTGCATATGTCAACTCAATTCACAAATAAAATGACAATTTTTTTTATATTCATAGTTTTATTATATTATACATATGTAAGCACTTATTAATCGTTGTTTCAAAATATGGATAAGTGGTTCTACGTAACAATGTCTCGTTCTATTCTATATCTTTCTATATAGAATAATACATATTTACTTATATTAACATTAATTTTTTTGAAAATTTTGTATTCATTTTTTTTAAATTCTAAACCATGACATTCAAATAAGATCATAAAACACCTCAAAGAAGATCTCTCTTACGATGCAGTTGCATATGCCAATTTATTTCAACTCACTTCACATATTATAATACGTGAGTCTATACTATTTTATTCATTCATATAGTATAGTTTAAACCGTTTATAACCCTACGATGTATTGCATATGTCAACTCATTTCACAAATGAACACTATTCAATATTTTAAAAATTTATGTCTAATTTTAAAATTCAAACTAAATGAGACGCAAAAATACGTGTTTTTAGTATGATTATGAGATTTAAGCAATTAATATTAAAATATTAAATTAAAAAATAAGATAGATGCAGTTAATTATTTTGTTCTACACAGAATATAATTAAATAGTATAGAAGAAAGCACGGATTGATGTGTCACCTCTCAACAAATAAGTTGTAATAATATGCCATGATCAATCAGTTTATCTCTCTTGCTTTCACGTGAGATTAGTTTGGTCCAAGAAATTATGAAATGGGCTTATATTTTTTTATTATCACACCCAATATAGCTATCAATCAAATTAACCCTTGATTAAATAGTAAAAATAAAAAAGGTAAACCTCATTATCTCGGCCCATTAAAATATTCAGCCCGAAGAGACAATCGGGCCTCAGTTATCTCCTCCACCTGCTTCGAACTTTGCTTTGTCTTCCTTCCTCTTTCACTTTCTTTATTCACAAATTATTCAGATTCCAGCTCCGGTGGATCAAAAACCATCGCCGGATATATAGCGGATCGACCAATTTCGCCTTGGATTTCTTATATTAGGGTTTGTGCCGGATCGACTCTTAATCAGAATCTGCTTTTTTCGTCAGAACTCACCGTTGTGCCCTAATTTTCTGAATTAATAATTGATTTCGCAGGAATTGAAGATGAAGAAGTACGGATTGCAAATCAGGGCTCCGTCTAAGAAAAAGCAATCATCAACTCGACCTCCACTTCCTACTGCTTCAATATTTGGTGAAGATGAAGAAAACGATGTGGAGAAGGAGATTTCTCGACAAGCTTCAAAGACCAAGGCTCTGAAGGAAGTATGTTTTCCCCATCATTCTGACTCTGCTTTTCCTTTAATTTTCTATCTTCTTGCTAATTGTTTTCTGGGTTTTGATTATGTGTTTATAGATTGAGGAGCAGCATAAGAAAGCTTTGGAGGAGGATCCTTGTGCTTTTGCATACGATGAAGTTTATGATGACATTAAACAGAAGGCAGTCCTTCCACGAATGCAAGATCGTGAAGAGCGCAAGGTAATGTAAATGGGAATCATTAGAAAGTTTGGGTTGGAATCAAATTATTCTTCTTTCTATCTTCTTAAGATGAAGATATATAATCTGTGGCTGACTAGCTTGTTATGGTGTTTTATTCTCCATAGTTGTTGCACTTTATTAAGTTTTTAGCATGACTAATTGGCCTCTGCTTATGTCCCATTGGCTTTTTTTCCAATTACAGCCAAGATATATCCAGCATTTGATGAAACAGGCAGACCGTCGACAGAAAGAACATGAAATAGTTTATGAGAGAAAGCTTGCTAAAGAGAGATCGAAAGACGAACATCTTTTTTCAGATAAAGAAAAGTTTATAACTGGCGCCTATAAAAGGAAGCTCGAGGAACAAAAGAAATGGCTGGCAGAAGAAAGATTGCGTGAACTTCGAGAGGAAAAAGATGATGTAAGTTCTGTTTTGTGTCTACGCTTTCCTCGTTCATTATATATCATATTTGTATTTCTACCGGTCTGGCCTGCTAAACTAGGGTTGCTAGGATAGCCCAAGTTATTTTTTCCTTTTTGGTTTCTGGCTTAAGTAGCTCAGGTTTGGGACTTGTAAGTTCTATTCTGCTTTATCGCAATCTTTTCTTCTTACAACCTTGTTGCATGTTGTTGATATAGAACGTAATGGGTGAGTCTAGAAGTCATTTTAATGTGTCTCTGTAATCTGTATGAGCAATGATGAGGAGATATAGCTTTGGTGGATTTTAAACTGATCTGTTTTTATTGCTATTTTAACTCATGTCAGGCCTTTTCCTTTGTTTTCATTTTCTGTTAGGTTACAAAGAAGAAAGACTTGAGTGATTTCTACTTCAACATTGGAAAAAATGTGGCATTTGGAGCTCGAGATATCGAAGCTAAAGAGGCGGAGAAGCTCGAGGAACAAAGAAAGGCAGAGAAGCTTGAGGAGCTGAGAAAAGAAGAGACAAGGGAAGAGAAGAAATCAGATACACCGGAGAAGGAAGTGTCGCCTGAATCTGGAAATATTGGATCAAGGCGTAGGAAAAGTATGGAACCAGAAGAAGCAGAGGAAGAAGCATCTGAGAAGAAGATGGGTTCAGATGGCACAGAAGAGAGAGACTCATCAGTTAAAGAGGCAGCAAAAGAAGCGCCGAAAGCCACTAACCACCACAAGAAAAGCGAGGATGCGATTGCTGCTGCTAAAGAACGGTTTTTGGCTCGTAAGAAGGCAAAGATAGAAGAATAGTTGTGCAACTTGGCAGGTTTCAGTCCAACGCTTACTTTTGGTGAGGTTCTCTTTGATTATCGATCACCTCTGTTTTAAAACTTATCAGGGTAACGCAAATTAAATACAAGGCCACACTTTTAAACCAAAGTGTTAAGAAAATGTTATTGGGAGAACTTGTAATGTTTTTAGGTGGCTTGGTATCAAACGAAATAGTTTTCCTCCCATAATTTATATATGCCGCATCATATTTTTATTTGGTTTTTATAAAAAAATTAATACACATATTATATTAAGTATACATTTGGTTAAAATATTGACAATTTCAAAAATGCCATTTTTGGTGTATTTATTTTCAAAAATGTCACAATGAGTTGTTTATTTTCAAAAATACCACTAATTAATTGTAAATCGACTAAATTATCTTTATTTATTTATTGAAATTAAGATTTTGTAGAGATTATAGTTTATTATCTAGGCTTTAGGGTTTAAAAACTCTAAATCCTAAAATCATAAACCCTAAAACGGGTTTTGACCCCTAACAACTCCTAAACCCTTAAAACTAAACATTAAACCTAAAATAGTTAATCCAAACTAAAGGTTTTTTTGGGTAAATGATATAATTTAGTGGCATTTTTGAAAATAGTTTTGAAATGTGGCATTTTTGAAAAGTGGCATTTTTAAAAATTTCTCTAAAATATTAAATCATGAGAAGAATTTGAAAAGTTATTGCTCATATTTTAAATTAAATTATAAAACTGAAAATATGTATGAATATAGTTAATTAAAATAATATATCTAATTCTTTCGGTTGTACTAATATATTTCACATTTGATAAATATTTAAAACAAATATTATAAAATTTTAAAATATGAAATAAATAGAAGGAAATGGAGTTAATATTTTAATAAAAGAATATTAATATTTTAAAATTCTATAACTTAATAAAAATACGTACGTACAAAAATATATTATAGATTAATAAATAACTGAAAGGAAAAACAAAGTAAAGATAAGATAGAAGTTGAGAAGGAATTTTACAGTATCCTCCAAAATAAGTCAAAATTTTCCTCACTAAATCTAATAAAATTGTAAAACAAGAATTCGCGCAACGCGCGAATCATATTCTAGTACTATTATAAAATTATTATGAATTATATTTTTATCACATGAAAATATACATATATGTGTGTATATAGAATATTGGTATGTATAAGTAATGCTTCATTTAATTGAAGAAATAACGAGGGTGAGAGGAGAATAGTTAAAGTTTTTATTGCCGACCAAAAAAAAAAGCTTTTATTATGTAAAGGATAAAGCACCTCTAGTGGGAAAAGAATATCCTTGTCTTGATAGTAACAAGGTTGGTGAAGAGGTTCTTGATGGGACTTGCTTGAACTCATTTTTTTTGAAGAGCCAAGGAAGATGGAACACAAGGTGAAGACCCCAAGAATTGCAAAGAATAAACCCAAGGGAAACAAGAAGGTCATTCTCTCTTTGCATCCCATGAAATTTGTTGATGACACCATTGAGTATAAGGTCAGTGCAAAGGTATCTCCAAGCCATTTTCCAAGGTGAAAGCACTCATAACTCCGGAGGTGAAAGATAAAGGTCTAAAGGGTCTTGATGAGTTAATGAAGAAGGTCATCATTCTTGAACTACATGATAGTCGAACACGCTTTGATCATCATCTCCAAGCTCATTCCACTTCCAAGGATCCACCAAGGATTTCCAAAACTCCACCTCTCCCAATCCCTAAGGTTCATGACTAGGGACAATGTATGGTCCTCTCTCACCATTGTACATATCATTTTGTTTCTTATTTTTTTTCTTCTTCGTGTCTTGTCTTCTTCCTTGTTTTTCCTTTCTCACCGAGACGGTGATAAGTAAGTCCGGGGGAGGGACATTGTTTGCTAATGCATCTTTTAGTTGTTTTTTTTTCTTTTATCTTGAGTCTTGCATTGTTCATACATCTAAAACTGAAAAAATTCAAAAAATTCAAAAAAATGCATGTAGTTTCACATGACATTCTTGCATTTTATGATTGAGTCTAGAGCATTCATAGGGAGCAATGATGAAATTTCCTTGTAAAATGTCATCTTTTGAGGTTGGATTCATTGCCTTTGCTTAGTCGTTAGTCAAATGCATTTAAACATTCTCGCTTTAGGACCTTTGCTAGCTTGAACTTCGAAAGTCCCTACCTTATTGAAGCTTGCTTGATATTTGATTCAACTCTAATAACCTGAACTTTAATCTTGATTAATTTTTCTCACTTTGGGCCATTTGATCTTAACCATGGATTAAACACTAGACATTCAAGTCATCTTATCCTTGTTTTACCACTCTTTAAATGACTTGAATGGCCATTCTCCTTTTAGGATGGTACCACACCCGAAAACCCAAACTTTTCTTTGAAACTCTTGCATAAAATTCTTTGAGTGAGGCCTTTTCGATAGTGTTTCATGCGCAAAATCTTGCAAATATTAGAAACGACAAGGTATAGCTTCCATTAAGGTTAGTTTCTTGCATCTAAGACTAGCCTTTAGGTGGGGAATTCAAAAGAATGGTGGTGATTATTTGCATATTTGGGTGAGAGGTGTGAGTGAGAAAGAAAAAAGAATGAATGGAAAGGTTGAGAAAAGAAAGAAGTTATAGGGAAGAAAAAGCAAAGAAAAATAGCTCTAATTGTTCAATAAAAAACAATGTTTAGTCTCCTCTTGAAAAGAATCAAGATAAAAAAAAAGATTTTAGAGGAGCTAAGTGAAAAGAAAGAAAAGAGCAAAAACCGTAAAGAGAAAACCCCCCTAGAACTTAGAAGAAAAAGAAGAGTGTGATTGACAGTGTTAAAAGAAATACCTAGCCAAAAGGGCTTGTGGTGTGCTTAAAACGAGAGAATAAGAAAGAGAGAATGAGAATGCATCAAAGATAAAATGGGTAGAACATGGATGTTAAGCCTTGTATGCATTAGTTGTTTTTTTTCTTTCTTACTTTTGCATAATGTAAACACTCCTATGTTTAAGAGTTAGCCACCAAATCGATTCAAAACCTTCTCTTACCAATACTTTAAACCTTCTTCTTTCCTAGCCAAATGTATCCGATCACTTGTCCCATTGTGAGACCGCACCAAACACTTTAATGATAGACTGCGAGTATTCTTTTTGGTCTCGAGATTTAGAGTAGAAGGGATATGCAAAGTCTAGAAAAATTTTCTTAGCGAGCTCATTTGTGCATTGTTTACAGGGTACATTAATCCGATTTCATTAGATGACTCTTTTGGATTTAAGTTCCCACTCTTTAAACCTCTCCTTTGGGTTTGTTTTTGCTTCATTTGCTTGCGGAGAAACAAAAGGCAAGTTCGGGGGAGTTGATATTTGGTGTTTTTTGCGCATCTTCATGCTTTGCATTCATAGTCTTTTGTCTTTTTTTGTATCATACTTGTGTCTTTTCATTCACTTTGAGTCTCATATTTGCTTTATGATCATCTTATGGTCTATATTACGTTTTGTTGCATTTTGCATATTTTCGTTTGTCTTTTAGGTACCTTTGGAAGTTTTGATGAGGATGGGATTGCAAGGAAGGTTTGGAGCTCATTTGGATTCAAAAAGATGGTAGCAAGATTAGAGGAGTTGAGCTTCTAAAAAGAGTCTAAAGGCAAAAGAAAGAAGTTTTGTAAATAATAGATACCGGGCTTAATTACCAGGCATATTAAGCTCAGTATATATAGGAGTCAAAAAATGGCAAGCAACATCACTGGAAATAGCGAGCTTAAATACCAGGCATATTAGGCTTGTTATGAGCGTTCGTTTTCAAGAAGTTTTGACCCGACCCATTTTTGAACCGGGTCGATCCTGTCCGATCCAAAACACCTATAAATACTTTTTGGACCTTGTAAAAACATAAGCTTGGATATTCTCTTTGCCTCTTTTAGATCAAAAACATATTTCTATGTTTATGGTACTTGGATTTGAGAATATTTATTTATGATTTGCAAACTTTTATCTTAATCTCTTATTTACATAATGCTTGTCTTATATTCTCTTTTTGAAGTTTCTTTAGTCATGTGTGAGTAGTTTATCTTTGAGGCTTTGGTCTAGTAGATTAGGAGAGTTTAGTGGATGATTAATGATGATTAGGCTTAGATTATACGTTTCTTCAAGTTAGTTTGTACTTAATGCTAGTATTTGACATGATCAATCAAGTCTAGAGACTAAGTAGATTATCCTCCGAAAGTTGTTTGATGAAATGCTTGAACCAAAATTAACTTGGTTTTTCTTCCTTAATCAATGAAAATTGATGTTAGGGTGATTAGTGAACTAATTGGACTTGTTTGTTAATGCTTATTGATTACCAAATTTGCAAATGAAATTTTAGCTTAATTGGATAATTAGTGAAGTGATTAGTGCCATGAAAGTGGATTAGTCAAATTAATGTGATCCATGTTCTAGGATTGGTCTTAATTAATGTCTTTCATCATTGATTAGTCATCATTCTCCTCTAAATCCATTGCTAGACTCAAGACTCATTGTTTTCCCATTTGAAAGTTAATCCATTTCTCCTGTTGATATTTTTATTGCTCTTGTTAATTGCTATTCTCTTGCTTAGTTTATGCTTTTGCTTATTTCAATTACACATTTAGTAGTTTAAGAAATTGAAAACCAATCAAAACTCTTATAGCTTAATTAGAATCTTTCGTAACTTAGTGTGTTGATTCCAAATCTTCCTTGTGGTTCGACCCTATACTATACTAAAGCGACTAATTAGTGTGTTTTGGGTATGGATTAGGATTATTTGATTATAACAAAACGATTCACATCATTTACTATACATTTAGCCATCTTTATTTTTGTATGTACAACTACATACATGCATGTCTCCATCATATGCTCTTCTGGAGCATGTCACCATCATATGCTCTTCCGGAGCATTCCGCTCTTCTGAAGCGTCTCGTTTTTCCGGAGCGTTTAACTCTTCTGGAGATTTTGCACTGTCTAATATTATATTGACATATGCCTCATAAATTTTCATAAGAAACATGATAAAATTATTTAAAATAATTGAGCATAATAACAACATAATTTAAAACAATCATTTTAGGAGGCAGAGCATTCCATAAAATTTGCAATAATAATAATAATCATAATAATAATAACAAAAAAAAATAATAAATCAATAGGCATGGTCTTCCACATAATCGAGAAGACAGAGTCTACCATAAGATTACAGAAACCTAATCTTTAATTTGATCGAGGAGACAGAGCCTACCATACATAATGATCAATCCGAAAGACATAGCCTATTATATAACACACATAACCAAAAATTCAAAGAGAGTATAACCTTCCACTCCGTAAATAACACATATATAAATTTGGATCGACTAAAAATAAATTAAACCTCACATTTTTCGATATGGAACGGACATAGAGCCGATCTTATTTTTTCGGTATGGAACGGATAAAGAGTCGATCGTGCTGATAATATGTTGTGAATTATATTTATAATCGCATGTAAATATACATATATGTGTATATAGAATATTGGTATGTATAAATAATGCTTCATTTAATTGAAGAAATAACGAGGGAGAGAGGAGAATAGTTAAAGCTTTTATTATGCTTCTCATCTCTTTTCTAACTTACAAAGCTCTATATATAGAGTTGGAGTCGGCAAGACATTTTTTAAAGTCAAAGCAATTAATAAAATAATAAATGATATACTTATCTAAATGGATACTTATCCATTTTTCAACAAAAATCACTTTTTGCCTTTTTCTGACTACAATATCTCAAACTTTTGTATGACCAACTTCAATTTCTTTGAACTTCATCTCTCCTACTTGGAGATGGAAAAAAGAAAGAAATTGCAGTTTAGATTAAAAAGAATTTGTAGAAGAGAGTAAACATAAGATGAGAAAGAAAATGATGAGATAGCAGAGAGAGAACGGTGACAATAATAGTTAAAAAGAAGTTGTATCTCAAAAGTCAAACATGTAAATCTAATGATGTTTAACTCTAAAACATCATGAATCAATCATTCTAATCGTCCAAACCTATAGTCCAAGAGATGACTATTCACTAACTTTAATGGAATAAACAAAACTAGCATAATGAAAACATAATTAAAATAGAGAAGAGAGATAAATCTTTACTAGTTTAGGCAAAATGATGAAAGATCCAAGAACATAATCATAAACAATTTCTTTTTTTAATCTAATGGACGCTTTAGATTCTTAGGGTTTTAACTTTTAATGTGTATAGAAATGTTTAAATAATTAAAAAATAGACTGATCGATCCGTTTAGATTCGGATCAGATATTTATACTTGTGAAAAAGCTGGTTTGAATTCGGGTCTTTGAGGTCAATGCAACATGTCGATGTGAGTTTTTGGAACAATTTTGGATTTTTCTGCGTTAGCCTACTTGAGATTGATGTGAGTTTTGCGTACCAGAAATGACATTTTTTCATTAAACCTACAATAACTTCTAAAGCGTAAGTCGTAATGACATAAAACCATTGCTTTAACTCGATTTTTTATGTCGTGTCCAAAAATTTGAGCTTCATCCAACAAAGGAAAGCTATCCAACACTATCTTCCATAAACATATTCATGATTTTGTATCAAAATTTTACTTGCATTCTTTTTGTTCCAATTTACTTTAAAACACCTAAATAAACATAAACAAACCAAAAACACCAAAACAACCTAACATCTAAAATGCAATAAGACACAAAACAAGACTCAAATTCTTAAAAAGACTACTAAATGATTCACAAAAGACACAAACAAAGGGGGAAACAATGCTCGAAAGAGAGTAAAATTCAACAATGTCAATGGGGAAGATGCCGCATAAACTGTTCTTTGGTTCTACTATGGAATTAGTTCATGATGAGATCAGATGGTGTCTTTCTGATGAAACAACATGTGCAATGCTTTATTAAATGTGGCAGTTGAAATACCAATTAGAAAGGAAGAAAAAAGAAACATTAAAGTCAGGTTTAAGGTTAAGAAATAAGTTAAACCTCAAAAGAAAAATATTGTAGATTCACATGAAGTCTAAGTGAACAACTCTCGTTGGTTTGTTGAAACAAAAAGTCCATGTGAGAATAGCAACATGAAGAATTAATGTGATTTATATGGTGTATGAGTGATGTGTACAATTTTTAACCTCTTAGTACACACTACCACAAGTGCATTGTTATATCAATGTAGTACGTAGGGATTAAATCCACGGAAAAATAGAATAGCACACTAATTATGCGAAAAAACTAATTAAGCTAAGATGATAATGAGGTTTTGGATTTTTGTAACTAAGAAATACTAAGATCTAAGCACAAGCTACATAAAAGCAATAAGCAAATCAACACAAGTAAGTAAGCAAAACAATTAAGAACTAAAATAAGCAAATACAATTAACAAAACATAAGCAAAGAGATTGGCAAAGATTAAAAGCATTGGATATGGATAAGGCAATTGACTAAGTTAGAATAAGAATTGGATCATGATTTCGATCACCTTCCGAACACAAAATATCAAAGCTCTAGATTTTGAAGATTCAAGTCAAATCTAGCATAATACACATTTAAAATGAAGGATCCTACAAGAACCTAGCCCTAAGCACCATTATCCAACCATTAATCAACTTAATCTACCAAACTCATGATCCAACAATGAGGCTACTCACACATTCCTAGAGACAAAACAAAAACAAAGATTAATGAAAGCAAAGACATAATTAAAAGATTAAGGAAAGATTTGATAAGAAAATTTTCACTAATTGAATGAGATGTCATCCTCATCGTAAAGGTAGCACAAATGTCTCCTTCCTCTAAAGAACACTTATATCATTCAAACTTAGGTTAAAATGTTTCTAAAACCATATATGCTAAGGGAAAACAAACCGGGTCAATCCGAGACAAACCTGGATTTAAATAGAAAAGTGAAGTGGTGAATGATGGCCTTGATCGATCTTGGCGTCGATCAAGTCTTGCTTCAGGTGATGTATATGTTGTTGTTGGTGATGCTGATCGACTAGATGGTCGATCACTGGGATGAAGTAAGAAACTGGCATGGCTGCAATTTTTCAAGGTGGTTGAACGATGCAACGGTCGATCACGGCTGCAATTTTTCAATTTGGGTGTTTCTTTGATCTCCACTCATTCTCCGTTGCTCACACATTGCCTCCTCATGCACCCTAACTCCAATGTACCTGAAAAGAACCAAAATGGAATGTCAATGCCACAAACTAGCCTATGACTCTAAGACTCAAGATAAAACTAAATGGGACTCAAATGAAAGAGAAAATTATAAATGCTATGAAAGGAGATCAAGACCAAAGAAAATGAGTGTTAAGAACAACTAATATATGCAAACATCAACTCCCCGGACTTGTCCTTTGCTTCTCCTCAAATAAACAAGAATGAACAATCCAAGAGAGAAGTTTGAACACGGGAATTCAAACCAAAATATCTTAGCAAAGCATTCAACATCTCATGCCAAGATAATACTACAACATTGCAAAGATGAAACTCTAATCAATCACCCTTTCCACATTCATCACAACTTTAATATTTTACTTTAGACCAATTTTGAAGTATTCTCAAGCCTTATTTTTAACCAACTCCCTGCATTCTTTAAGGTTTCAATAGTGCAGTTTCACAAAGGGGATATGGATTAAATCCAATCGGTTTTATAGAAAAAGACTTAAAAAGTACGAGAAAATGTGGTTATGAATCATTTAGTAGTTCAGACTAAAATCAAAAGGAATGTTAGACAGTATACAAAAAAGGACGAGATAAACGAATTAATATAGTATTGTTAATCAGAAAATAAAATTACATACTTGAGGTCTAAAGACCATTTTCACAATATTTGTCTCCTCTGTAGTTATCTTCATCATTTTGATTGACGGCGTTGTTGGGTCGCCGTCACTAATAATTCGTAGGAACTCATCTTGACAACAACGTTTCTGTAAACCAAACAACTATCTGCAACTCATTAAGCCTTCTTCGAGTTTTGTTTGCTTGCAACGGAAGAAGCCAACAAGCATAGCTGTAAGCGATTCCCTTTTGTAACTGTTCTATAAAAGGAGAGGTTAAAACTTTAAAAGACGTACCCGAATATGTAGGAAAAAGATGATCGGGTCTTCAGCTTTTATTTTCAAGTTATGAAGAAGAAGTAGAAGAGAAAGGGTGTTCTTATATGAGGTGTTTTTTACTACAAATCTTTAATGTGTTGTGTCAAAATTTGGAAAACGGTGAAGGCGAAGGGATTGGAGGATGAAGATGAAGAGTCTTCAAGATTTAATTGAGCATTTACTGAAACGTTTAGGGTTGATTGAAGAGTAAAGCTAGAATTAACTTTTTAATGTAGTTTGATAATATGGAAGGTTGTGATTGGTTTGTATAGGAATAAATATGGATCTGACATGTGTCAACCTTTTCGGCACTAACGTGGCATGCTGCTCGAGAGAGTTGACCCTCTTTTATATATTAGATTTGTGGTTTTGTGCAAGTACAAACAATTTATATATTAGATAAAATATAGAAACATTTTGATAGAGATGTGGGTAAAAAAATATCCCACATCAAATATAAGAGAAACAAATCAATGTTTTATAAAGATACAAGAGTACCCAAACCCTAAAATTAGTTTTTGTGGAATGTTTTACCCAAAGGTCTTTGTGGGTTTGGTTTGGGCCAAATTCTATCAATTGGGCCAACTTGCCGGAAATCTACCGACAACCGATATGCGACAAAGAGGAGCAAACATGAGAGGAATATATAAATTGGAAAGGCCCACTTGGGATAACGCCGAATGGGAAATGCCCTAAAGGAATGAAAAGCTGGCTGGAAACCAGCCGCCAGCTCCGTGGACGTTGCTGTCTGAAGGGGGCAGTAATGATAAATATGTGGGTAAAAAGTATCCAACATCGGATAGGAGAAAAATAAATAAATGCTTTAAAAGACTAAAAGGCACCCAAACCCTTAAACTAACTTTTGTGGAATGTTCTACCCAAATGTCTTTGTGGGTTTAGTTTGGGCCCAATTATATCGTATTTCTATTTTATATGTCTTAACTTATCATCTTTTCATTTTATTGAACATTTATTTTTATTTTTTTTCTATTTTTTCAATTATTTGTTTTATTATTTTTCATTTATCTTATTTGTAAGAAAGCTGGTGATTTAACAAAGCATTGATCGTGTATAAACATCATGTTAAAAAATAATATATTACTGTATATTAAAAATAATGTGTTAAAATTTATAGCTTGTCATAAGAAATAACATAAAATTTGGAAGAAACAAAAAGTAATGTAAATTTATACCCATATCTATTATATAATTAGAAAGGTAACTATGGCTCAGAATGAAAGTTGGGACTTGTAATTACTCTATTATCCTTAATGAAAATATTATCTTTAGTTTTTCGTATTTAAAAAAAAAAATAATCGAATTTTTTAATATATGATTAAAAAACTAATGAAATTTTAATGAAAAAGATCTCTACGATTAAAAAATAATATTTTATGCGTTTTGAATTTCGAAAAAATTGATCTTTATCTTTTCTAAATAAGAGAATTTGATTTTAATCGATAATTGCTGCAAAACATAAAACCTAGATTTTGAAACCACATTTTTTATTCTTGTAAATATTAGTTTTCATGTTATTTCATATATGTCTCCTTTCTTGGAAAAAGTGTCGATTAATGAAAGCTTAGGTTATAAACACGATCGCTAAGATCAATATTTTAATGAACACTACTTTTGACACAAGACTCATAGTCATGTATATTGTTTGTAATAATACATTTAACTGTAATTCTTCTTTTTGATGGCATTGGAGAACACAAACAATAAGATAATTGTTTTTAAAGTTATTTTTTTGAATTTTGTTTTCATCATCTAAGAAGGAGAAAAATATCGAAAAGAATGTATGTTAATATGTTCTTTAAACTGTTCAATTTAATTGTTTATATTCATTTAGTTATTTTAGATAAATAAATTTTCATAATCATCTAATTATAATTTTTTTTAAATATGTTTTCTTCTTCAAAGAAGAAAAGGAAAAAGGAAAAAGAAGAAGTGAAGAAAAATTCGAAAGAAAAAAAAAAAAGAAGATGAAGAAAAGATTATGTCATATAATTTTTTGAACTTTTCTTTATCACTGTGAGAGCAGAGCCGAAATTGGAGATCTAATCACTTAGCTCGAGTCTAAGAACCTTACCCAAGCTCCAATCGAAGTTCTCTTCCTTCTCAACGGCAAATGGATCCTCGCGTAAGTTTTCCGGTGAGAATTTTCTTCCCGTAAATAAAAACTGCATTGGTTGTGTTTCAATTTATGAATTTATCCCTGGATCAAAGAGCGTAGCATAATTTTTTGGTAATTTTTTGTCGTTCACTTCTTGCTATGAGCCATAAATTTCATCAATGGTAATTGGTAAATCTCTTTTGCTCTTAATTTTGCAGTTACACATCGTTCGTGGTTTGTTCCCGTTGCTTTCACGAGGAATCGTGCCATTAGTAAAACTCGATGAGATTTCATCAATGTTCATTTCACTGGTCCTCTATTTACAACTTAAATTAGTACCAATGCCAAATTTAAAATCTGAAGCCCTAAACGTGTCCAGGTAATTTCACCATTTATCAACTGATAACTGATTTATCAACACTTTGAAATGATTCAGTAAACATTTTGGATTCATTTTTTTGCATATTAAGTTCGAGCAAGACGTAATGGGACTCCTCTATTGACAGATTTGATTGAACTCCTGAAATATGTAGAGGTTCTTGGTCAAAAGATTGATCTTAACCCGATTAAAGGCTTGCTTACCTCGGTACAAGACACAAGTTCACCCATGGCTAAAACCATATCGAGCCAACCACCACTGAAATTCTTTTTTAACAGGGGACAATGCACAATCGTGGCTTCCCACAACTTATATGGACAAAAGCATTTGGATCTTTAGAGTAGACGGTGGAAATTTCTTTGTGCTGGTCAAAGAAGAAGCTCTCTCTTTTATGCTAAGAACAATAAAGTGTTTAGAATGTTGTTATAGGTTTACTTCTTAACCGTTATTATTAACTCGATGATAAGGAATAATGTTTCTAATGCTTTATAGCTTTTTTTGTGGATATAAAGTAAAGAATATTTTCAATAAACTTTTACATATGATAATATAACATATATAGATTATCCAAACTAAAATCATATACAAAATTGTTTATCCAAACTAAAATCGTATTCCAAATTATTTATCCAAATTCTCATATTCAAATTAAAATTATATACCGACAAATATCTATAAACTGGTAAATCCAAACCAAAACTAAACTAGAATACAAATGATTTTGTCTAATTTTCTTAGTGTGGCTAATTAATTTCAAATTTTTTTGAAAATAATTTTGACTATAAAAGAAAATTGGATGATCGTAAATGACCTCATAAAAAATATAAACTAAAAAATTCATGTATTATTTTTTTTGCTTAAATCAAAATTTCCATTTTCAATCCATATATATTTATTATTAATAGTTTTTAAAGAAAAAAAGATCAAAGAAAAATTAATCTAAAATCTAAATAAATTAAAAAAATTAAGGATATATTTGACTAAAATTCGAATACGAACATAAATCCTAACTATATCAAAACATCCATACTATATTATGTTTTACTCGAGATACTACTATTTATAAACTGAAAAAACTGAAGCAAAATGGATCGAAAAATCAAATTTTTAACCATAAAATAATCACCTAGTGTTTTACAAAAAAAAAATCATAGTTATTTTGTAGATTTTTAGATATAGTAAAATCATTTAATGGTATTACCTTTTATATATTTCTTCTTCTATTTCTCTTTTGAGTTTTTTTTTTTTGGGCATCATGTCTTTTTTTAATGTGGGACGTATGTTTTTTTTATGAAAGCCTTTAGTTATTTTTCTTGTCGATAACACATTTCATTGATCATAAACGATAAAGCACAAGTAAGGCTATTACAAGGTGGAAATCGAACAACATTCTAAAAGTCCAAGACATTGTAGACCCAAATAAATGGATAAACTTGAAGGTGATTGGCATCTTATTTTTGACACGTGGAATGATCGCCATCTACACACCAAAAATCGATCATCTCGAAGCAGGACTCCCTATGCAGATCAACACCAGCCAACTAATTTGACTGAAACTTCCTCTTCTTTGAAGAAATAATCCATCCCAACGCCTTCTTTTAACAAAGAAAACTCCACCCCACCCCCACTGCCTTCCTTTGCGTAGCGGACATGAGTTCGGGGAGGAGTTGTGCCCCCGAGTATGACAAGAATGTCAAACGGTGTCGGTTTTCCTTGGTATTTATAAAAGAATTCCACTTACTTTGGCATGTAGCTCGATCGAGATCACATGTCTAGTCACGTTGTCAAATTTTTTTTGTAGGGTGGTTGGCACTACTCCCGGACGGCGGCATGTGAAGTTAGTGCCAACCTAACTTGTCAGACATGTTCCGGAGTATGTCTATTTTATCACGGACACCCGAAAGCAGAAGAAGTTCATGCCTTCTAGATGATGTGGCAACACTACCTAAAAATTTACTAACCGGAGTAATATTTATCCCATTCTATTTGTTGTATTGCTTCTGTTTACTATTAATTTACATTTTGCATTATTTCATTACGGTTTTTTTTTTTTGGGTCACATTTGCATTATTTCATTACGATTTACAACTCCTTTTTACTCTAAAAATTCTGTACCGCTTTAGTTTATTCGGTTTGTCCTACTACTTATAAATTTAGGACTTCATCGGAATGGGCCGGGAAGCGTTGGAAGTTTAGTTTATATTCCTTTGCACAATCACACCGATCAAAAGATCCAAATCGGTGGGTCAAAGCACCAACGCCGAATATCAATTTTGGCTTGGATTTTATTAGGGTTTGTGCGGAATCGACTCTACATCAGAATCTGCTCGCCACCGATTTTCGTCAGAATATTACCGTTGTGCCTTAATTTTCTGATTCGCAGGAGTTAGAAAATGAACAAGTACGGATTGAAACTCAGGGCTCGGCCCAAGAAAAAACAGTCATTAACTCGACCTCCACTTCATACTGCTTCAATATTTGGTGAAGACAAAGAAAAAGATGTGGAGAAGGAGATTTCTCGCCAAGCTTCGAAGACCAAAGCTCTTAAGAAAGTACGTTTTCCCCATCATTCTGATATTTTTTTCTTTTTTCTTAGATTTTTTTTTATCTGCTGGATAAGTGATTTGGGTGTTTTGATTATGTGTTTATAGATTGAGAAGCAGCATAAGAAAGCTTTGGAGGAGGATCCTTGTGCTTTTGCATACGATGATGTTTCTGATGACATGAAACAGAAGGCAGTCCTTCCACGAATGCAAGATCGTGAAGAGCACAAGGTAATGTAAATTTTTTCGGTTATCTGCTCTGGGAAACTTTAGAAATATTTACGGTGTTGCATTCTCCATCGTTGTTGCACTTTAATTAGGTTTTAGCATCACTAATGGGCCTCTGCTTATGTCTCATTTACTCTCTTTTTTGTTTTTTTACTAATTGCAGCCAAGATATATCCAGCATTGATGAAACAGGCAGACCGTCGACAGAAAGAACATGAGATAGTTTATGAGAGTGTTGTGAATTTGGCCTTATGAAATATTATAGAAGAAACGAAATATAGAGAGAAAACAATATTGAGGCGAATACCCCTTTGTCTAGGGTTTATTATTGATTATGTGGATAATAAATTACAAACTTTTATGACCCCTTTATATAAGCCCCAAAAACCCGATACAACTAGGAATAGAAAATATTCTATTCCTACTCGGAATAGAAAATATTATATTCCTAAGATATATCGTCCACCCTCCCAGAGGTGAACCCTAGTCCAACTAGGAATGAAATTTTAAGTCACCTAGAATAATAAACTCCACCTTGATGAAAAATTTCATTTACCATCACCTTCAGACCCTTTGTTCACTTCATGGGGGGGATTTCTTATTCTTCCTCTAGCACTGGAAGACATGGAGCAAATCCAAACAATGCTTGAACTTCTCCACAGTGACTGCCTTTGTCAACATATCTGTTGCATTCTCCGATGTGTGCACCTTCTCCAATAGGATATCACCTGAAGCTACCAACTCCCTGATCTTGTGATACCTCACCTGAATGTACTTTGTCCTAGCATGATACACTTGATTTTTAACCAGATAAATCGCACTTTGACTATCACGGTGTAGCAGAACTCCACCTTGCTCAACACTCAACTCTGCTACAAGTCCTTGAACCCATAACGCCTCTTTGGCTGCCTCTCCCATTGCCATATACTCAGCTTCCGTGGTAGACATTGCCACAAAAGATTGTAGCACAAATCTCCAACAAATAGGACCTCCTGCAAGAGTAAACACATACTCTGTAGTAGACTTTCTATTATCCAGATCTCCTGCATAATTTGAGTCAACATACCCCAAAACTGCAACACACTTCTGATCTCCAAACATAAGTCCATAATCAGCAGTACCCCTCAAATACCTGAAGATCCATTTAACAGCATTCCAATGCACTATTCTCGGATTTGACATGTACTTGCTGACTTGACTAACAGCTTGAGCCAGATCAGGTCTCGTGCAAACCATAGCATACATTAGGCATCCAACTGCACTAGCATAAGAAACTTGTGCCATATCTCTGATCTCATCATCAGACTTAGGACACTGAACTGCTTAGAGCCTGAAGTGAGACGCCAAAGGTGTAGATACTGATTTTGAATCAGCCATATCGAACCTCTCTAACACCTTCTGAATGTAGCTCTTTTGAGAAAGCCATAATCTCTTAGAGCTTCTATCCCTACGAATCTCCATCCCAAGAATCTTTTTTGCAACACCAAGATCCTTCATCTCAAACTCTCTTTCCAGTAATCTTTTCAATTCCATAATGTCATCCATACTTTTCCCAGCAATGAGCATATCATCAACATACAATAAGAGGAATATGAGAGTATGGTTTTCGAGGTACCTTACATAAACGCAGCAATCATACTCACACCTCTGATAGCCAATGTTCAACATATATGAGTCAAACCGTTTGTACCACTGTCGAGGAGCCTGCTTCAACCCATATAGAGACTTCTTCAATCTGCACACAAGGTTCTCCTGTCCTAGCATCACAAACCCTTCAGGTTACTCCATATAGATCTCTTCCTCCAAATCTCCATGAAGGAAAGCTGTTTTCACGTCCATTTATTCTAAGTGAAAATCCCAGCTAGCTACCAGTCCCAACACAACTCGTATGGAAGTGTGTCTGCCACAGGGGAGAAAATCTCGTCACAGTCTTTCCCCTTCTTCTGTGAGTAACCCTTTGCTACTAACCTTGATTTGTACTTTACTGCTTCCTTCTCAGACCCTCCTGGTTTTACCTTGAAAACCCACTTACAACTAATCGCTTTCTTGCCCTTTGGTAGAGGTACAATATCAAAAGTCTTATTCTTCTCCAGACTCTCGTTCTCTTATGTTGTATCACCTATCCACCACTCTCTTTCTGGACTAGACATAGCCTCCCGAAAGCTAGATGGATCATCTGTACCAACTAGAAGCGCATAAACAACCATGTCTTCAAATCCATACATGACTGGTGGTTTTATCACGTGTTTTGATCTGTTTGCAGCTGTACTCTCCTCTCCATATTTTTGATTACCTTTCTGCCCCTCTTGGACAGCCTGCTCATCACTTATTGCTGCTGGTCCATTTTCATTAGACCCCTCCTAAACTGCCTCAGAACCTGTGTCAGCCTCAATGGTAACATGCACTTGTTCTGACCTTGTCTACTGCACCATACTCTCTTCATCGAACACCACATCTCGACTGATCACCCTTTTCTTAGCTTCAGGATCCCATAACTTGAAGCCTTTCACATATTTCTCAAAGCCTAGAAAGATGCACTTCTTCGACTTAGACTCTAATTTAGATCTCTCGTCGCTTGGAATCAGCACATAAGCTGGACATCCAAAAGATAGATCAATATCTACCCGAGTCCAAACCTCTTCAGCGACTTTACCCTCTAGGGAAACCCTTGGCGATCTATTGATGAGATAAACCGCCATGTTTACTACCTCTGTCCAGAACTGTTTTGAGAACCCTGCATTCAGCCTTAAACGCCTAGCCTTCTCTGCAATCGAACAGTTCATTCTCTCATTGACACCGTTCTGCTGAGGTGTTTTCCTCACTATAAAGTGCCTCTGAATACCATGCTCCTCACAAAACTTCTGGAATGCGCGATCAATATACTCTGTCCCATTATCTGATCTCAAATACTTTACCTTTCTCCCTGTCTGGTTTTCTACTTCAGCTTTCCAAATCTTGAATTTTTCGAATACCTCAGATTTCTGCCTTAAGAAGTACACCCAAGCCTTCCTGGAGAAGTCATTGATGAATAAAACAAAGTATCTTGAGCCTCCCAATGACTGTTCCCGAGTTGGTCCCCACACATCAGAATGGACATAGTCTAAAAGACCCTTTGTCGTGTGTTCACCTGTCTTGAAAAACACCTTAGACTGCTTTCCCATCACACAGAACTTACAAAAATCCATCTTGCAGCTCATCTTTCCATCCAGAATACCCCTCTTATGGAGTTCTTTCAAACCATGCTCTCCAATATGCCCCATACGCATATGCCATAGAGCCATTTTATCAGATTCAGACTTCGCAGCTGTGGCTCCACCTACAACCACGCTTCCCATCAATCTGTATATGTTTCCAGCTGTAATCAGTCCCTTCATTACTGTCACACCTCCTTTACTAACCTTCAACACGTCTTCATCTTCATCAACACTGAATCTGAATCCGTTTCTGTGAAGAGTACCCATGGAGATCAGATTCTTTTTTTTACCACTGGAACATGTCGTACATCAGTTAGCGTCCGGATTGTACCATCGTGCATACGAAACTTGACTTGTCCAACTCCCACGATATTACAAACTTCGTCATCTGCCAACTGAACTAACCTTATATTTCCAGCCTTGTATGTCTCAAACCATTCCATGTTCGAGGTCATATGGAATAAAGCGCCTGAATCAAGCATCCAAGAATCTGCATTTTTTCCTGACATTACAGCGAGCATATCAAAGTGAATATCTTCTGAATCTTCTGCTTCCTGGACCACGTCTGCAGACTTTGTAGAATACTGCAAATTTCTGTTACCGTTCTGTCTCTTATCGGTACAATCTCTTTTAAAATGGCCTGTTTTGCCACAACCATAGCAGACAGCCTTCTTCCCGACTTTTGGCTTTGACTTGCTTCTGCTATTACCATCTAACTGCTTCTCTTTTTGTCTCCCCCTATCCTGGTTGTAGTTTACATACAACCCATCGCCTTGAGACCTCTCTGAGCCATTGTTCTGATGTCACTCGTGATGAGATAGCAAAGATGCAGTAACTGTCTCCAGCTTTATCGTTTCCTTATCGCACGTTAAAGTTGTTAATAGGTTCTCATATGCAGGGGGTAGAGAACACAACAGAATCATGGCTTTATCCTCGTCCTCAATCTTTACATCCACATGCGTTAGATCACCAATGATTTGATTAAACGGGTTAACATGCTGTACAAGATCACCTCCAACAAGCATCTTCAACCCGTATAACTTTTGTTTCAGATGCAGCTTTGTAGACAGCGACTTCGACATATACAACTTCTCTAACTTATCCCACCTAACTTTCGAAGTTGTAAGATCCATTACCTGATGAGTAATCTCGTCTGACAAACACAGACGAATTGTCAAAACTGCCCTCTCATGCATCTCATCCCAATCATCCTGTGTGATTGCTTCTGGCTTTGCATCTAACATCGTCTTCTTCATACCCTGCTGTGTCAGCAGATCTTTCACCGCCGTTGTCATAGCCCAAAGTTTCCCTTACCATCGAATCGCGGAATCTCGAACTTAAGAGAATTTCCTCCTCCAGCCATCGCCCTAGAATCACAACCCTAGCCTGAAGCTCTAATACCAATTGTTGTGAATTTGGCCTTATGAAATATTATAGAAGAAACGAAATATAGAGAGAAAGCAATATTGAGGCGAATACCCCCTTTGTCTAGGGTTTATTATTGATTATGTGGATAATGAATTACAAACCCTTATGACCCATTTAAATAAGCCCCAAAAATCCGATACAATTAGGAATAGTAATTATTCTATTCTTACTCGGAATAGGAAATATTCTATTCCTAAGATATACCGTCCACCCTCCCACATATAAATTCTAATCCAACTAGGAATGAAATTTTAAGTCACCTTGAATAACAGAGAGAAAGCCTGCAAAAGAGAGGGCGAAAGACGAACATCTTTCTTCAGATAAAGAAAAGTTTATAGGTGGCACCTATAAATGGAAACTCAAGGAACAAAACAAATGGCTGGCAGAAGAAAGATTACGTGAGCTTCGAGAAGAAAAAGATGATGTAAGTTTTGTTTCTTGTGCCTATGATTGATTTTAAACTGATTTGTTTTTATTTGCTATTATTTTAACTCATGTCCTTTTGCTTTGTTTTCATATTTTGTCAGGTTACAAAGAAGAAAGACTTGAGTGATTTCTACTTCAACATTGGCAAAAATGTGGCATTTGGAGCTCGAGATATCGAAGCTAAAGAGGCAGAGAGGATGGATGACTTGAGGATCTGGAAGAGAAGAAATCCGGAGAAGGAAGCATCGCCTGAATCTGGAAATATTGGATCAAGGCGTAGGAAAAGTATGGAACCGCAGGAAGCAGAGGAAGATGGGTTCAGATACCACAGAAGAGAGAGACTCATCAATCAAAGAGGCAGCAAAAGAAGTGCCAAAGGCAACTTACCAACACGGGAATTGCTAAAGAACGGTTTTTGGCTCGTAAGAAGGCAAAGATATAGAAGAAAAGTTATGCAACTTGGCAGGTTTCAGTCCAACGCTTGCTTTTAGTGAACTTCTCTTCTTCTGATTATTGGTCACATTTTAAACCAAGAGATGCTAAGGAAACGTTATTTGATGAAGTAATGTCTAACGAAATAGTTTTTTTCTACCATAATGCTATTGTGGAAACCACTTTTTTTGCATTTTTTTCTGACCAACATGTCTCTAATTTTTGTAGACCTAGTTCGATTTGTTTTATCTTTATCTCTCCCACTTAATTCGTGATGAAGATAAATAATTGCAGTAACATGAAATAAATAGAGACAGGATCAGAGGAAGAAGATAATGGTGAAATTGTGAATATCCAAATGTAACACTACAATAATTAGAGAGAATGGTGCCCAAGTCTTTTTCAATATTTTTGGAAATTAGTTTCTAGCATATGTTTCCTCAAATTGTGTTCTCAAACAAAGGTTGTTCTCAAAATTCCCTATGTTTATAAACCTTTGTAGGAGTAAAAGGTCTAAAATGCTGACAACAGTACTGGTAAATAAACGTCCATAGAGATTATAATAAAAAATAAAATAAAAAGAAGACAAGAAGCTAAGTGAAGTGATGAGAGCAAGAAGACATTGGTTTGGAAACTGTGGAGGTCAAGTCTTTTAGGTTGAGCAAAACTGGACATCTTACGCGCAGACTAAACTTGGACGACCAGAAGATCCCACTCTTCCTTTGGATCGATAAATCCGCGATTACGTCACCTTTTGTCACACCGTCTCTCACCTGGAAACTCCCGCTAGGCTTAGCGCTATCACTATTGGTTGCCACGACAGCTGTCCACGTCACAACTCCACGCGTGTGCTGTAGAGTGCTGTCCAAGAAAACACTCTCCGTCTCGAAATCTCCTTCCACCCACACGCGTAGGCCTATTTTGCTGTAGTAAACACTGCTCTTAGGGCTTGGGTTGTTTGATGAGAGTTTCACCTGTTTTAAATCAAAAAGCATTTGGTTTGGTTAAAGAATGTTTTGGACAAACCAAATCTATCTAATTCAATTTGAATCGAATTAAATCATATTATTAGGTTTATAAAAGTTTTACTTCTTGTACAACCAGGAAGGAAATAAATTTGAACTACTTTCAAAAACAAGATATTCTTGATTAAAAATTGAACCCAAAGCAAACCAATCCATACTAGATTCAGTTTTGCTTAGGTTACTATTTTTCTATAACCAAAATACCAAAAAAAAAAAACGAATGGAAAACCAGAATCGAACAGTTTGGTTGTTTTGGGAAAGAGTGAGGCCTAAATTGAAAACACTTACCATCAAACTTGAATTTGAGACGGAATCGACATAGAGATCGTCAAGAATGAACAGTGGAACTCGCGGTTGGATACAGATGTAGCCGAACGCAGACACACAGATTATGAGTAAAACAATTGAAGCGATCGAACAGATTATTCCTCTTTTTCGTTTGTCCGAATAAACTACGCGTATGTGTTTTGACACTGCGCCTTCTTCTTTTGCTTCACTCTTCTTCGTCGGTGCTTCAGTCTTCTTCATCGTTGCTTCTTCCTTCTTCATTGTTTAGATGCTAAAGTGGGCTAACTCTTTAAGATCTTAATTCTAATAATGGAACTTTGTGTGGTTTCTGAAGTAACTATGAGACGTTGGTTTATATAGAGAAGCTTATAGAGGGAGAAAATATGGTTTTGGAAATCTTCTAAAACCAAGATTTGTAAAGAGATTAAAAATGTAGAAAAGGAAAAATAGATGAGATACTGAGAATGTTAATTAATTAGATAATAATACATGCATAATGCGGTACAACAGTTTTGGTTGTGTACAAATTAATACTAACCCATCAATAGTTATATCCGATATAATATAGAAACATTTCCTTTTTTATGTGTTAACTATATAACCCCTTGTTCTTGAATCTTGGTGAACATTTCCTTTTCTTTTTTATGTGTTAAATTTTTTTTTTTGTGTTAACACTTTAACCCCTTGTTTTTGGTAAAAATATAAACCATATATGAGTGGTGGAGCCAACAATTATTTCTACCAGGGTCAAAATATTATATTTATTTCTTTTTTTTTTCTGAATCGATATATTATATTTTTTCGGATGAGAAACGAATTATAAGTAAGTCATCAATTCGTTTTTTATTTATATAATTTTTACAACATAATAAATTTTCAATATAATTTTTTCCTCAAACATCAATTTTGTAAATTTTATTGCGTCCACCATTAGAAAAAAAACTCACAATATAATACACATTACAAACTGTATATAATAAAATATTTAGTTATGTATGTGCATGTACACAAAGTTCATGGAGTACATCATCCCCATCCAAAGTCATAGTTCATAGACTAGTAAACAAGATATAGATTGTCATACTTGTTCTTGTCATATTTTTTATTACGTTTGAGAAAAAGTTTTTTCATTTTTTGTTCCATCTGATTTATTTAATATTAAACTTTAAAGAAATACAAAAGCCGGCGACTATTTCGGAAACTAAACCGGCGGTCACAAGAAAGTTTCCGAAGAGATAAGCCCTACGAAAGAGAGTCAAAACGGTCTTACCGAAAAACAAAAAAAAAACAAATAACAAAAACAAGACCTAAAAACTAATGGGATCGGAATCGGAAACAAGAAAAAACCACTAAAACCCAAAATTTGGAAGGTAGCCTCACCTACATAAATCCCTAACTCTTGGATGGCCTAACGAAATGGCTAACCGCAGAGGACAGGGCATCTCAAACTACAAAAAACGATTCCTCCTATAGTGGATTAAAACTACCTCACTACGAAAAACGTTCCTCCCATACTAAACGTTTTTCATCATCTTTTAGTACTATTTTAGTTTCCATTGTCGTAAATAAAATCTTAAAACCCAATTCAAAATTGTTGACTTTAAAGTACGACTAAAATTTGCTTATATCTGAAAGGTTGAAATTGAAACATCTTTTAACGACACTTGCAACCTTTCTATGCCTAAGCACAAAAGCACGAATCTGGCCAACAGAGCAAAATTTGAACCATTCAGAGCCTTTCCTAATGACCCATGAAATCTTATAGAATCCTCTTCAAGAAGCAGAGAAAAAAGTTGAGAGTAACAGATGATGAAATAATGCAGAAACATAAGACATAAACCCCACCAGCAACTACTTGTTCATATCACTAGAAAGTTCGTGTGGCTACAAATCAAACGCATCAACGAGTCCAGCATGTATTGCAAAATAAGGAAATCAAGATCCTAGAATCATCCCAAAGGAACTAGAACTATTCAGAACATTATACCTTAATCATCTCTCCTTTTCACCACACCAAAACAACAGTAGCTTTTCACTGGAGATATAAGCGAATAAATTCATCATTCAGCCGCAAGCAGCAAATCCAAATACCATAGTCATATCATTCAAAAATTGTATCACCACAACTCCAATTACCAAGACAAAACTTGAAGCAAAAACCATAATAAGAAGTCGAGCAAAAACATGTTCCACAATGAATCATTAGTTAGGCAATGGAAACCCACCAATTCTCCAATAAGAGTAATCATGCCTATTGGCTATTATTACTTAAACCCAAAGATTCAAAACCTTGATACATTCTCAAAAGTGACTCAATCATGCCACAATCTCTCAAGTTACCATCTTTCGACATCATAGCAGGGCTAAAAGTTGAAGTTCAGAATAACATATCATGTGAGAATCACCGAAAAGAAGATATTTAATAAGAATTCACTAGTATTAATTGAATTCAAGTTTCATTATCTTCAATCATGCCACACAATCTATCCTTATTGCAGGGTAAGTTAAGAAACAGAATCACCAAAAGTAATCTTAGTAAAAACCCAATACTATACTAATCATTTCAAGTTGCATCATCTTCAAGAATTTTAAATACCATATGGGATGAAGCACATAAACATCAACAACACATTAGCTAAAGCTGAATTTTTTTATCCTTACTTTCCGACCATGAATGTTTCATCATCCACATAGAAAACATAGTCGATTTACATTCATCATAAGAAACAAAAAGGAATTGGTTAAAACCCCTAATTTGTAAAATCCCTAAGTAAGCAATCATATATGATTTCATCAAGAGAAGGCAACTCACTTTGTTTCAATAAGTTTTGCATCTCTTTGACGAACCAACCATCTTCCCAGAACTACTAGTCGCCGGAACACCAACCGCCACGTCGTCGCAGTAAATCGTGACGAATCTCCTCCTCCGAAAAGCTCCATATCGGAAAGTGACCCAAGAGACCATCCTCAGATTAAACTCTACGTTTCCCTTCGCGGCTCTCTCTTTCCCAATTGAATCAGCCAATTTCCCGTCGACGTAAGTCCCCGAGACAGATAGCGTTGCGTTGATCGGAGTCTGATCTTTCTTCCCTTGACCGAAAGGCTGTAAACGCGTATCGGAGAGAGACGCATGGTCGTAATACACAGAGCATACGACACTGTCGTAGTGAAGCGACATCTTGGAATTAGGGTTTCGAAACTGGAGGCTGAGATCCCATTTACCGGAGACCTGATTGTTGGAGACGTTGAAATTGGAGACGGTGAGAGAGTTGATGTAAACGTCGGGTAACTGGGGACGAACAACGAGGAAGAAGATGAAGAGAATGAGTCCTAAGATGATGAGAAACGCCATGAATACGATTAATAGACGGCGGATGAAGACGGCGCGTGGATTAGATTGCGGTGCGTAGTAAGGGTTATGGTTCTGGTAAGGGTAAGCGGTGCCGGCGTTGTGAGGGTAGCCGTTGGTGGAAGCGGCGGGTTGTTGTGGCGGCGGATTCGGGTAAGGATACGGGTATGGATACCCAGTGGCGGGTCTGGGATTCGGGTCGTGCTGCATAGCTTTTGATTTTGGTTTCTAGGGATTCCAAGAGACGAGAGAATCTGATTTTTTTCTTGTGGAAGTAGAGAAGAAGAGAAACTGCTAAGGAAATCCAGAAAAAGGCATTAAATCAAAAGGAAAAGCATATTTCCTTTTTTTTTTTTTTTTTTAACCTCTGATTCATTTAATGTAAAATCGGATACAATGGTTGATAAATTCCAAATAACATACACACCACCAAATACATAATCCTCTTTTATCCTCTTTTAATATTATTTGTGAATTGTTTTCTAAAAATTTAGAATCATTTTCACAAATTTTATTACGATATGGCACTCAATTAATCACTTCCACAATTTTATTATGATATGACATTTACTTAATTAACTTAGTCATAAATATCCATAAAATTACTTTTTAGTGCCACTTTAAATTAAATCAAATAAAATTATATTCTTATTAACAATCTTCTTAACTTGAAATAAACAAATATTTATAAATAAATTAATTACCTTCTCATAACTTTTTAACAAATATTAAAAAAATTAATTACCTTTTCATATTTATATTGAGCATTCGATTGAACATCCGATCGGTTGAATAAACAAACATTATATAAAATTATATATATATATACATATTATAATCATATGTATTGTTTTTAATTTAATACACACATTTCAATGTTAAAATTTATAGTTTTATAGAGAATCAAATGTCACCAAAAAAATAATTTGTAAACTATATATACAATACAAATAAAATAAAATTAAACTTAGTTACAAACATCCATAAAATTACTTTCCAATGCCACTTGAAATCAAATTAAATAAAATTATATTTGTATTTAACAATTATCTTAAGGTAGAATAAACAAATATCTATAAACAAATTAATTACCTTCTCATAACCCCTTAACAAATATTAAAAGATTAATTATCTTTTCATATTTATATTGAACATTCGATTGGCCATCCGATCGGTAGAATAAAACTAATCTTATATAAAGTTATATATATATATATATATACATATTATAATCGTATGTATTGTTTTTAGTTTAATACACACATTTTAATATTAAAAATTTATAGTTTATAGAGAATCAAATGTCACTAAAAAAATAATTTTTAAACTATATATACAATACAAAATAAAATTTGCATAGACAATATTTATAGAATATCTTCTAATATCCTATAATATTTTATACACAAAAATATTTAAAGTATAATCATCACAAGTATATATATATATATATATAAACTATCAATGTTATCAAATGAATATCTTTTTAAATCTATATAAAATCTTCTAATATCCCATAAACAAATTAACCTTCCTAGTTTGGAATAGAATTATACAATATTCATATCTCTTTAAATTAAATATAAAATTATTTTCAAAACTAATATAATTTATATTCTTTGTGATTTTGCATAAAACAATTTGGCCACCATGATTACAAAAAAAAATCACCAATAAATATGAAAATTCAAATCTATCACAATATTTTATCTATAATTTCATATTTTTTTATTTTAATCATTCAACTGAAAGTTGAATCAAAAGGTTTGAATGAAATTTTTTAATTTGTAGATTTTTTAAATATTCAAAAAGGATACGATGAAAACGGTTTTAGTGGGTATTGCAATTAATTTTTAAATTTGCATTTAATTTTTTTTTTTTGGTGATATATATATATATATATATATATATATATATAATATTTTATAATTTATGTCATTAGGTGGGGATAAATAGAAATTTATTTAAGTGATTTTCTATGAAAATATGAACATATGGAAAAATAAAACTAATGATGCTTAATAAAATTAAATACATTACTAAATTATAAAAAAAAATTAAATATTCTTACATACTCCCTCCGTTTATTTTTAATTGATGTTTAAGGTTTTTGCACACAGATTAGAAAATCATTTAATTTTCTATTTTCCAAAATAAAACATGTTTTATCATCAACTCCAAAACAATTCAACTAATAAAAAAACAATATGCAAAATTCAAACAGTCAAAAATAACAAAAACATAATTAATTTTGCATAAAAACTTGAAAACAAAAATCTCTAAAACATCAAGTAAAAAGAAACGGAGAAATTATTAAAAATATATATTTTTTGCGTATATCGTGGGGAATGACCTAGTTAATCATAACATTGAACTATAAAGAGTGAATTCACACGATGCTTTCGATATGAAAGCCTTACTCGTTAACGGATTAGTAATTCCGTTATTTTTCTTTTTCAGAATGAATCCCAATATGATAAGATCGTCATTTTTGACTATCATCTCTTGGATAAAATTCCACAATCGTCTAATGTTGTCGATGATACTCAATATCTTTTCTTTCACCGATTTGCTACTTTTCCATAAACTTGATTTTTCAAGATCCCATATCCGCCGAGCTATACACCAAAAATATTCTTCGTATTTTATACTCAATTTCTTTACCAAATCGGTATCAGGAATATCGACTATCATGGAGAATCAAAAAATCCTTCATGGAGATAACGGGTTCGATTTGGATGAATCCATGAAACCAATCCACTCCAACGACCCTTGAATAACTCGTCTCCACTGTCGAAATTTTTTGCGGGAAACGAAAGTGTTTCCGATCAATGAAATCATCTCTTACCGAGTGCATGTGCGATTGAAGCGCTGCCAATGTCATTTAGATCAAATTTAGACCTGGCATATTCATAATCTGATGAACTATCGTCACCGGTGCACACCCTATCAAAACCATCACCACAAGAAAGAGGAACAAGACGGCACAGTGAAGAAATCGCCATATAAAAATCAATTTCATCGCCGAATCAATCACCAGAACCATTTTATGAAAGTCTGACACGTCGAAACACCACCGGAGATCAAAAAAGTCACGTCCGTAGCCGGTGAGAGAATCGTCGCAACCGAGCCTTTTCAATCGCAAGAACCGTCCCCAAGAAGTTATTGTATTATAATTTTCTTGGACACGGTTTTGTGTAATTATTATTAGAGGTTATTATTATTATTTTTGCCATCTGAATTATATATTATTAATCTTTTGATGGGATACAAAAGCTGGCGGCCAACAAGAAAACCCCGGACACTAAACCGGCGGATTACTAAGATATTTTCGGAGACTAAGCCCTGCGAAATGGAGACAAAACGATCTCACACCAAAGAAAAAGGTCTAAAGACTAAAGGGACCAAAACTCGAATCTGAAACACTAGAAACATCAACTAACCCTTAAACATAGCAAAAACACACCTCGCCTACCAACAAACTCAAACCCTCAGAGGACTAACTAATGCAGTGGCTAACCGTATAGGACAAAAATATCCCAAAATACAGAAAACGGTTCCTTTTATAGTGTATTAAATCTACTTCTAAATCTTAAGCGTTCCTAGGAATCTAAATTGGCAAGACGAAACCCAGACAAACCAAGTCCACACAGTACTCTCGGTAATGGCGACGTCGAGTGAAAACCAAACGACTAGAAAATGCCTAAGTAGAAACCCCCCCGAACTGATCAAGACTACGACATGAGCTTTGCGTAGAAAAAAAAAACAAACCCATTTCAAACCAGTACATACCAAATTGTATAGCAGAACCAGCACGAGGTCGATCCGGAGAACACGGATCTGATGACCTACGGCGGTTGAAGCTTTGGGAGAGAATATTCAATTTTTTTTTAACATCTTTGATTACATTAAATGGTAAAAGGTGGATAAAAACGGGGATGCAAAAAAGAAAGAAACCTTTAAGAAAGAAAAATGTCTCTGAGACATTTCCATAGGCGATTATACCTTCATTCACACCCTTTTTCTCCTTCGGGAGTGTTCTTCGCCAACCTCCGGCGGTTATCGAAATTTGTGATTCGTCTAATCCAACAAACTACCAAATCCACGAAACCTGTAAAACCCTGCAATCTGATCTATCTTTCCTCCTCTCTCCCGTTTGACCAAATTTGGGAATTTCCCCTGTTTATTCTTGTTATGTCAGACAATTTAAGAAGGCAAATGCAAGATATTTCATAGGGCATCGAAGATGGAGTGGTTAATTTACCATTCGATCTGTATGAAGATGCAGCCAACGAAATGCGATTTAGCCTCTTTGGGAGACCATTAAATCCACGGCGACAAAACCTCTGTGCAATGATGACGGCATTGCCTCGCCGCTTGGGCGTAGGAAAAGAGGTTACAGGCCGAATTCTAAACAACAATAAGTTCCAATTAATATTCCAATCGTAAGAGGCGATGTTCTCGGTTCTGAAAAGAGGCCCATGGTCATTTAACAATTGGATGTGTGTGGTCCAAAAATGGACACCATCGACAACATATAACGATTTGAACATACCTTTTTGGATCCATATCAAAGGGATACATCTTCAGTATCTTACTCACCGTATGATTACAAATATTGGGCATACAATGGGTGATCTTATGGATGCCGATTTCAACCCGGAGAACGCACAGAGAGTTGAGTATGTCAGGATGCGCGTGAATTGGTGTACTGATACACCATTAAAGTTCCAAAGGATATTCCGCTTCGGTGAAGAGACCGCAGTCTTAAAATTTTGCTATGAGAAACTAAGAAACTTCGGTGCTATATGCGGAATGATATCTCATGAGGCATCTGAGTGACCACAAAATCCTATACCAAATCCACAGGGACATAATGATGATGATGATGATGACAATGACAATGGAGGTCCACCACCAGGATTCGAAGAGGGTCATAACAATCAGACTGAAGAGAAAGGTGGTGAAGTAAAATAAGAGAATGCAACTATAGAGGATGCAGAAGATTATACTTCTACGAAGAAGAGGAAGACTGACCACTACAAGAAAACAAGCAGTTTTGCGAGGAGAAATTGCGACTGCATAATGTGGTCGCAAATTTACGAGTTGTTTGCTATGACTTTGCGATGATGGTCACAAATTTGCTTGGAGAAAAGTCGTCGCAAATCAGTCGCAAAAAGCTTCACTTTGCGGCCAATTTGCGACGGAAAGAGTTGTCGTAACAAATTCGTCACAAAATTGCGAGTGATTTGCGATAATAATTTTTTCGTAGTAAATTCGTTGCAAAATTGCGAGTGATTTGCTGTAAAAGACATTTGCATCTAATTTGCGAGTATATTAGGCTGGTAAAGCACCACGTTTTTTATAATTTCTAACTGCTTTTTGCTACTAATATTATGATCGCAAATGGGTAGCAAAGTACTAGGAATGGCCTTGCAAATGTTTTGGTCGTAGCAAATTAGTGACAAATGTTGGTCGCAAATTAGTAGCTAAAATTGCTGATTATCTATAAATAGCAAACAATGGGGGAGACGAAAATCATAACAACAACAACCCAAATCTACTCACAAAAGGATTTTATTCCGCAAAAATACTATATAAATCCGATATTTTTTGTGGAGAGGTCGATAATCGATCATGTCTTGGCATCATGAGATATACAAGGTTCATGCATGGATGTACAATCGTCGAGATCCAGATACCGGTGATGTGGCGAGTGAATTTAGAGATGGTCTAAATCAATTTTTGACCCACGTGACAAAACATTCATTCGCGCGAGACAACAATAACAATATTTTCTGTCCTTGTGTTAAGTGCGAGAACATTGAGCATCATGTTCCAAACACTGTTTGGAAACATTTATATACGAGGGGGGTTTTTTTACCAAACTATTATGTTTGGTTTTCGCACGGGGAAGATTTTGTTGTTAATGTTCCGGGTAGTTCAAGTATGAGTTATCATGGCAATCAAGATGGCGCTAGTAGTTTTGATAATAACTATGATCAGCATGCTCATCATCAAGATTATAATGAATATGAATATGGTAATAGTGATGGGAATAGGTTTCATAGCATGGTTACTGATGCATTTCATGAAACACTGCCTCGTTTAATGATAATACTTTTGAAAAACCAAACCTGAGTGCTAAAAAGTTTTACGATATGTTAGATGCTGCTAATGAACCCATCTACGAAGGATGTAGAGAAGGACTTTCAAAATTGTCACTAGCATCTAGGATGATGACAATTAAAAGCGAAGATAACATTAGTGAAAATTGCATGGATAAATGGACTGCATTGTTTAACGAGTATTTTTCTGAGGGTAATAACTCGGCAGAGAGTTACTATGAAATACAGAGAGTGGTCACGAGTCTTGGTTTACTGTCTGCGATGATTGACGTCTGCATTGATAACTGTATGATTTTCTGGAAAGATGATGCTCAGTTGCAGGAATGTCATTTTTGGTTGTCCATTATTAAAGTTAACCCACGTGGTCGAATTGTCGGGGGGCTAGCTAATGCTGATGATGATATATCGCTCGTACAACCTGAAAGGACAGAAGAAGATTTCATCCATGTCGATTCAAGCAATGATTTGACCAGAATTGACCCGCTTTATATGGGACTTGAAGTCATATGTGAGGAATTTGATGGTCAAGCGGAGTCAAACGAGTTTGATGAAGGGGACGAAGTTGAGGATGATGACGAAGAAGACAAAAATGGACAAACTTACGTTTCCGATCCTGATGAGTAACTTTAAGTATCGTCTGTTTTAGTCATCGGTGTAGGAACTATGTATCGTGTGTTTTTTTAAAATAAACTAAGTACAAATTGCGACAAGTTTGCCTCACCTAGTCGCAAACTAGTAGCAAAATATATAATTTGCGGTAAGTTTGCGACTTAAAGACGCAAACTAATCGCACTTTGTACTTAGTTTATTTTAAAAAAAACACACGATATAATACTATTTTTTGTTCATATTTAAAACTCGTTTGCTTTTACGTAAATTGAATAATACGATATTTTTATAAGATTTCTATATTATCCTAAACCATAAACCCTGAACCCTATAAGCCCTAAACCTAAATAAACCCTATATGCCTTAAACTCTCTAAGCCTAAACCCTCTAAGCCTAAAGCCTATATAGGCCAGTTGAATAAACCATATAAGCCCTAAACCCTAAATAGGCCAGTTGAATAAACCATATAAGCCCTAAACCCTAAATAAAATCTATACGCTTTAAACCCTAAACCTTTTTTAGGACTCATGTGCTTTGATGACTCGCAAAAATATAAAACTTACGAGGCATTTGCGACTACTCATCGCAATTTAGTCGCAAAATTGTAATAGCCTAATTCGATGCATTTCCGTTTCTTGCTCCGTGCAGTGGAATAAATCAATGCATTTAAGAAATTTGGGTAAGTGTTCATATTTTGTAGAAGTCGTGCTTTGTCGATATATAAATTTCTCGGACAACATCTACATTTTGGTTGAACCTATAGAGATTAAGTATGTAACTATATACTTAATGTATGATGAATCGATTAATTTTAGTACGATTTTCGAATCACTTTTATAATTGCCTGAAATCCTAAACCCATAACCCTAATGAACTATGTGTATGAAATATGTGTCAACCCTAAACCATTAACCACAAACCCTTTTTCTTCTTGTTTGATTCAGTTAGTCGCAAATTAGTTGCAAATATTTGGCCAGATTTGCGATGCCACGTGGCAAAGGCGTCGCAAATCTTGGCGGTTTAGTTTGCCGCGTGGCATCGCAAATCTTGGCAGTAATAAAAAAATTAACTTTTTTAGTTGTCGCGTGTAGAAAATTTGACCAAATTTGCGATTAATTTGCCACGTGGCGTCGCAAATGAGTCGTAAATCTGGGCGGTAAATACGATTGGGTGAAAAAATGGTGCGTTTTGCGACTAGATTGCAACTCATTTGCGACCCATTATATTTTTATATAAGGCAGTCGAAATCTCCTTGCATTTTGCGCATTCCATCAACTCTCTCATCTCTCTACTCCATCGCCTCTCTCTCTCTCTCTCTCTCTCTCTCTCTCTCTCTCTCTCTCTCTCTCTCTCTCTCTCTCTCTCTCTCTCTCTCTCTCTCTCTCTCTCTCTCCCTCTCCCCCCCACCCCCCCGGTAATTCCAAATTTATAATTTTTGTTTTAGAATGGTTAGGATTAGATTTACGTATGGAATACATTGGTGTAGTTTTTAGATATTTAAGTGGATAATTTTAATTTAAGTATGGAATTTTAGATTGAAGTGGAAAATATTAGTTTTGACATATAATATTTTTAAAATTATTAGTAAACATATTTTTCGATATAGAATTTTTTTTTTTAATATTTTATTGCAGATGGGTGATACGCATAATGAGAATACCAGTTTTCTATCCGTCTCCGGTACACCTGTACCGTGATGTGGCAGATCTCATTCACGACAACGAGGTCCTACATCGACTCCTCCTATCCCGGATTTTGTTCCGGAGACACAGCCACAACATCCTCCACCAGCATATGGAGATCATGATCAGCCACCCGAGGCTCCACAGTTCGAGCATATGATGCTGGAGCAGTTTCTCGTTAATCCCGCACGGACTGTTCTAATGAGATTGGATCCGCATCTTTCCTCGGGGACTTTGTGGTAAATATATAATTTTTTTTGTTTATTAATTAATAAACAGTTTATTTTTAAAAATTGTTTATAACATAATTTTTTTTTTTAGGTTCAGACATAATTAAGTTGGGCATACTATTAGGAAATTAATCGAGCGGGATTTTAAAGCCCTTCACCCGAGTTGGCGCAAAGTTCCTCAGGAAATGAGGGATAGGTGGTTTCACACTTTCGCGGTAATTCTATTTATAATTATTTCTATTAATAATTTAATTTATAATGTATACAAATATTTAATTTATACTAATTGAAATTTGGATTTTTTATAGCAAAAATACATATGGGATGTCGAGCTCACGGGACAAGTCCGGGATGCCTTTGATGACAAGACGATGCATCGCCTTACTGATCAGGTCAGCATGAGATGCCGGAGTGGTTCAACCCGATGGTTTGGGCGGGTCTCATTGACTACTGGCAGTTGTCGACTTCCGAAGAAACGAGCAGCATGTGCTGGGAAGCGCGTTACACCAAGGTTGAGAGGGAGGAGATTTCGAGGAATGTCTCAGGCAGTTGTCATTTGTGGAACAAGCGCACCGTATTGTATGTTGATTTCAATTTATATAGTTAAAATTTTAAAAATTCTTTAAGTTAAAGTATCGTACGAATTAACATATTTTTAAGGCACATGAGAAAGGTGCTCCGGCTACGATGCCCGAGATTTGGGAGAAGACCCACAGACACAAGGACATGATGTGGGTTGATAGACGGGTGGAGCATCTTCATGGCGATGTGACTCCCCGAGTCGAAGAAATTACATCGCAATCCACTCTCAATGGTCAACCCGTCTAGATGACCCCAGTTGACGTAAACCGCATCGTCTCTCAGGTAACAAAATTTTCAAACAAACTTTAATTACTAATTTATATATAATTATTTAAATATTGATTTTCTCTTTATTAAATTTTATTTTATAGCTAGCTCCCGTACAAAAAGTGAAAGATTGCTTTCATGGGATCTATTCCGACGGATGACGAGGGAGTTCCCTATTGCCAGGTTTTGACATACGCCACGGATCCGATTAGAGATAAGAAGCTAGAGATCGCTGAACAAGAGATCAAATCGCTGAAGGAGCAGCACAACGCTTATGATTTGATGTTTGAGTTACTTGGGGATACGAACCCGGCGATTCGGAAGATGCTGAGGAAGAAGAAACAAGCAGAAGTTGGAACATCTGAAGGGTGTTCTTCAGATTATCATGATATCGACGACTTGTAGTTTATTTTATTTTCGTTGTACTAAATATTGGGTTTTATTTAATATTAATTAAATTTTAATTTTAATTTTAATTTTTTATTATTTTATTTCTGAAAAAACCGGTTTTCAAAACCAAATTTAAATATTTTTGAAGCTGATTTGCGACCTTACATGGTTCGCAAATGCCTCGAAATTATTTCTCGCAAACGGCTCGCAATAATTCTTCGCAAATGGCTCGCAAAATTCTCCGCGGAAACTCCTAGCAAATGATTACTCGCAAATCCCTAGCAAGTGATTACTCGCAAATCCCTAGCAAATTTTTACTCGCAAATCCCTAACTAATTACTACACGCAAACTCCTCACAAAATATAGTCGTAAACATGTCGCGAACCTAGGACTCGCAATCTCCTCGCAAAGTGTACTTCGTTGCAATCTCCTCGCAAAAATATTTCGTCGCAAATGCCTTGTAAAACCACCCTCCACGCAAATTCTTTGCAAAACCACCCTCCACGCAAATTCGTCGCAAACATTTTGCAAGGTCTTTGCGACCAAATTTCTCTCCTCTCAATTTTTGCGACGAATTGGCGACGATTTTTTGTTTGCGACCAGCTAGTTGCGACGATTCTTATTTGGTCGCAAATGCCTCGCAAAGTGCCATTGCGAGTCATTTGCAACCAAACGCGGAGTCGCAAATTGGCCTGTTTTCTTGTAGTGGACTATGCTGCGGAAACAACAACCACTGATCTGAATACTCATTCCAACCGAGAGTCGTACGAGATATAAGAGATTTTTTTGCTGTAGAGGACTCCCATCTCCTCACCTGTAAGAGACAGAGGAACTTCATCGACATATTGGAATTCAAGAATTGGTTTCATACAGCAGCAGATCAAGTAGGAACTTCTGGAACAATGGAGAATAGAGGACAACATACACAACACAACAACAACAATGACGGTACGGTGGGCCATAAACCACAAGAGGGGAGATGAATACAACCTTTTAAAACTGTCGGGATTCAAAGGAGGACCTGGTAGTTCGATGCCTAAAAGGAGTATTGAAACTATATTCTCCGGATATTCTCTTTTTCATCGAAACAAAGAACAAGGATGTGTTGTACATGGTGTTACGGTTCAACTAGGTTATGATAATGATAAGATAGTTTCACCGAGAGGAAGCAGTGGCGAGTTAGCTCTATTATTGAAGAGGACGATTACTGTGTCCTTTACATATATATAGATGATAGACTCTTTGATTGTAAGATAAATAATAATGGAATGGTTATGTCTATGGCCATCCAATTCGTTAATTACGACATCATTTATGGGAGAGACTTGAAAGGATATTGATTAATCGAAACAATCCATGGATACTGCTTGGTGATTTCAATTAACTCAGAAACAATGCAGAGACAAAAGGGGGTCGTGAAAGAGAACCATGGACATTCAGAGATTTCAACAACATGCTAACTACTTGTAACATGTCTGATATTCCTTACATCGGCAATATTATGACTTGGTATGGAAAAAGAAACAAATTAATGGTGGAATGATGGTTTGATAAAATACTAGCAAACGATCAATGGAAGGCAATTCATCCTGCATCAAAAGTTTGATTTCTAGAAAAAGCGGGATTAGATCATCGCATCGTGGCACTTCAAATCAAAGCCGAAGCAGAGAGAAATTGTGGTTTTTTCAGAATGGACAAACGTCTATTTGTTAATTCGGATTTTCAAGAGATGTTAAAGATGAGCTGGAATGGATATACATGACAACATTCTGATCTCACAGCTCGTATTAGCACTACTATGAGACAAATTTATGTGTGGAAAAAGAGAATTTTCAGACCACAAAACTACGTATTTCTGAATTACTCAAGCACATTGATAAGATGCAAGCTGATATTGGATCTACTCCGGAACATATATATGGATTGAAGAAAGAACTTCGACAAGCATATGTTGATGAAGAAAACTATTGGAAACTAAAAAGTCATAACCAATGGTTAAATGCAGGAGACCGCAATACAAAGTTCTTTCACGCGTGTGCTAAGAATCGAACAGCTAGGAATCACATTGTGTCCATTTTTAATGGACAAGACGAGAAAAATAGTTTTTGAACTATAAATTCAGAAGGTACCTACATATACATGACGAAATCAAAGCTTATATGACGATAATTGCTTAGATCTATTAAAAAATGAGAAATCATTATGAAATCCAATAATTTTTCTTCACACGTTGAAAAAGGATCTAGGGTTTTGGCTGAGATGAAGATGCCAACCTTGTAAATATCTTATATTTTGCAGTCCTTTACTTTAGGCATTTTAGTTTTAAAAAAAATAAAAAATAATTGCATTATTGTTATTATTTTTAAAATAGTAGGACAAATAGTAATTAACCTTAAATTTTAACCACTCTTTAGAGTTATTTTTCTGGGGTATTTTCTGCAAAATAAAACCATATTTTGGACCATTCCAACAAATAAGTCATTTCAATGTGTATATGACTTAACTTTTTGTAAAGATAAAATATGATAATGTATTTTTGTAGACAGTAACTTAATTGAATATATTTTAAATAATTTTTTTTTTTTGTTTTTAGTTAAATTTTTTCTTTCTAATATGTTTTTTAAATTACTTTAATCAATATTTGTATTGCTACAATCGGAACTTATGTTTGTATAATCATTTTGTATCATTTTTATTTATACTGCTATCTTTTATACCATTTTTATTTAGGAAAATTTATCCAGAATGAACACATTTAAAAATTTATTATCCAGAATGTCAAAGTTAAAAACTTATGACCCATAATGGTAAAGTAATGTGTTTCGGACCAAAATATCCAAGTGTATCAGTGTGTGTCACTGTGTCTCAACAAGGACATATATTGTGATGATCATGGTGTACGTATATTGTGATGCATATGAACGTACATGAACTACTACATTCTCATTATTCACAGAGTCTGGTGGACGTTCATTGGTTTCTTCCGGGTTTAGTGGATGTACATTGGTTTCTTCCGTATTTGATGTCGTTCATGTACGTCCATATGCATCACAATATACGTACACCATTATCGTTACAATGTACGTCTACGCTAAGACACACTAACACAGAAGGGTATTTTGGTCCGAAACATACTATTTTGCCATTATGGGTCACAAGTTTTTAATTTTGACATTTTGGATAATTAATTTTAGTTTTTGTGACATTTAGATAAATTTGTTTTTTATTTATACTGCTATCTTTTATATGACTTAAAACCCTTATATTACCTATTACCCCTGTTCTAAAAATCGTCCGCCTAACCGATTACTCTCCCACGTATTCGCTAGGCAGTAGTCATCCGCCTCGATTAATGACTAATCCCTTTAAAAAATCTGTGGTCCGATTACTCTCTGTCTGATCCAATTACTCCCGCCTAATCCGATTATTTACTAAAAAATCCGATTTATTTTCTTAATATATTACACTTATAATTAAAATTTGAGATGTAATTAGATGATGACCAACTAAAATCTATTAAAATTTTAATAACCAATTAATTTTCTGGTTATGTTCAACTTCTAACATTTTTCATTATTGCGTGTCATGTGATTGAAAATTTGATTTTGTATTTTGTATTTGATGTGAATTGGAATTAACTCTTATATGTAATGACATGATGAAAGTTCTAACTTTATTTATATGTATTTTGTAAAACTTGACCAAAAATATTATATCAAAATTATAAATTTATGATAGATTCATAGATTTAAAAGATAGTAAAAGTCTAAAAACTAGTCCCCGATTAATCTCCATTTAATCTCCGATTTTGTCATTAGGCGCTAGGCCAATTCGACCGGCCGATTAACACCTTAAAAATATATTATTTAAAATATTTAAAACCTATTAGACCTTAAGAAAAATATAAAACGGATCCAAGTAGGTCAATGGTGGTAACTGATACCATGAGAGAAGAAACTAAAATAAATCTTATACCAAAAGACAAAAAAAATCTAAAAATATTACACCTCGAAGAATTAATTAAAAAACATGATAGAAAACATAAATAAATAAATAAAGGAACATGGTATCAGTTATCACCAGACTTGGCAGTCGAAAGAGGTACAAAGATTTGGATCTTTCATTGCAATTTTTTTTTAATTGGTTATTACAAAATTTATTAATATACGCTGCTTTTTTATATATTCCTTTTGTATGCAGCTCTCATCTCAAGTAGGTTATTAAACAAAAAAGAACCAATGAACGTAAAAAGATTAAAACTTAGAATTTTTTTTTTTATTAAAAAAAAAAACGAATCGACAACGCATATCCCAAACGCCAATCGCAAATACTGTTTACAAACGCCAATCGCAAATGTCAATCACAAATGCCGATCGCAAACGCCAATCGCAATCATCAATCACAACGCATGTCACAAACCTCAGTCGCAAACGACGATCACACACGCTAATTACAAACGCCAATCGCAAACGCTAATCGTCAATCGCAAACGCTAATCGTCAATCGCAAACGCTAGTCGCAAACGCTAATCGTCAATCGCAAACGCCAGTCGCAAACGCCAATCGCAATCGTCAATAACAAATGCATGTCACAAACACCATTTGTAAATGACGATTGCAAACGCATTTTATCATTAATTTTTGTTTTACTAACCAAAGTTAAGTTTTTATTAAAATTTTATTTTTATTATTATTTTAATATATATATATATATATATATTTTTTTTTTTTTTGGAAATGCTAATGATATTTTCATTATTGAAAAAAAAAGTTTAAAGATCTTTTACCAATTTTTGAGCATTGGTTTAATAAACTCATTTTTTTCCAAAATTGTTTTAGTAACTATGAGACTTCCAAAATTTAATGATAAAAGATTGTTTGAGTAATTATCACTAAATCTTATACCAAAAACCAAAAAACAATCTAAAAATATTACACCTCGAAGAATTAAATAAAAAACATGATAGAAAACATAAAAGAACATGATCGATTTGGCAGTCGAAAGAGGTCAAAAGATTTGGATTTTGCATTGCAAATTTTTTTTAATTGGTTTTTACCAAATTTATTAATATACGCTGCTTTTTATTTATTCCTTTTGTATGTAGCTCTCATCTCAAGTAGGTTATTAGACAAAAAAGAACCAATGAACGTAAAATGATTAAAACTTAGATTTTTTTTTTAATTAAAAAAAAAAAACGAATCGACAACATGTAGACTTAGAATCGACAACATGTAAAACTTAGAATTGACCTTTGAGAGTTCTTCAATCAGTCTCTTGTCGCTTAACGTTACACTCGTCTTTTCTTGTTTCTAATCTCTTCCTCTTCATTGCATTTTCCAGGCTGTTTCATCTTTCTTGATAACGAATCGACAACATGTAGACAGCAACATAAATAATATATTGTTGATAAAAAAGACATAAATAATAAATTTATTATTAAAATATTAAAGCAAGGTTACAATATTTCTAGACTCTAAATGGTAACTAAATAATTTGAAGAATTCGAAAAATACGAAGAATATGAGATTTTTTGTTATCATTTGGTGAATTTGAAAAATTATTATTAAAAGACAAAATTTGAGAATTTTTTTCTTTCTTCTTCAATAAGTATCTGATATTATTAAAGAGAAAAGTAAAAAGTAATTCACATAAATAAAAAAGACAAGCTGTATGATTTGAAAAGAATGTCACGGATACATAAAAATTTGACTATAAAATCTCTTTCAATTACACAAGTACATTCATATTTCGACGAAGAAAAAAAAATTGAGAGTTTTTTGTTTATTTAAAAAAAAATATAACTTCTTTCTAACATATCAAAGCAGAGAACAATCGAATAAGTTTACATCATTTTTGTATAATTTATATTACATATACATATATAATCGTTTAATATATTATAAATAATGTTTCTTCATATTACAATACTTTTTCCACAAATAACATAACTTATTTGAGTTATATTTTTTTTAAACTAATTTAAAAATATCTTTAAACTAAAAAGCATGTATATTGTTATATTAGTCAAAATTATAATTAGTTAGAATTAAACATTTTAATTATCAAAGTTTCAAAAAAAAAACATTTTAATTGTATTCATACAAAAGAATTGATTACTTTAAATAAATTTCTAAAAACTATATATAATCTTTTTTATTTACGAATTAAACATAAGTATTTATATTTGAATTTACACATCATTAAATATATATATGTAGTGTGTAAATATTATCAATTGTTTTTAAAAATTACATATAAATTTGTAATATTTGTAAAATTGGAGACTATGACTTTAAACGAGTCTACTAAGAGATAATTCAATTTTAATAGCAAAATATTTTAACATAAATTATGAATTTAAAAATTATGTATATTAGTTTATTTTATCAATCTATTAATTAACTATATATGTGTATTTAAAAATTAATTATTTAATTCGAAATTATTAAACTAAATAATGTTTTAAGAAATTACAAATCAATTTCTTAGGAGTAGAAAACTGCCACTTAATTTTTTTCATAAGTTTATTTAATTAATTAACTTTTTCAAAAATTCAGCCATTTAAGTTTGATATTATTCCACCAAATTCCGCAAAAAATCACTAAAAATTCAGCCAAATGATGCAATTCAGCAAAATTCAGCCGAATTTAGTAGTTACCATTTAGAGCCATAGTCTCCGATTTTGTAAGTTCTGATGTAATAGTTATATCGAAATAAGAGATTCTTGATGGATTAAATTGAATAAAATGAATCATGGATCCATAACTTGATACATTTTCTCAATATTATTTTAACAAGTAAAATATTGATATGACGTAATAATAATATCAAACTTATCTTACTATATGATATTAGACACAGTTAATATGAACGTGACACTGTAGACAAAATTATAACTCACCAGATCATGATATGATGTGGATAATTAACGAAATTTTGACATATTAATATTTAAAATTTTAAATATAAATATTCGTAGATAATGTAAAAAAGAAAACATAATTATAGCAAAAATAGAAATTTCAAAATTAAAATAAAAATTTTAAAATTAAAATAGAAATTATATCAAAAATGTAAAAAAGAACTCATTAATCTAAAATTTCCATTTAATTGCAAGACAACAAAATTAGAAAAATTCATTTTTAATATTTTTAATACCAAAATATGACGTAAGATATTAAATATCAAAATCTAAATACTTAGATGTTAATATTAAGCTTTTGAATAAAATAACATGAGCGCGACACCTAGGCAAATTATAACTCACCAGATCGTGACATGTGTCGATAACTAACAAGATTTTAACATACATCAAATATTTAAATTTTAAATATAAATATTCATACATAATGTTTAAGAGAAAACATAATTATAGAAAAATATAAATTTAAAATTTAAAATATAAATTTCATTGACGGTGCCATGTCAATTAAATTGATGATTTTTTTTAATTGGCCAATCAATTAACTCATTTCAAAAATATGTTGATTATAAAATAGATTATCAAAACATTTTACCACAATATCATATATATATATGTATATTTATATTAAAACGACATAATTTTAATATTATTTTTACGAAAATAATATTAATATTCTTATAAATTATTTTTGGTTATTATTTTCTTGATTTTCTATATTGCTACAAACAAATATATTAATTATTTTATTTTATATATAAATGGGGGATTTCAAAAATACCATCATAAGTTGTCCATTTTCAAAAATGCCACTTATTAAATATTTTTTAAACCCTAAACCGTAAAATCCTAAACTTTAAAAAGGGTTTGACCCCTAACAAATCCTAAACCCTGACATAAAAAGTTAACTCAAACATAAATGATATTTTGAATAAATGACATAAGTTTAGTGGTATTTTTGAAAATATTTTAGAAGGGTGACATTTTTGAAAAGTGGCATTTTCAAAATTTCTCTATATAAATTGATATAATAATAATATTAATTTACTTATTTTCTAGATTTACATTATGCAAAATATTTTAACACAAATATATTATCCCAAATATAAATTAAATTCAGATTTTATCACAAGAAATTCGTTAACATTAAACAAGAATTTCTTAAAACGGTCTCAACAATAAATCTAAATAATAAATAGTTATTTAATTTGAATAATTTAAATTGAGTAAATCTTTTTTTTGGACAAAACACAATTATATTAAATTTAACTTCGGTTACAACAAACACAAGCAGATGGTTCTTTGCCAAAGAGAAAATCTCCCTTGTTACAAGATAAAAAAACAAGACATTAAAATAAAAGGATAGATGATTATCATCGTAGATAATAATCGGGAGCAGCTTCGAAAGCGCTAAATGTTCTACAATTAAAGGCAAGCGAACAACTTTTTGAGCTTTTAATGCCATTGAAGTTGAGTTTTGAAAAACTTTCTCCATAAAAGAGAAATTTGGTGGAATGGTTCTCTCCATAATGGAGGAGTGTAATGAAAGTGATCTCTCGCAAAGGGAGAAAATTTGTGACAGTGATCTCTCCCAATGGGAGGAAGTTGGTACGATGGATCGATCCATCATTACGAAAATCAGATTTCTTCCGGTAGAAGTTCCGGTGAATTCAACCGTATATAAGAGCATCTCCAACCCATTACTCCATGTTTTACTCCAAAATGGAGTAACTTTAAAATAAAGTTGAGTTTTACTCTCCCACTCCATTTTGGAGTAGAAAATGGAGTGAAGAGTAAAAAATAGAGTAATGAATTGAATTACTCCATATTTGGAGTAAACCCATTTTTTACTCCATTTTGGAGTTGGAAATTGAGTGGGTTGGAGAAGATTTTACTCCAAACTCTATTTTGGAGTGAAAAATGGAGTGGGGTTGGAGATGTCCTAATACCTTTGCAAAGATAGAGTTGGGCCCCAAGCCCATCGGGAACCACATGAGCCAGCCCCATATTGAAGGGATTTGAATTGCTTCGCCGAAACAGTACACCGACACCTTGGATCTTCTCGTGGTCGCAAGGTGAGGGAAACTGGATCTAGCTCGAGATTTTGGGGAAGCGTTAGGGTCGCTGGACCATAGTTTTGGTACATCTAAACTTCTCACGGCAAGGGCTTTAAAGAAACTAGAACAAGGCATAAATGTGGAGAAAAGGTAAACCTTGATGATGTCGTCGGTGGTTAGCAACTGCGGAGAAAGGGTCGGAGAGCTGCCGTTAAAACCGCCGGAAAAACGCTCAGGAGCTATGGAGCTCCTCGAGGCTACATAGAAATAGTATAGGAGATTTGTAAAGGGGCCAGCATTAGATCTGTAGAATCTCTCGCCATAGGCCGGGATCTGAGTCGGAGGCGAAGAATCACGGCGGTCCGGCGGATCCGGAGGAAGTGAGAGAAGATTCAACGGCAACGCCGGAGATGTCCTTGGTGTTAACGCCGTTAATGGTTCTAGCATCTCCGACATAGCGGAGGCCATCGAAAGGTGGCTCTTTGTCGCCAGAGCCATGATCATCGGTTCAATCGGAGTTCAATGCGGGTTCTTCAACAGAGTGAGAGGGATTTGACGAAAGGTTCTCGCCGGAATGAGCTGGACGGGCGGAGAGAAAATCAGGCGGAATCTTTAGAGGATGGGGGCTTCACTTATGGTAGAAGAGCCGGCGGCGGAGGAGCGGAGGTGGAGATCCATGCTGGTGGTTTTTGAGCTTCCGCGGTGGCTTTGGTCTGTGTGTCCGAGAGAGAATAAAATTAGGGCAGTAAATACGTACTAAATTGAGTAAATCTTGGTGCAAAAAAATATAATAATATTATCTTTTAAATTCAAAGATAAAAAAAGCTTACCATTTCCTACTTCACATCTCAGAAATTGATTTGCTAAATCTCTCATGGAGATCAAGTTCTTCCACATCCAAGAAGCGTTATATTTAGGTTGAATTGCCAAGAAACTCGCTCTCTTCATCCTATGAGCACGGTTCCAAGCTATCCAAAGTGAGTCCGTTTTGGAGAAAAGCAACCAAATTAGCTTCATATTGAAGACCTTATTCCAAATCCTGAAGCTTCTTAGTCCTAATCCTCCCTCATCTTTCGGTAAACAAATAGATGTCTAAGAGACTTTAGCTGCTGCTCTTTTCTCAATGTCATTTCCCCATAATAATCTGCTACAAAGTTTCTCAATCGCAAAAATACAATATTTTGGTAGGAGGAAGGCTGAAAGCCAGAAGTTTATGATGCTATAGATAACAGACTTGAGGAGTTGAAGTCTTCCAGCAAAACTCAGGCATTTAACCGACCAATGGTTAAATCTAGATCTTATAGAATCAAACAAGGCAGAGCAATCCGAGATCCTTAGTTTCCTAGGTACTAGAGGCAAGTCAAGGTACCTTATTGGAAGTTTCCCCACTGAGAATCCAAACTGCATCAGGTTTTCTGCATCAGATGAAGAGGCTCCAGCAGTGAACATTTCTGATTTACTTGAGTTAATTGACAGCCCTGAAAAGCTCTCAAAATACTTCAGTGCCTGCACAATGCCAATAAGAGAAGAAGCTGTCCCATAAAAAAAAATCATAATATCATCTGCAAATGATAAGTGACTGATTTTTGAGTTTTAGCATAGTGGGTGGTAGCCAATTAAACCATATTCAAATTTGGCTTTAAGTATATTTACAAGGACCTCCATAGCCATAACAAAGAGATAGGGAGACAGTGGGTCTCCTTGTCTCAAGCCTCTACCTCCCTGAAAGTACCCATAGAGCTCACCATTCACATTGATAGAGAAAGATGGGGTCGTCAGGCACTGCTTGATCCACTCTCTGAAGTTGATAGGGAAGTCTCCAATCTCTAGCAGCAATAGGATAAACTCCCAATTCACTGAATCAAAAGCTTTCCTAAGATCCACTTTCAGAAGACTTCTTGGCGAAACTGATTTTCGATTGAAACCTTGTTACAATTCACTAGCCAACAGAACATTCTCCACCAGCAGCCTTCCTTTGACAAAGCAGACTGAGATGGAGCAATCATAGAAGGCATGATCTGTTGTAGTCTCCTAGCCAGAAGTTTGGAAATTACCTTGTATAAGACATTACAGAGTGAAATGGGTCTAAACTCAGTAATTCTGTCAGCACCTTTTCTTTTTGGGATAAAGTAACTGAGGTTGCGTTCCATTGCTTAAGTATTCTTACAGAAGTAAAGAACTTCGAGACCGCCTCTGTTACATCTGCCCCTACTATCTCCCACCTTCAAACTCTCTCCTTATTTCTTCAGGGGTGACTGGCTTGCTTAACAACTCTTTAGTTTATGGGTTACATCTGAAATGCCAGTGGTTCTTGAGTTGATGTTTTCCATCCTTAGATAGTTTTGGGGATGCAGTATCCAACATGCCCTTGAAAAACTCTACACAATGTTGCTGAATATCCGAATTTGAGGAGAGTTTTGTAGCTTCAGTTATTGATAAGTATGGAATGTGATTATTAGCTCTTTTTGAAGAGACAATTCTGTGGAAGTAAGCAGTGCAGCAATCTCCATATGTTATCGACCTCACTCTAGACCTTTGAACCAGGAACTTCTCTTCAGCCTTAGCCAGAACCAACCAATGATCAAAAGCAGATTTCTCCTTAGCAAAGGAGTCAGAAGAGGGGTGTAGCAAAGCCGTTTCCTGATAGGTAGTAAGAACGCTATGTGCCTCAGCAACTCTTTTTCGATGCCTGAATAGTGGTGACGGTTGATGTCTTTAATTATTTGTTTCAGGGACTTTAGTTTTTTTTTAGACCTGAAACATCTTCGTTCCTCTTACAACAATGTTGTCCCAATGATCCTTTACTCTAGGGAGGAAGTCTTTATGGTCCATGAGGAAATGGAAGATCATAAAATATTTCTTTGAGTAAGAAGAGGAACCTGTGAAGATGCAGCCTGGACAGTGATCTGAGAACTCCGGGTCACCAAATACACCATAACTGTGAGGAAATTGCAATCTCCATTGGTCACTTATCAAGATCCTATCGAGTTTCTTTGAGATTGGATTGTCAATTTGTTTATTCCACCAAGTGTGTGTGTTTCCTCTGAAGGAAATATCAGCAACACCTGCTTGTAAGACACACTCTCTAAACTCCTCCATTCCTTTGGTGATTCTTGTTCCTCCCTTTGAACTATCTGAAGAGTTTAGTGCCTGATTGAAATCACCCAGAAAGGCCCATGGTCTCAAGTTGATAGTGTTGGCAGACCGTAGCTGTTTGATTTCCTCCAATAATTCTCTTTTTCCTTCGTTAGTATTAAACGCGTAGACAAAAGAGATTACCATTTCAATAGTTAAATGAGGCAGAATCACTGAGCAAGATACCATATGTGCAGATTTTGAAATGATCCTCAGCTCCACCAAGGGGTTCCACACTACCCATATACGACCTAACTCCACAAAATCATAGTTTTCCTCCTGTTTCCACCCTGGAAAACACGAGCTAATATATTTCTGAGACTTTGAAATTTTCACCCTAGTCTCTATAATACTACAAAGAAGTGGTTTATTATTCCTAAGCCATTTCCTAAAGCTGTCTTTTTACACGATCATTGAATCCTCTCGTGTTCCAACAAAAAATTTCAGGGCCTATCATTTCTTATGAGAGGGGTTTTCGGGGCTTCTCCCTGCTAATTTCTTAGCAAAACGCCTTTGTTTCTTGGACATCTTCCTTATAAACTCCAATGTCTCGTTAGGATTGTCATCTTCCTCAGAAGGGTTCTCCGAAGAAGAGGACGTAGATTCTTGTGAAGAATCGGGTTCTGTATCTGATTCTGTCTCAGAATAGACGGAGGAAACATCCTTATCCTTACCCTTCGTCGACTGTGCCAGTTTAAGCAACCTTGCTTTTTGAACTTTTATTCCTGCTCTTATTTCCTCTGCACTTTCTTCAGGAGGCTGCTCCCTTATCGTGAGAGGGAGGTTCCTTCTACCTTGCTCTCGTTTTCAATTGTTTCGAGTAATGCTCTTTTCCACCGGTAGTCTCAACTCCTTCTTCTCTGTTGCAACCATAACCATTTCCTTTGTTGTTTTACCTAGTGACTTCTGATTGAGGCCAGTTGATTTGGAGTCCTTTTTTTACCCCGAAAACAGTTCTTAAGAGTGTGGCTCGAGGAATAACATGTAAGACAGGTGATTGGAGCAGTTGGACATCTCCTTATGCTATGACCCACCTGACTACAGAAAGAGCAAATGGGAGGGAGCCAAGGGCAGGAAACTCCTATGCGTGCTCTTTCTCCTGATTCAAATTGGACATTGAGGGCTTCTCGGAGTGGCTTAGACGGGTTAATGATCGTCAATACTCTGGCAGTTTCCAGGTTTGTCATGTTCAGCGTCGATGGGTGGCAGTACTTTGGATCTCCAAGGATAGAGGCAATATATTCCAGTCCTTCAAAGGAGAAGAAGTGAGGTGCGACTCCATTAACTCCAGCCATACTGGAACTTCTACAAGAGATGGCATAGCTGGTGTGTACCCTGGAGAGTAAGCAGCCACGAACATTGTTTGGCCCTCGATATGCCAAAAGCTTGACTCAGAATGCGTCTTCTTGTTGCAGGGCATGGAACACGAATAAGGACTGTTTTCGGGCCAAGTTTTAATGAGATCTTCCCTAAGATTGGCACTCGTACGTTGAGAAGAGGGTTGATTTGGCTGTGAAGCCGTGGTGATGAATAGAAGTCGAATGGTTAATTGATATCACAGAAGCTTGCGGAAGAACTTCAAGATATCGAACTTAATTCCTTTTGGATATACGCACCAAAGAGATTAAGGGTTTTGCTAGATATACACACCAACAAGATGATCTTCTTCAGAAAAAGGTTTTTATAAAAAAAGAAAGATGGGTTTCTCAACGAGATTACAAGAGAATATAAAGGAAAAAAGAGACAAGTTATTCTGCTGCAGTTTTTGGAACTATCAAAATAATAAAACCTAAGAAAAGTGACTCTTGCTCTTCCTTGCTTCTTTTGGACGAAAATCTCTTGCTGGGCTTTGCCTTTGGGCCTTTGGTTCAATAAATGGGCAATTGAGAAGTGAAACAGTTACCTCATTAAAAACCTTGTCAAGAAAACCCATTGGGACAAACTTGACAAGGGAAAAAGAGTATAACCGAAACACTTTTCCCATTTATTGAAATGACTTAGCTTGAATCAAAACCAAAATGGTTTGACAAGCTTTACCTCCATACTCGCTGTCTTGATCGTCTTGACTCCATATGCGATTAAGCAATCCTCCAATAGCTTCATTGAGTTTCTTGACTCTAGAACGAGTCATGGGACCAACTGTTGCAGCTACAGCTTTCTCGGCTACAAGTTCATCCTCAGCTACAAGCTCTGGTTCAAGCTCTAAGTATTTAGTGATGTCCATGATCATATCATCCCCTCCCTCTTGAAAAGGATTTGTCCTCAAATCCGTTTCATCTGCAATAAACGGAACCAGATCAGAAACATTAAAACTAGAACTTACATTATACTTACCTTTTAGATCAAGCTGATAAGCATTGTCACTGATCCTTCTTGTTATTTTGAATGGGCCATCAATTCTGGGCATAAGCTTGGATTTCCTTTCATTTGGGAACCGCTCCTTTCTCAAGTGAACCCAAACTTGATCTCCGACTTCAAAAACCACTTGACGCCTTCCTTTGTTAGCATGCTTAGTGTAGAGTTTAGTTTTCTCCTCTATGTTTCTTCTAGCCTTCTCATGGATCTGTTGGACCAGTTCAGCCTTCTTTTTCCCATCAATGCTAGTGCTTTCACTCAAAGACAAAGGGATTAGATCCAAAGGAGATATTGGATTGAACCCATTAACAATTTGAAAAGGAGAGTACTTAGAAGCATAATGCACAACATGATTATATGCAAATTCAATGTGAGGTAAGCATTCTTCCCACGTTCTCAGATTCTTCTTGATTAATGCACGCAAGAGAGTACCTAAGGTTCTATTAACCACTTCTGTTTGATCATCAGTTTGTGGATGACATGTAGTAGAGAACAAGAGCTTAGTTCCTAGTTTAGACCAAAGAGTCTTCCAGAAATAACTAAGGAACTTAGTGTCTCTATCTGAAACTATAGACTTAGGCATTCCATGCAAACGAACTATCTCTTTAAAGAACAAATTAGCTACATGTGATGCATCATCAGTCTTATGACATGCAATGAAATGAGCCATTTTAGAAAACTTATCAACCACAACAAAGATAAAGTCCTTTCCAGTTCTAGTCCTAGGCAATCCCATTACGAAATCCATAGAAATATCATTCCAGGGATGAGTAGGAATGGGTAAAGGAGTATACAAACCGTTGGGTTGAACCTTTGATTTGGCTTGCTTACAAGTAGTACACCTGCCACAGATTCTTTCGACATAACGTTTCATGTATGGCCAATGAAAGTGGTCTCTCATGACTTCCAGTGTCTTAGCAATGCCAAAATGTCCCATTAATCCGCCACCATGTGCTTCCCTGACAAATAAATCTCGTAGAGAGCAGTTGGAAACACACAAACGGTTCTCATAAAAGAGAATACCGTCTTGTCTATAATAATGCCCCGAGGCAAACTTCTCACAAGCTTTATAAGTTTCTTGAAAATCAGGGTCAGTTCCATAAAGCTCTTTTATTTGTTCAAATCCCAAAAGCTTAACATCAAGAGTAGAGAGGAGGGTGTACCTTCTGGATAATGCATCAACAACTACATTATCTTTACCTTTTTTGTACTTGATGACATATGGGAACGTCTCAATAAACTCGACCCACCTGGCATGCCTCTTGTTAAGTTTTTGTTGCCCCTTCAAGTGCTTAAGTGATTCGTGATCAGTATGTATGACAAACTCCTTAGGCCATAAGTAGTGTTGCCATGTTTGGAGAGCTCGAACCAAGGCGTATATCTATTTGTCATAGGTTGGGTAGTTCAATGTAGCTCCTCCAAGTTTCTCACTAAAAAAGGCTATAGGCTTTTTATCTTGCATTAGAACAGCTCCAATCCCTATACCTGAGGCATCACACTCGATTTCAAATGTTTTAAGAAAGTCAGGTAATATCAAAAGAGGTGCATTAGTAAGCTTCTCTTTAAGTGACTGAAAAGCCTCCTCTTGTGCTTTTTCCCACTTGAATCCCACTTCCTTTTTGATAACTTCTGTGAGGGGTGCAGCTATAGTACTGAAATCTTTAACAAAACGCCTATAGAACCTGGCAAGACCATGGAAACTCCTCACTTCGCCGATCGTTTTTGGACTTGGCCAGTCTCTAATGGTCTTAACCTTCTCCTCATCAACCTTAACTCCATCTGCACTCACAACAAAGCCTAGAAACACAAGATTATCTGTGCAAAACGTGCATTTCTTAAGGTTGGCATGAAGTTTTTCTTTTCTAAGCACGTTTAAAACATATTCTAGATGCTTCATGTGTGCAGATAAACTTTTGCTGTAAACTAGGATGTCATCAAAGTATACTACAACAAAAACTCCAATGAAAGCCCTTAGAACATGATTCATTAATCTCATGAATGTACTAGGTGCATTTGTCAAGCCGAATGGCATAACTAACCATTCATATAGACCATGTTTTGTTTTAAATGCAGTTTTCCATTCATCACCCTCTTTCATCCTAATTTGGTGATAACCAATTTTAAGATCAATTTTAGAGAATATGTTAGAGCCATGCAATTCATCAAACATATCATCTAATCTAGGAATAGGGTGTCGATACTTAACCGTGATATTGTTGATTGCTCTGCAATCAACGCACATGCGCCAACTGCCATCTTTCTTAGGCACAAGCAAGACTGGAATAGCGCATGGACTCATGCTTTCTCTGATATGTCCTTTCTCCATGAGTTCATCCACTTGTCTTTGTAGCTCTTTTGGTTCAACGGGATTAGTTCGGTAAGTAGGGCAATTTGGTAATGATGATCCTGGTACAAAGTCGATTTGATGTTCAATGCCACGAATGGGAAGTAAACCAATGGGGTTATCCTTAGGAAATACATCATTATAATCTTGCAAAAGAGATTTCACTTCACTCGGCAGCACCGGTGCAAGGTTAGTTAAACTCATGAGATTTTCTTTAAACACAAACAAAAGCATAGGCTGTTTTGAAAACATAGCTTGCTTAACTTTACCAGCTTTAACAAAGAAATTGGGTTGTTTGATTAACATGTCCTCCTTGCGTTTGAGATGGATTTGATCTTTATAAACTTCTTGAGGCGTCATAGGGATGAGAATTGTCTTTCTGCCTTTGAACTCAAATGAATGGCAGTTAGTGAATCCATCATGGATTACTCTATGGTCTGATTGCCACAGTCTCCCAAGAAGAATGTGCCCAGCCTCCATTGGTAACACATCACACAAGACTTCGTCTTCATACTTCCCAATAGTTATTGGCACGGTTACTTGACTTTTAACCTTCATTTCTCCACTGTCATTGAGCCACTGAAGTTGATACGGTTTAGGGTGCTTCTTCTCCTTTAAACCTAGTTTCTTGACTATAGTATCACTCGCCACATTGGTGCAGCTACCTCCATCAATGATGAGGCTGCAGATTTTTTCTTGGACTTGACACCTTGTATAAAACAAGTTCTCTCTTTGTTCTTGTTCCTCAGTTTGGCTTTGAATGCTCAGATTTCTTCTTGCCACCAATAGTTCTCCTCTAGCTGGCCTTTCTTCATACTCATCAGGTGACGAAGTAGTTTCTTGTTTTTCTTCTTCAGATTCGATTTCTCCATTGGCCAGAAGAACCATAACTCTTTTATTGGTGCATTCATGCGCATAATGTCCTCTTCCTTAACACTTATAACACCTAACATCACGAGCCCTTGAGGTTGTTACTTCTGCTTTTCCTTTTTCTCTGTCTTGAAAAGCAGGGACTGGTTTAGTATTAAGCTTTGGAGTAAAAGCTTGCTTGTTCAGTCTGATTGAATCAGTTCCATAACTTGACCGGAAAGGACCCTTTCTCTTAACTTGTTGCTCTACTAGAATAGCCTTATGCAGCATCTCTTCAATTTCTTCATAGTGTTGCATCTCCACTCTGTCTTGGACTTCTTTGTTCAAACCTTCTAAGAACCGAGACATAGTTGCTTCTTTATCCTCAGATATGTTAGCTCGAAGCATTAAAACTTCCAACTCTTGGTAATAATCTTCTATTGAATGGTTTCCTTGAGTGAGCTTCCTACGCTTTGAATGGAGCTCACGGTGATAATAGCTTGGCACAAACCGTCTTCTCATGATGAGCTTCATTTCTGACCATGTTTCCACTGGATACTCTCCATTACGCCTTCTTGAAGTGACAATTTGATCCCACCAACTAAGAGCATATTCATAGAATTCTGTAGCAGCAACCTTTACTATGTTGATGTCTGCGTAATGTTGACAATTAAAAACTAGTTCGATTTTTTTTCCCAATCCAGGTAAGCATCAGGATCATTTTTCCCATGGAAAGATGGAATTTTGATTTTAAGACCCCCGAGATTTTCTTGTAAGAGATGTCTCCCTTCTCTGGCACGTCTTGGTCTTCTTTGGCTCCTTTGAGAAGAACTACTATGATTGCTATAATAGTTGTCTGTTGTATCGTCTCTGGGATGCCTCCTTCTTTCTCTGCTCCTATGTGATCGATCTCTCTCTGATGAATAAGCCTCTCCATTTGGGGTTTGGTTTTGGTTTTGTAACTCATTACGGAATGCTTCCAATTTTTTATTCATCATTCTGTCCATTTGAGCAGTGATTGCTTCGATCAACATTTTGTTGTTGGCATTTTTACTGGTTTCTTCATGTTCAGACATCATCCTGAAACACAAAGGAAACAACAACACTAGTAAATAGTTCTAAAGAAATTGATTAGACTTCCAATCTAATACACATGATCGACAAGTTATTCTGCAGTTCTAGATCAGATCTGTTTGATTCAGAAGATAAAGAGTCAAATAAGCTAGAATTTCGACAGAAAACAGATCTACACAACCTAGAACTCGAATCAGCCAGATCTAAACGAAATAAGAAGATGAACAGACAAACAGATGATAGAATTTGAATACTCAACTTTCAGAGTGTGCTCTGATACCACTTAATGAGATCTTCCCTAAGATCGACATCGTACATTGAGAAGAGGGTTGATTTGGCTGTGAAGCCGTGGTGATGAATAGAAGTCGAATGGTTGATTGATATCACAGAAGCTTGCGGAAGAACTTCAAGATATCGAATTAATTCCTTTTGGATATACGCACCAAAGAGATTAAGGGTTTTGCTGGATATACACACCAACAAGATGATCTTCTTCAGAAAAAGGTTTTTTTAAAAAAAGAAAGATGGGTTTCTCAATGAGATTACAAGAGAATATAAAGGAAAAAAGAGACAAGTTATTATGCTGCAGTTTTTGGAACTATCAAAATAATAAAACCTAAGAAAAGTGACTCTTGCTCTTCCTTGCTTCTTTTGGACGAAAATCTCTTGCTGGGCTTTGCTTTTGGGCCTTTGGTTCAACAAATGGGCAATTGAGAAGTGAAACAGTTACCTCATTAAAAACCTTGTCAAGAAAACCCATTTGGACAAAACTTGACAAGGGAAAAAGAGTATAACCGAAACACTTTTCCCATTTGTTGAAATGACTTAGCTTGAATCAAAACCAAAGTGGTTTGACAAGCTTTACCTCCATACTCGCTGTCTTGATCGTCTTGACTCCATATGCGATTAAGCAATCCTCCAATAGCTTCATTGAGTTTCTTGACTCTAGAACGAGTCATGGGACCAACTGGTGCAGCTACAGCTTTCTCGGCTACAAGTTCATCCTCAGATACAAGCTCTGATTCAAGCTCCAAGTCTTGAGTGATGTCCATGATCATATCAAGTTTGGAGATTGTGATATCTCGCAACCTGTTGCTCCAAATTCCATTGAAGATAGTGTGCAGTGCTCCACGAGAAGGGAGGTTTCCATGAAACTGCCCGGTAATAAACGAGTCCCATTGCTTGAGGCTTCTCTGAATAACAGCATTTGGTATCTCAACATACATCTCCCCAGATTCTAGAGCAAAGGGCGTTCCTTTCTTTGTCATCTTAACCGAGGAGCCTTGAACTAACTTGCTCCAAGATCCCTTCACAGCAATTTGAGGAGGTTCAGTAGGTCTCTGGACATGGGTACCAGATCCAGAAGCAAAATTTTTATTTTGTTCTCCAGAGACTAGAGCAGGCACGGTGGAAGTAGTAGCCGCTGCCAGGGGCGTAGCAGAGTCAGTTGTGTCGGTATCTGGAGTTTCGAGGGGAGCGGTCACGTCCTGAGGCATAGTGACGGCAGTAGAGGAAGTAGGAGGAGGAGGAGGCGGAAGTCCAGTCACTGCCTGAGGCATAGCGGCAGATTCCGAGATGATTTTAGGGTTTTGCCCTTCGATCGATTTGGGGGAAACTGATTTACGTGGAGGTGGAGGTCTCGAAGTGGACAAGGCTTTCGGTGGGGAGCTCCTCTGCGGAGATTTCTTCTTCTTTCTCTGCATCGGACCTAATGGGTAATCGCCGTCGGGAATGGCGACGACGGCTTGAAGGAAAGGGTTTCTTTTTCACCCTTTAGGGAGAGAGAAAAAAAATGTCTTTGACCAGTGGTCAGACTTTGGTCAACTAATTAACTACATGGGTGTGGATGGCCCTCGAGTCATGGGAATCCTGCTTCATGCTAAGGTATCATGATTAATAAAACCAGATGGTTGGAACTTCTCAAATAGATCTTCTCGTTTACCTGCTGTTAACAACCTCAGGAACTCTCTTCAGTGTCTTCCAGCTCCAAACCAGCAAGAAAAGGACATTTATTTGTGGGGTATGGGCTCCAACGAATCACCAAAGTTCTCCAGTGCAAAGACTTGGAACTCAATTCGGCCAACAGGTATTAAAGTACCTTGGTACAAAACTGTTTGGTTTAAAAATGCTATCCCGAAACACTCCTTCAACTTCTGGACAACACATTTAAACCGCCTACTAGTCAAGCAAAGACTACTATCTTGGGGCCTCACAATTGATCCTAGTTGCTGTCTTTGCGGTTCAGAATTGGAAACAAGGGAACACCTTTTTCTCCACTGTGACTTCTCCTTGGAAATTTGGCACAAATCTTGGTATCGACTTCATGCAACGCCTCAGGGTTTCAATGATTGAGATTCTCTCATTCTCTGGATAGCAACAACATCGCCATCCACCCCTTCCAAACTCAAGAAATATTTGGTCCAATCAATAATCTTCTATCTCTGGAAAGAAAGAAACTCAAGACTCCATAACGATATCTCACTGCCGGTGGAGTCCATTTTCTCCAGGATCGATCTCAACATCAAGGACACGTTATTTGCTCGTAGAAGTCTTAATGGATGTAAACTGCTTCCCTTCTGTGACACAAGATCACAGGGGAGAGATCTCGTTGGGGATTGATGGGATCTAGTTGTTGGTTGTTCAACTCTCTCAACTGGATCAATGGATGGTGAAGGGAATGAAGTGGATCGATTGTGGGATCAAGCAGATGGTTGTTCAACTCTTTCTGGATTGATCAAGGGATGGATTCACGGTTTAAGTAACAGATGGATCGAAGCCGCCACAAAGCTTTATGGGAATAAGCTTTGATGAGACAAGAAACTCTTAAGGCTGAATCGCACAAGCTTAAGAATCGCTAGGGTTTTGTCTTCTAAGAAAACTCGGTTCTGTTTTATTTCATCCAACTTAAAAATACAAGGCTGTGAGAGGGGACCTTATATACTGGTCCAAACAGCTATCCCCTTCTAGGGGTCTTGAAGCAGATTACCATAAATAAAAATGCGACATTATTGGATTCTACTTGAAATGAAAAATGGCTAAACATATGCCTTAGCTACTTAAAATAAAAATAAACCAAACTTAAACACAAAACATTCAAGAGTTTTATTAGTCAAAGATAATCATATGGAAATGAAGTAATTGGACTTACCTTTGCATTTAGATAATAAACGCATATTATCTCTTGAGTGTGCGTTTTGCTCCTTTCACTTAAGTAGCATAATGCTAAATAAGGAAGCTCCTTTCTTCTCTGGAATAATCGGCCACTCCTTTGTATATCCTATAGTTTTCATACCTGGAACGTTGTTGCTGTATGAACCAGTTTCTGGATGCTCTTTACTGGTTCCTTTAGCTTAAATGATGCCGTGCTCCTCAAGTTACGCATTTGCTAGTGCTGCTTCTCTGGATATGCATAACTTGTTGAGTTGAGAAGTTATGTCTTCAAGCTCTTTGTTGGTGAATAGTGTCTCCATGGCTTGATTAAAGCTCTCAGTGAGGTCCTTAGTTCCTGATCTTGTCCTTGGTGCTTGCTTCATGATGGGACTACACCAGTGGGATCAATGCTGGTTTCTATACTTGTATCATCCTCTCCCTCTTGTAAAGGTTCTGTCCTCAGAACTGATTCTCATGCATCGAATGGTAATAAGTCAGAAACATTGAAAGTACTAGAGATGTTAAACTCACCTGGTAGTTCGATTTGATAGGCGTTGTCATTGATCTTCTTGATGACTTTGAAAGGTCCATCTCCTCTTGGTGCAAGCTTAGACTTTCTCTAGTTTGGAAACCTTTCTGTCCTCATGTGTAACCAAACCCAATCTCCTGGTTTGAAGGTTACTTCTTTGCGTCCCTTGTCAGCATTCTTCTTGTAATGCTCATTTCTCTTCTCAATGTTCTCATTGACTTTCTGGAACATCTTCTTCATCAGCTTTGCTTTGCTAACTCCATCTTCATTCACTTGCTCTTTCTGTGGCAGTGGTGTAAGATCTATTGGAGCCATTGGCCTGAAACCATACACAATCTCAAATGGCGAGATCTTAGTAGCAGAGTGTGGCACACGATTATAAGCAAATTCAATGAATGATAAACAATCAAGCCAGTTTCTTAAGTTTTTACCAACCATGGCCCTTAAAAGGGTGGAGAGAGTGCTGTTTACAGCTTCTGTTTGTCCGTCTGTTTGTGGATGGCAAGTAGTGGAAAAGAGAAGCTTGGTTCCTAGCTTTCTCCACAAGGTTCTCCAGAAATGACTGAGGAACTTGGTGTCTTTGTCTGATACAATCGTCCTTGGAAGTCCATGTATCCTCACTATCTCTTTAAAGAATAGATCAGCAATCTGAGTAGCATCATTTGTCTTGGCACAGGGAATGAAATGCGCCATCTTTGAGAACCTGTCTACTACTACAAAGATTGAATCCTTGTTTCTGATCTTTGGCAAACCTAAAACAAAATCCATAGATATATCTACCCATGGTAGGTCAGGAATAGGTAATGGAATATATAAACCTTGAGGATGTGACCTGGATTTTGCCTTGAGGCAGATGATGCTTTTGGAACAGAATCGCCCCACATCTCGTTTGAGATGAGGCCAGAAGAAGTGCTCAGACACTATGCTCAGTGTTTTGTCTATGCCGAAGTGCCCCATGAGTCCTCCTCCATGTGCTTCTCTGATTATCAGCTCACGCATAAAACTCTGTGGAATGCACATCCTCTTGTCTTTAAACAGAAACTCCTCATGCTTGTAGAAAGGTCCAAATACTCCTCTGGTGAATTGCTTGTTTAACTCTCCAAAATCAGGGTCCTCTCCATATAACTCCTTTAAATGCTCGAATCCCATGATCTTTGCTTCCATTGTAGAGATCAATGCATGTCTCCTGAAAAGTGCATCAGCTACAATGTTCTCCTTTCCCTTCTTGTATTTGATTATATAAGGGAATGTCTCCATGAATTCAAGCCATCTAGCATGCCTTTTCTTCAGAGTAGTTTTTCCTCTCAAGTACTTAAGAGTCTCATGATCTGTATGGATAACAAACTTTTAGATAAAAGGTAATGTTGCCAAGTTTCCAGAGATCTTACCCGGGCATATAACTCTTTGTCATAGGTAGGATAGTTGAGTGTAGATCCATTGAGTTTCTCACTGAAGAATGCTACTGGTTTCCCTCCTTGAATTAGTACAACGCCAATGCCAGCCCCTAAAGCATCACATTCAATCTCAAATGTTTTGTCAAAGTTAGGTAAAACTAAAACAGGTGCATGCGTGAGGCTGTCTTTAAGCTTCTGGAAAGCTTGATCTTGCTCTTGCCCCCAAGTGAAAGCAACGTTCTTCTTAATCACAGATGTCAAAGGAGCTGCGATGGTGCTAAAGTCCTTGACAAATCTTCTGTAGAAGCTTGCTAATTCATGGAAGCTTCTGACATGACCAATGATGGTTGGAGTAGGCCATTCCTGAATTGCCTTAATCTTTTCTCCATCCACTTTAAGACCCTGTGAACTAACAAAAAAGCCTAAAAATACCAATTGATTAGTGCAGAAAGTACATTTCTTAAAGTTTGCAAATAATCCCTCTAACCTTAACGTGTCTAATACTTTTTCAAGATGCTCGATATGATCAGATAGGCTGGAGCTATATATCAAGATATCATCAAAATATACAACTACAAAATTACAGATGTAGGTCCTTAGAACGTGGTTCATGAGCCTCATGAAGGTGCTTCGTGCATTGGTGAGACCGAATGGCATGACTAGCCATTCATAGAGACCTCTCTTGATCTTAAACGCAGTCTTCCACTCATCACCCTCCTTTATTCTGACTTGGTGGTATCCAATCTTCAAGTCAATCTTTGAAAATATGGTAGCTCCACTCAACTCATCCAGCATATCGGCTAAACGTGGAATAGGATGTCTGTACTTGATGGTTATGTTGTTGATGGCTCTGCAGTCCACACAGATTCGCCAAGTGCCATCTTTCTTTGGCACCAATAGAACCGAACTGCACAAGGGCTTAAGCTCTCTCGAATGTAGCACTTAGACATCAACTCCTGTACTTGCTTCTCTAGCTCCTTTGCCTCTTCTGGGTTAACTCTATACGCTGGCCTATTAGGTAGTGGAGCTCCTAGAATGAGGTCTATTTGATTCTCAATGCCTCGTATGGGAGGTAATCCTGCTGGTATATCATCTGGAAAGATGTCTTTGAAGCTTTCTAACAGCTGAATGATCTCTGGTGGTAAGTCTTTCTCTTCTTGACCTGGAAATAACCCTTCTTTGAAGATCATTAGTAGCACATGTTCTTTACAGTCTAAAACTTTTAAAACAGTGCTAGGTATTATATAAAGGTTAGGTTTACTTACCTTTGATCCTTTGTCCATAGCTTTCTGTAAGTCAAACACTTCTTGTGGGGTAAGTGGAGCAAGGTTGTGCTTGCGTTTGTTGTGGGCAAAGCTGTAGAAGTTGGTACGGCCGTTGTGCTGGGTCTCTTTGTCGAATTGCCATGGCCTGCCAAGTAAGATATGTCCTGCTTGCATCGGTACCACATCGCAGAGGACTTGATCAGCATACTTTCCAATGCTGAATGGCACAAGAACTTGTTCTCCTATCTTCAGCTCGGTTTCATCGTTTAACCACTTCAGTCTATAGGGTCTGGGGTGGTTTGTCTTCGTCAGACCTAACTTATCCACCAAGTACTTACTAGCAACGTTGGTACATGATCCACCATCAATGATCAGGCTACATATCTTGGAGTTTATGGTGCAGCGAGAGTGAAAGATGTTCTCTCTCTGAAGGGTTTCTGGATCAAAGAACGTGGTATGTGCTCTTCGGGTGACAAGTATCTCTCCCTCATCTGGATAGTCAGTAACTTCTTCTTCAAATTCCATTGGCTCTGCTTTAGCTTCGTCTTGAGACTCATATTTGCCACTGTCTTTGATGATCATTACACGCTGATTAGGGCAATCTCGTGCATAATGACCTTTCCCTTGACACTTGAAGCAAGTAATGTCTTTAGCTCTCTGATTCAGAGGCTTGCTGGGTTCTGGTTTTGCTCCTTTAGATGCCTCGGCAGTAGGCTTCTTGTACTTAAAAGCAGTCTCTATGGACTTTCCCTTGTCCATGCTTCTCGGCTGAGAACTCCAGGTTGGTTTCATGCGAGTTGTAGAGGCTGTCTTCCTCTTTATATGCTGCTCCGCCTGAACAGCTATGTGTAGAAGCTCATCTAGGTCTCTGTAGGTCTGTCTCTCTACCTTTCTCGTGATTCGGTCATGAAGTCCATCCAAGAACTGAGCCATAAGAGTCTCCTCTGAATCTCCAGTCTCCAAACGGTTCTTCAAAGTCTCGAATTCTTCAAAGTATTCCTCCACAGACTTAGTTCCTTGAGTAAGCTTTCTGAATCGCTTCTACAGCTCTCTGTGGTAGTATGCTGGGATATATCTCTTCCTCATTTGATATCTCATTTCTTCCCAAGTGTTAACTTGACCATGTTGGAATCTTCTTCTCTCTGAAACTTCTATGTCCCACCAAGACAAGGCATTCTCGGTAAGCTGAGCCGCTGCAAGAGATATCTTTCTTGCATTTGAGTAGTGGTAGTACTCAAATATGTACTCCATGCGTCTCTCCCAGTCTATGTAAGCTTCTGGGTTTACTCTTCCAGCAAACGTAGGAGCGTTAAGCTTGAGATCTTTACCCCCAAGCCATGGCTGATCCTCCTCTAGGTCTCTGCCTCCTCGGTTTTGCCCTCTGTCTCTGTCTCTTTCTATCTCATTCCTCATGGCTTGACGATTATGATTAGGTAGAGGTTGTGCATCGTCTTCCAGACTTGGCATATCACTGTCTGAGTCACTGTCTCCTCGAGGTTGAGGTGTTCTGTCACGGTTTCTAGGACCGTCAGGTGCAGTTGGTGGTGGTGGTGCGGCTAGCGGCACACGTTGCTTCAGCTGAGTCATACGTTCGCTGATGCTCCTCATAGCATCTAGTAGATGGTGCATACCAATCTGTGGCTCTGTGTTGTCTCCCATGTTGTACCTACACAAGTAGTTGCAGAATCAAAGGTCGAATAGGTTCTGTAAATAAGAATTAAACCAAAACTTAAAAAACTATGATAATCCGGTTTAACAAATCAATTGCTGCGATTTGAATGAATTGCCCAAGGACTGGACCAAATATCACGCAAGCAAGGGATTTCTAGACTGATTCACACGGTTTTTAAACAATGGCAACTTCTTAACCAAAAAGAAAAGACGTGCTGCCAATGCAAATGAAAAGGAAACAACTTTAAATGACAAACTTAATCAAGGCAATAACTTAAACAGACAATTTATTTGACCTTTCGTTTTGGAAAATGAATCAAAGCAATAGACAGAGAATTTAATGCACGCAATCGGATTTGATGGCTATATATCTTTTTTTTTTTTTTTTGAATGAGAACGCAAAGCAGAATGTAGAAACTAAAAGTAGATGCATCAGACGGATTTTTATGATCTTTTTCTGGTTTTATGATAAACACGATGCAGAGAAATAAGAACACAAAGCAAAAACACAAAAACCAAAAAAAAAACAGGCAGTAGAAATATAAGAACTTAAACTCGAAATAAACAGATGCAAGGATAGGATACACCTGATTAGAAGCCTTTCGGCTCTGATACCAGATGACACAAGATCACAGGGGAGAGATCTCGTTGGGGATTGATGGGATCTAGTTGCTGGTTGTTCAACTCTCTCAACTGGATCAATGGATGGTGAAAGGAATGAAGCAGATGGTTGTTCAACTCTTTCTGGATTAATCAAGGGATGGATTCACGGTTTAAGTAACAGATGGATCGAAGCCGCCACAAAGCTTTACTTGAAGCAGATTACGATTAAAAAAAATGCGACATTATTGGATTCTACTTGAAATGAAAAATGGCTAAACATATGCCTTAGCTACTTAAAATAAAAATAAACCAAACTTAAACACAAAACATTCAAGAGTTTTATTAGTCAAAGATAATCATATGGAAATGAAATAATTGGACTTACCTTTGCATTTAGATAATAAACGCATATTATCTCTTGAGTGTGCGTTTTGCTCCTTTCACTTAAGTAGCATAATGCTAAATAAGGAAGCTCCTTTCTTCTCTGGAATAATCGGCCACTCCTTTGTATATCCTATAGTTTTCATATTGGAACGTTGTTGCTGTATGAACCAGCTTCTGGTTGCTCTTTACTGGTTTCTTTAGCTTGAATGATGCCGTGCTCCTCAAGTTACGCATTTGCTAGTGCTGCTTCTCTGGATATGCGTAACTTGTTGAGTTGAGAAGTTATGTCTTCAAGCTCTTTGTTGGTGAGTAGTGTCTCCACGGCTTGATTAAAGCTCTCAGTGAGGTCGTTAGTTCCTGATCTTGTCCTTGGTGCTTGCTTCATGATGGGAACTACACCAGTGGGATCAATGCTGGTTTCTATACTTGTATCATTCTGGCTTTCTCGATCATAATCCACAAAACTTAACTACTTAGCTCCGATGGTTTTTTACACTTATTTTTTTGGCCATAGTTGCTGTTTGCTAAAGCTCTTGTAGTCCAACTCAAGGTTCATTTGATAATAATATTCACATTTTATCCAAAAAAAGATAAAAAAAAATATTATTAAGATTTTGGTTTATTGGATTTTGAATATTTTTAGAGATGTACAATTTGGAATTATTGAAAATAATTAATAATGAAAGAATAAACTAATAACCTATAATATATCTGATTTTTTTCCAGAAATTCAAATGTATTCCCTTACCTAACAAATATTTATTATATTGTAATAAATATGAAAACATCCCAAAAGATAATTTTGAATATTTTGTGTAGTAATTTTTAACGTTAAACGAAACTAAACCTATCGTTTGTGGTTTCTTATATATATTGAATAAGAACTTTGGAGATACCCCATCATTTTCTACCTTTTCTGTAGTTTCTTCTTCATTTACCAAATTTTATGTCTGATTTGCTGCATATAAAGTTTATTATGCTTTTTTTAAAAGCGATTTGCTAATCTTAATATTTGAGTTTGTGTATCCGAATATTTTTTTTTATTTCTTTGTTTGTGTTTGGGTTCCAATTTGTGATAACATGTGTTTGATTCTTTTGTTTTTACGAACAAAAGAATTAATTTAGGTATGATTTTTGAAAGACGAACGAGAAAGTTATGATTTTTATTGGAAATAGTTTTATTGATGATGGGCAAAAAAGAGATTTACGGATCAATAAAGGTAAATTATCAATTTAGGTATTTAAAATTTTTTTTCTCGGGATTTGTTAAGTTTTTTGTCTTTGTTTATGTTATTACAGAGGATGTTACAGATTCAATATAATTGTTTAGTAGTTCAAAAAATATGATGACTTTTAAGATCCATCTACTACCAAATTTTCCATTTTTAAAATAAGTTATTCACACATTAAAACTAAAATTCTCAAATGAGTTTTTATCTTTTCTTCGTTGTTCCGGTCCATGCAGAAAACAAATATATATATCTAATATTATTTTTTTTTTTTTGCAGATCTAAAGAATCAGATATTGGTAGTCCTATATTTAGAAAATACTTGAGGGCTTTTTTGTGTGAGCAAGTAGTAATCATAAATGTTCTTGGTTACATGATCTACAACTTTATAATTAGAGACTACTAAGTGAGGTTTGATATCTACCAAATCAAAAATTCAGATATGGCTTTTGGAGGGTTTACAATCATATGTGGGATCATTGGAACATTAGACGGAATATATATATGTATTTGAATGCATAACCGCTACACTTTCAAAGTATATATATGTGCTTGAATGCATAACACATTTAAAGTAAAAAAGAATCACTAGACACATTTCAATTACAATGATTGATCCCTAAATCATTTCGCCTCTTTTTAAACTCTTATAAATATTAAAACAATATTCTTCTAATTAAATCCATACCTCGAGCAAAGAAGAAGAATAAGTTGGAGAAGAAAAGTAAGAAAAGGAAAAAAATATAGAAGACGACGACGACGAAAACGATTAAGGAAAAAGAAAAGACAATGAAGAAGAAACGAAAAAGAAAAAAAAAACCAGATAAAGAAGAAGAAAAAGAAAAAGAAAAAGTTAGATAAGACAAAGAAGACCAAGTCGATGAAAAGAAGATGAAGAAGAAAAATCGGAAGAAGAAGAAGAAACAAAATCTGAGAAGAATAAATAAAACAAACATATATAATTATTACAATTAACAGAGTTTATATAAATGTCAAAACCAAAAAATAAAATACTAGCGATTGATAACAAAACATAGATAATTATTGTCTTTAATGGAGTTCACAAATTCTTCATGCTTGCCATATCTATTTTTTTTAATATGTTAAAACATTCTTTCACTAATTACGAAATTTTACATATTGTTATCCATCATTTGAGTTTGATTTCAACATAAATACAAAAGTTACAAATCGGAAAAATCCATAATTTTCACGGTGACACTCAAAATATTATATCTATACATATTAATTTGAGTGATTTGTCAAAATAGTTTGGGATATTAATTTGAAGAGGGGTACACTCGTAGGGAAAATTGTAGGAGGGATACAATTTTTAAAGAAATACCAGCGCTACCCTTACGCACTAGCAGAGTTTGCGAAAAATTACAGACGTAAAACAGATTATTGAGTGCAGACGGTGGCATATTGTTCGTAGGCTCTACCTTGACATTTACAACATTAAGTAAATTGTAGGTTTCAATTTTAAAGTCAATCACAATGTACCCCTCTTTTTTCAAATAATAACAAGAATGCCATTACTTCTTACTTTTTTTAGATTGCTTATAACCTTTTCAACGTCTATAAAAAACCATAGAACTCCTTTTTCAACTTACTTTTTTAAGTTTGCCATCGACCTTTTTCGATTTCACTCTCATACCTCACGATTTCTTATTTTTCCAAAGATCATAGCGATATCCGCGACTAATTTTGTAACTTTTATTGTTTGGCTATTCATTTTAGATTGTTTACAGCCTTCGGTTTTGTACGAATATACGTAAATTCTTCGGGAAGACGATCTTCGTTATATCTAACAATATCGGCAGGTTAAAGATCAAACACATGTAATATTTCAAAATATTACACTAGTTTTCCAAACTACCATCTTCTAAACTGCGTCTAGAACTCTAGTACTTCTTTGGCAGAGCTACTTCTAAAAGACTCTGCTAGAGTGTAGAGCTCTGCCAAAAATCTTGTAAAGTGTTAAGCTCTACCGAAAACTATGTTTAAGTGTAGAGCTCTGCAAGAAACTATGCTTAAGTGTAGCAGAGGTAGGACAGACTATGATAGCGTGTTGCAGATCTTTTGCAGAGATTTTCAGCTTCTCACAGAGTTAATCTACTAATGAACATTCTCTATTTTTTGCAGATAATGTTGCATTTGTTTATTATTTTTGGACAATGGAAGGTAAAAATGGGTTGGAATTTCCTCGTTGATTCAAGGAAAGGAGGCAAGTTGTTTGCGGTTGAAGAACAAATCAAGTATGAGGAATTTATCCGCATTGTTTGTGAAGATTAAAACTTGGATACACAGATGAATGCAGTCGAGATTGCTTATATGTTGCCTAAACATATGTTGGAAAAAATGCCTAGAGACACACCTCCTATCTTCTTGAATAATGATAGGCAAGTTACAAACTTTATCAAAATATCGAAAATAGAGGTTATCCGGCTTTCCATGTCATTGAGAACAAAATATGGTGGTCATGACAAAGATGAACCTTGTGATGTCAAAGAAAATGATGCTGTGGATTTTGATGATTTTGGTAAGGTTAAGGACGGGGATAAAAGCAGAGGCTGCCATCATTCTACGAAGCAACAACAGAGGCCGCCTTTGTTCTGCGATATATAAGATAAAAAGACTATGAAACCATTACCAATGATGAAATATGGAACTATTAAGGTTGGCGATATATTCGATGACAAGAAAGCATTAATTAGGCGATTACGCAAGATTTCAGTCATCCAAAAGTTTGATTTCAACATCGAGACGTCGAAGAAGAAACTATATATTGCGAAATGTTTTGTTCCTGATTGTTCATGGAGGATTCGTGCGTCAGCTTCATCTGAATCTACATAATTTCTCGTTCGGATATTTACAGAAGTTCATACATGCTCTGTTGTCTATAGGTATTCTCGTCACCGACAGGGTAATGCAAAATGTATTGGAAAGATGTATGTTGATTGTTGTAGTGGTGGTAATGATCTTAAATGAATTAAGCCTAGGCATATAATCAACTTTATTAAGTCATTACATGGTCTTGACATATGCTATACGAAGGCACATAGTGCGTTGGCATATGCACGAGAGCTAGTCAGAGGCACTCCTGAGATGGGTTACCAGGACTTACCTTCCTATCTATACAAAACAGAGCAGGTCAATCCATGTACGATTACAAAGCTTGAACATGATGATAAAAAAATGTTTAAGTATTTGTTCATTACTTTTGGTGCTTGCATCAAAGGATTTGAGTTCCTGAGAAGTGTTTTTGTGGTAGATTGAGCACATCTAACTGGAAAGTTCATAGGTGTTATGCTAGTAGTTGAAGGTCAAAATGTAAATTTGAATATATTTCCTATAGCTTTTGGGATTGTAGACACATAGAATGATGCATCATGGGAATGGTTGTTTACTCAGTTGCGTGGTATGATATGTAATGATCTTATCTTAAGGTTCAAAAAGAACGCAATGCTCAGTTTGGTGGCGAGGGTTGCATATGCATATCGACTGATGGAATTTGAAACACTATCTAATGTAATTCATTGTCAACACAATGAATTACCGGATTATTTGGAAGATGCAGATTTTCGATTATGGGCTTGTGCACATTTTTTAGGAGATAGATTTGGTGTAATAACGAGAAACATTGTAGAATCCATTAATAGTGCACTTAAGGAAGATATATCATTTCCTATTAAATATTTCGTGGAGGCTATTAGAAATTTGCTGTTAAGGTGGTTTGTCGAAAGGCGAGACAAAGCTGCTTCATTAAAAATAAATTTCCCCCCAAAAGTTGAAGACTTACTGCATGAAAGACACGGTAGCATGGAAAATTTAAATGTTCAACATATTGATTCAAAACGTAGCCATGTTACAGGTGGAGAATATGATTGTGTGGTTCATCTTAGTCATGGGCATAATATCCGAACCGAAGAGAACCGAACCGAACGAAACCGAATTGGGTGGTTCGGATCGGTTTCGGATAGGGAGAAAAAACTCAATGGATCCAGTCTCTGATATCCATAGATATCGGTTCGGTTCAGATACTATCCGAAAACCAATCGGATAACCAAAAGAACGAAAACCCAATACATTAAATGTATTATGTAAGCCCAAGCCCACCACTCTGTAATCCTAACTCAATGTGTCGTTGCCTTTGCTGTTACAATGTGTCTTCTAGAGTTCGAAGTTCGACGCTTGTCTCTCAATCTCTCTCTCAAAATTAATATGTGTCTCAATTCTCAAAGTCCATCTTCGAATCCAAGACTCTCGATCGGTTTCATTTGTACAAGTAAGTTGTCTAATGTTTTGTTAATTTCTATTTTTAGTTGTTTCTCTTTGATTTCAATCGATTTCTGTTCAATCGATCCCAAGCAAAGCTTCTTCAATTTGTTTTGTTTCAATAGTCTCTGCTCTGTTTTGCTTCAGAGACTTGAGCAAACAAATGCGTCACCATTATCCATTATGATTTTATCTTATTATGAAATCATCTGATTTTGTCTTATTAATGATAGTTAATTAGTTATCATTGATGATTTTTGTTCTTAGAGTTCTGAGTTCTACATCTTTCTTTTGTAGATGACTACTTCGTCATGTCAAGAAAACAATGAGTTCCGTAGTGAAGAAGAGGAAACTGAAGTTGATGGCATCGATGGTAGTGGAGCTAGTGGTGGAAGCAAAAGGAGAGGAACAAGTGCAGCTACTTCGCAAGCTACAACGAAGAAATAAAAAAATATAAGGTCTTATGTGTGGAAGCATTTTACAAGAACAGAGAAGAATAAGGATAAATGCAAAAGCAATTATTGTGGAAAACTGGTGAGTTGTGCGACCACATCTGGAACTTCTAATTTAAAGAAACATCTCGGTTCATGCAAGCAACACACGGCGTGGCAGCAAAGACAGTCTCAGCAGGTTTTAAGTCATGATGGTGGTAATGTCATATTGGATAAAGTTTCTGAAACTGTTTTCAGGGAAGCGTCTAATGAGATGCTTGTTTTGGGTGAGTTACCACTTGCCTTCATTGAAAGCGTGGCTTGGAGACATTTTCGCAGTCGAGTACCGCTTTACAAGCCTCATTCGCAAAGGACAACCACTAAAGATATTGTTGAAATGTATGTGAGACAAAAGGCAGCTTTGAAGGATATGCTTGGTGCTTATAAGCAAAGAGTATCTCTTATCACAGACATATGAGTTGCTCCAACAACATGTGCTAGTTACATGGTTATTACTTGTCATTTTATTGATGCAAGTTGGAAGTTAAGAAAGCTTATCATCGGTTTTAAGCATGTCTTGGATCATAAAGGAGTAACTATTGCATATATTTTTCTTGATTGTTTGGCAGAATGGGGTATAGAGAAGATATTCACCATCATGGTTGACAACGCTACTGCTAAAACATGTGCTCTCAAGAAATTCAAGGACACATTCCAAGCAAGGGGAAACGATGCATTGGTTTTAGATGGTGAGTGTATGCACTTGCGTTGTTGTGCTCATATATTGAACCTAATTGTGAAAGATGGCTTACAAGAAATGAATCAGAGTGTGGCTGCTATTCGTAATGCGGTGTTGTATGTGAGATCTTCAGGTATGAGACTGAAATCTTTTGAGCTACGAGTTAAAACAGGGAATATGAGTAGGGGTAGTTTCTCTAGATTGCAATGTAGAATTCCATATTTCTCATGTTAAACAGAGCTCTTAAGTTTAGATTAACATTTGATAAGATGGAAGCTGAAGATAAGCTTTACAATGAGTATTTTCAGGAACTAGATAATGGAAAAAAAGGATTGGACCGCCAATGAAAGCTGATTAGGATAAGGTAGAAAGATTGGTTAGGTTTCTGATAATCTTCTACAACTCTACTTTGATTGTTTCAGCATCTAATCAGGTGAGCTCTCATAAAGTCTACAATGAGATTTGTGATATTGAAAGAAATCTGATTTCACTGAGTCACAATTTTGATGAAGACTTGAAGAAAAAAGCTGATGCTATGAAAGAAAAATTTGACAAGTATTGAGATGGATTGGAAAATTTAAATAGACTTCTGAATATTGCTAGTGTCTTTGATCCAAAGAAGAAAATAAAATTTGCAACTCTCTGTTTTGATATGCTTTATGGTAAAGGGTCTATACAGTCTAAAGAGCTTTTTAATTCAGTTTCTGATGTTATGGGTAGGTTGTTTGAAGAATATAGCCAAGTTATGAACAAAACTGGGAGTCTTGGGTCATCATCTCAAGTTGGGAGTCATGGGACATCATCTCAGACTCAGACTGGGAAAGATGAAGTTAATTTAGGTGATGGGCTTAGTTTTGTGGATGATGTTGTAGGGTATGAAAGAATGGATTTTGTTTACAAACATATGGTTAATGAAGAAGGATTTGATGATACAAGTAATGAGTTGGAGATCTAATTGAGGGAAAATGTTGAAAATCCAAAGACCAATACCTTGGGAACCAAATATGATGTATTGTCATGGTGGAGGGTGTGGGGTCGAAACTCGCACAACTAAACTAGATTAAGAATTTAGAAGAACAAAAACTTCTGGATATTGATTGCAGAGCAAGAGATCCAAAGATGGTTTTATTGCTGATTTCATAAGCTTTAGAATACAAGATTTTGTGTAAAGTATCAAGTCTATTGCTCTTGTGAAATTTTGGATGCCTCTCTCGAACGTCCTCTCCTTCTTTTATAGACTTCAGGTTCCACCGCCTTAGCGAGAATATCATAATATTTTCTTTTCCTCTTTGGATTTGTATTCCCTTTTCCTCTTTGGCCGACTTTCGTGTTGACTCTATTCATTGGCTCATCCTCGGCGTGTTCTGCCATTTGCCTTGGCGCGTGTTATCGGTCGCCTTGGAGTATGCTCGTATGCCTCGGTGCGTATTGCCACTTGCCTCGGCGCATGCTGTCACTCACTTTGGCCCATAGCCATATTTGCCTTGGCCCATGGTAATATTCGCCTCGTCCCACTACGATACCCGGGTCATTTCCAATGTTGATCTTGTCACGATGAAAACTGACCCCAACAGTTAGCCCCCCAGCTCGTCAGATTCAAAGTGACTGTGACGAGGTTAATATGCCGAGCCAAAAGCAAGATCAACATGCTTTCAGTATGCCAAGCCGAAAAAACCCATGCCGAGCTGATGTTTGTGCCGAGCCGAAAATAAGATAAGCTGAAATCTGCGCTGAGCCGAAGTTAAGATGAGCTGAAGTTTGCACCGAAGTGAAATTCAAGCCGATCTAATGTTTTGTGGCTCGCAATATCTTAGTGATTGAGTTTTTCTAGGGAATCGGGTACCCGTGATGTCATGTAATAATTATCTTCGAAGATCTGAAAGGTTTTTGCTAGTTCCCGAGGCGCGTTTGCCCACGTGCCAAAACCCTAGGTTTCTTTCTATAAATCTCAAAGTGTTTTCCTCAATTCCTCACTTTGCATCTTCAAAAATCCTAAGGTAGGGCTCTCTCCTCTCTCTTCTCTCTCTCTTATTTATTTGAGTTTTCCGTTTGTTCGCCGCCGCCGCTTTGTGTTTCCCGACTCATCCTCATCATCCCGCGGTGGTTTCTTTGAATTCTCCGATCCGTCTTCAATGTTTTGCGGTGGTCTTCTTGATTTTTCCGAAGCATCTTTAAACTTATCTTCATGTCTTCATCCAATGAGTTGCGAGACTCTTTTGCCTCGGCTGATTCCCCTCGGGAACTTGGTCGCAAGATGATCAAATCTCCAGAGGCGAGTGAGACTGGCAAAAAATCAGTTTCTGACGAGGTGAACTCGGCCGTCGAAACAAATTTGTCTTCCGAAGCAAAATTGGGCGAGGCAAATGCGGACGCCGCGATAAGTTTGGCTGCTGAAGCAAATAGGCTCATGATCAAGGTTCCACATCTCGTTGACGAACCCCTGTCGAATGTCCCCGAGGTAGAAATGGCATTGCGTCTTGGTCATATTAAGGAGGAACCCGAAGACCCTGTTCTTGACGAGGCTGAGGTGAAACGGTTGGAGAGGCTATTTGTAAGTTATGAAGTCGGTCCCTCTAAGAGTGCAACGCGTAGACGGAAAGCAACAAAAAAGAAGGCCGACCCACCTGGATCTACCCTGTCAACCGAGGAGTCCCTAGCGCTGCTGAGGCAAAGGTTCGGGATTTCAGAGGAGGTTGGTTTGATCGTACCTCCTCCATCAGTTCGTCCTGATAATCTTTCGCCGAACCATTTCTATTTATACGAAATTTTTTTTATGCGAGCCTCTTGTGGTTTCTGATCCCAGGCTTATTAGTGCGGTTTCTGAAGAAGCACGGATTAGCCCTCAATCAAATTACACCCTGAGGGATGTGTCATCTAGTCGGCATTCTGGTGTTGAGTTACGAGTGCGACGCCGAGGTGAGGGTTCGACATCTGCATCATCTTCTAGAATTTTGGAAGGTTCCAAAGTCTCCGACGTATTACATCTCTCCCAAGAAACACTACAAAATAATCGAAAGATTTAAAAGCAAAGATAATGACTGGGCGAGCCAGTTTTTTCTATGTTTCCATAATCGACGCGGCGATTGCCTCGACAAAGTCAAGACGAGCTGGGGACCCATTGGTAGCCGATCTTAGATTACTCAGGTTTCATTTTATTTTTAAGTTTCTAATCCCTCCTTTCTTTGCAGTTTGTCATCTACTCCCGACGTTTTTGGAGAATACCTACATACTTAGGGACACATTTGCTGGTGGGAAGACTCACTGGGAGAAATATTTCTCCTTAGCACGCGTGGAAAAAGCAAGAGCTCGTTTTCCTGGCGTTGAAGTGTCCACAAGCTCAGAATCTTCTCTAGCACCTCGGTTGCACATCGTTGAATTAATGGGCAAGCGAATGACAATCCGTGAAAAGCAGGAACAAAAGGAGAAGGAAGCAAAGGAGACGGCTCAAGAGAACACAGTAGGAGCCGATGCATCTTTTAAGGACACCGAGGTGACGTCTAAGGATGCTTCAATTGTAAACGAAGACGAAGTTGCTGATGGCGCTGCTGAAGCCGAGGCAATTAGAGATGTTGTCGAGCCGGTAATCGAAAATACGGCGATGCAGGTCGTGTCTGGTATTCCTTCCAACATTCTTCCTGCTCCGTGTCAATCTAAAGAGGTATATCCGCCATCTCGGAAACGTCCTTTGTCTAGCACCAAAAAAGGCAAAAGCATTGCGGAGGAAAAGGCTGAGAAGAAACAAAAAAGCGAGCCGACCCTTCCAAACCCGCGGCAATTTTGTTTAAACATGATGAAGACGAGCCTATTTATAACGGTGTAGTTTCCTTGGCTTCTCTTATCTCCACAATTAAATCTCTCGGTGACCGTCTTCCTCCTGTCGATACTCTTGCTGAAGGCACTTTGTATGCCGACATGTCCTTATGCGGCATCAAGGTAATCTTTGTAGCATTCTCAATCAATTTTTAAGTTAGAACCTTGAATACTGATATTTGACTCTCATCTTGTGGTTTATGGCGTCGATCAACAAGATCATTGCCAAGTACGTCCGAGGAGCAATGAAAGACAAATGCCATGTTGCCAAGGCGAGGAAAGATGTTTTGCAGACAAAGGCTAAGCTTGATGATCTCGCAGGCAAACATGTTGCCGAGCTAGCGTCCTCCTCGGCTCAGATTAATGCCATCAAAAAGGAGAAGGCGTTTCTCAAAATCGAAATAGTTAGACTCGGGGATTTGTGCATGATTCAGAAGGCTACGAAGGCAAGGAAATCCGCTGAGATCGAATCGCCGAAGAGACGACTTGCTGCTGCGAATGCTCTGCACGAGACGAACGTGAAGAAAGCTCGGAAGGCCGCGAGGCAAGAGATGGCAGAGAAGTTTCAGGAGAGAATGGCTAAGATTGAGAAGAACTTCAAGAATCTGAAAGAGGTCAAAGAGAAAGAGCTTGACTTCGCACAGGTGGAAAATAACCTCCAACTTCTCGACATTCTCAAGAAGGACAATGCACCAACCCTAGATGCCGAGGTGGCCAAGCTGTCTGAATGGCGAATCGATCTGGCTGGGGTTCATGAGGAGTTTGTAAAGATCGAAAAAAGGTGGAGAATGATCTGGTAATGTCTCCTGTTTTATCTGATTCGGTCGGTTCTATGCTTCCTGGTGAATCGTTAGAGAATGCCGCGGTGGATGTCGGTGTAAGAGACTTTTCTGGATCCAATGCTGGTACTCCAGCCACTGATCGTACCACCGAGGAGACTGCATATCCCAATCTCCCCTAGACTATGTTGTACCTTTAATTGTTTTGTTCTTTTTTTTTGTAATCAAGAACAAGATGCCTGAACGGCTTTATCCATAATTTATTGAAGTATATTTTCGGTTTTATCTTTTGGCTCGTTTTCGTGTTTATAACTTGAACCCAGGCGTTATGAGATGTTGATGACCAGTGCTAAGGAATAAATACTGGGGTTTTTTTAATGTTTTTTTGGTTTACGAATACGTTTCCCTCACATGTGCCCACTCCGATAGCAGACATAAGAATTTGTATAGCGCGCTTTAGAGTTGTAGTAGTAAAAATCCATAAAAGATGTAAAAAGGTTCGTTGTTGTGGCCAACAACAAGCGAAAGAACAAAAATATAAACACTTAACCTATTTCGACAAGGCTTAGTTATTTTTGCGAGGCGATAGGTATGCCGAAGTATCTAGATTTGAGGCGATAAATATACCGAAGTAAGTTTGCGAGCCGATAAGTATGCCGAAGTATTTAAGAGTTGAGGCGATAAGTATGCCGAAGTGACTTTGCGAGGCGATAAGTATGCCGAAGTAAGTATGCAATAGATGGGAGTATAAGTTTATACGGACCCACTCCCCCCCCCCTTTTAGGAAGGGGGCAGCTGAACCCATTCGGAGATGAGTTGCCTACGTACCCATTTCGGAGATCAAGCCGCCTCGTAGTTCATGGTATGACTTAGTGACAGTACTTCTTCAAGTGCATTGCGTTCCAAGATCTTGGTACTGGAACTTCAGCCATGTTAGCGAGTTCATACACTCCTAGGAGGACCACCTTTGTGACTCTATAAGGTCCTTCCCAGTTTACCCCTAGCTTTTCTGCGTTTTGTTCTGAAATTTTTTTTGGAGCACTAAATCTCCTTCGTTGAACTTCCGGTTGCGGACATTGGCGTTGTAGTACTTGGCTGTAGCTTGCTGGTAATTTTGAATACGAACAAGAGCTTTATCTCGCCGCTCATTCACCAAATCCAGTTCATCAAGCAACATTAAATGATTAATCCTTCTTGTCCGGGGAGGAGGCGATGCCGAATTCCGAGACAATCTACTTTTGGTGGAATCACACATTCCATTCCATAGACAAGTGCAAATGGTGTTTTTCCGGTAGCTCGTCGCGGAGTTGTCCGATGCGACCAAAGAACTCCTTCCAGTTCATCGGCCTAGTGTCCTTTTTTGCATCGAACCTTTTCTTCAAACCGTCAAGGATCGTCTTGTTTGCTGCTTCTGTTTGGCCGTTACCTTGCGGATAACGAGGTGTAGACTTGTTGAGACGTATTTTCCATTTTTTCACAGAAAGCTTCGAAACGGGTTGAGATAAACTGCGAGCCATTGTCAGTAATGATTTTATATGGAACCCCGTGTCTGCATATAATATTTTTCTAGACGATGTGTTCCACCTGAGCATCCTTAATACTGGCGTAGGAATCCGCTTTGACCCACTTGGAGAAGTAGTATGTTAATACTAGCATAAATCTTTTCTGCTTGGATTGATGTACGGGCTCGATGATTTCCATTGACCATCGCATAAAAGGATAAGGTGACAAAATTGACGATAGCATCTCAGTTGGCTGATGAATTGTTGGAGCGTGGCGTTAGTATTTTTCGCACTTGGTAGAAAACTTCTCGCAATCTCTTACCATAGTTGGTCAGTAATAATCATGACGCTTGATTTTGATTGATAGTGCCCTTCTGCGAAAATGATTGCCACAAGACCCGCTATGGACTTCTTCCATTATTTTTCTAGCTTCTTTTCCCTCAACACAAGCCATTTATGGCCCCGAGAGCCTCTACTTGAAGACATTTCCGTCTAGCAGAATATATCGAGCCGCTTGAGCTTTGAGCTTTCGGGCAGCCCATCTATCGGATGGTACGTGATGTACACGCCGATTGCTCACATCCACTCTTTGTCGCATCCATACTCCATAGGTGCTGATTGTTGATCATCGTCGGGTTGGCGTTCTTCATTTTAAACCTCTTTTTATTGCGGTATTAATGCCATCATCCATTGGGACAGTCCCTTCCTATGCGTCTTTTACTTGTTTGTTTGCTTGGGAACGGGTAATCGCGTTAACGGTGCTGGGGAGATTAATGCTCGGATACTCGATGAAATCTACTGGGATGATTCTCTGCAAACCCGGGTTGGAAGTTGAGGCTAGAGCGGCCAATGCATCCACCGAGGTATTTTCACCGCGAGGTATTCTGGTTAGTTTAAATTTTTTGAATTTTTCCACCAGTCCTTGTACCACTTTTAGATAAGCCTCCATCCTTTCATCTCTTGCAATGTATTCTCCGTTAAATTGGTTTGCCACTAGATGTGAATCACAGAATGCATGAATGCTCTGGACTCTGATTCCATGGGCTAGTTTAGACCGACGATCAGGGCTCATACTCGGCCTTATTGTTTGATGCATGGAAGGATAGTCGAAACGATTGTTCCAAGATTTCAAAAGTTGGAGATGTTAAACAAATTCCTACACCAGACCCTTGTTTTGAGGATGAGCCATCAACGTGAAGCATCTAGACGAAATTTGGCATTGGGTCGTCTATTCCCTCTACAGGGAGTTCAACTAAGAAATCTGCCAAATACTTGAATTTTGTGCAACTTCTGTTCCGGTATTCGATGTCATATTTGCTTAGTTTTATTACCCATTTTGCGAGCTTTTCGGATTGACTTGGGCTATGTAAGAAGGTTCGGAGGGGGAATGTCGTTAGAACCACGAGAGTGAGTAATTAGAAATATGGCCTCAGCTTCTGTGCAGACATTATCACGGCAAGGGCTAGTTTTTTTATCTGTGGATACTGAGTTTCTGCATCTGTAAAGGTCTGACTGGCGTAAAAAATAGGCTTCTGCTCGCCTCGCTCATCTCTGACCAGCACTCCACTGACTGCAGTAGCAGAAACCACGGTGTATAAAAACAGAGGTTCTCCTTCCACAGGCTGCGCGAGGACCGGATGACTTTCTAAGTAATTTTTTAATTCCTTGAAAGCCTCCTCACACTTGTCAGTCCATTCAAACTTTTTATTGCCTCTCAGGGTGTCATAGAACGGCATGCATTTGTCGGTAGATTGGGAAATAAAATGGTTTAGCGCTGCGATGCATCCTATTAGTCGTTGAACTTCACGCTTTGTTTTTGGTGGAGTCATTTGTATCAGAGCGTCGATTTGCTTCAAATTCGCTTCGATGCCTCGGTGGGTGACTAGATATCCAAAGAATTCGCCGGATGTTACCGCGAACCTGCATTTGGTCGGGTTGAGCTTCATGTTGTGCAAATTTAGTTGTTCGAAACATTCTCTTAGGTGGGCAAGTGATGGTTCTCCTCAAGCGACTTCACGAGCATGTCGTCTATGTAAACCTCCATTGTTTTGTCGAACTGATCTGCAAATATTTTGTTCACCAGACGCTGACAAGTTGCCCCGACATTTTTGAGGCCGAATGGCATTACTTTGTAGAAGTATATCCCGCGATCCGTTATGAATGCTGTCTTTTCTCTGTCTTCGGGGTTCATCAGGATATGGTTGACCCAGAAGATCCACTTGCATGCCACGAGTTTGTAGCCTCTTCGCAATGGCAAAAGCACCTGAGAGAGCCCGAAAGGAAAAAAATTTGATCTTTGGGACTCTTTTTAGCTTCATGATTCTGATTCAGTGCATTCAATTCAAGCTCTATACCATGTCCCATACTTTGTTACTTCTGAAGAAAAACAAAGCTTTTTTCACCGTATACGCCCCATACTTGGTGTTAGGCCAAATCCATTAATCCTCACCATTGGTTGCCAGAGATATTGAGAGAATACGACTAGTCATGTGAGTATGGTTTTAACCCCAATTAATAAATTGCAAGTGCACAACAATCACAATAGCATAGAAGGAATCAAATCCACATGGACCTTGTGTTGTACTACAAATATATAAGAATTAAATCTAGATAAAACAAAAATATTTGGTTTTGGTTTTGAACTGAAATTAAGGACGAAATTAACTAAGTAAAATATAGAAAACTCAATAAGAGAAAACGTTAGGCACTAGGTTAATCGCAGAGATTCATAAATTATAAGATATCAACGAATTTCAGGGATTTAATTTATATGAATTGTTCTAGAACTCAAATCACTAAGGTATAATTTTTTCACTTTCGTGGCTCCAATTACTATGTTTTAACAACCTTATAGACTCAACTTTCGCAGGTTATTAACAGAGGAAAACACGAATTAATTTGTTCAGGATTTAATTGTGCACTATTCCATAACTCAACTTTCACAGGTTATGACGTATTACTCACCAAATACCTGTTCAGGCAATATAACATGCTTTTGGAGAGCATATTAACCCAAGGTCTGATTTTAGTTAATCAGAAAAGCATGGAGCATTGCGAGCAAGTAAAGATAAAGAAACCTTTAGATTTTCCCTAATTTATTCGATAAAAGCATAATAATTCATGAACTCAATGAATACCTACAACCTAACAAGTTAACTACTCACACATCATGAAGAACAACAAGCAAAGAGATAACTAAGTATTCATATTCATAAAAATTCGAATAGAAATAAGAAAGGTTTTAGAAATCTTCTATATGTGGAGATACAAATGCAGATCTTCTCCCTGGAAGCTCTTGAATCAAAATTTATTAAAAACTATCAAAGGGAGCGTGGCTGCTATTTATTTTGGTGTAATATGGTGGCTTATGCCTAACAAGAGGCTAAACACAAGTATATATAGGCCTATGGTCGATTAAGGTTAAGTTTAAGGCAAAAAGAAAAATTCAGGTTCAGACAGGTTTGCACTGGGCAGGAATTCGTGACCGATGTAGGGGCACCGGTCAGGAGCACACCTAGGTGAGGCATGGGAGAGTCCGTGACCAGTGCTAGTTCCTTGGTTGCATTACTTTCCTGCGCTTGCTTCTTCAACGAGGTAGTCAAACATGTCTTCAGTAAATCGGATGTAACTCTTCAACCACAACTCCAAACGATTTGAAACAACTTTCATTGTAAAGATAACTCAAAAGGTTATCTCCTCACCAAATATCATCAAATTACAAGTTTAGGAACACCTGTAAATGGTATCAAACTTATGGCTCTTCTATTATGTAAAACTCAGGAAAATGTATATCTTGTGAGTTTTGTGACTTTAATGATGCTTTTGTCTTGTGAAGATGATTGTAGCATGACTTCCCTCTTTTTGTCCATTTTGCATTATTTTTGATGATTTTGCCTATAAAGATCCAAAGCACTACAAATACAAGAAAACTACCTCTAAATGTATAAAACCGAATACAAATACTTAAATAAAATAGTAAATTCGTACTAAAATTAGTAAAATATAGGATATATCAACATATATAGATTTAGATCTTTGCTTGTCCTCAAGCAAAACAAAGAATCAAATAATAGAAAAGAGGTTTGAAAACGTAGGAACTCACATATCCTTGGGATCATAGCTTTGAAATCTTAACATGTAATCCACACGTAACAGAGGTAGCTCATAGACATTCTCATTTTATCCCACGAATACTTTGGCAAGCCTTGTCCATACTTTGAATTTCAAACTGCAAAAATTCCGACTACACATTATTTGACTTTCTACATTCATTAAGTTCGCGTGAATTTCTCATCAAATATGTCATTCTGGGTAGACGGTGCTAGGAGTTTAAAAAGGTTTATTTGGTGGTGAGGGTAGTGTTTAAGATTACCAGATGCTCTAGAAGATGAAAGATATTATGCAAAACTGCAAAAGAGAATGGACCTGTTGATGTCCATAATTTCCAACCAGTTGATGCCTAACTCCCCGAGACTTAGTTTTTTCTTTGGAAATCACTGCAAATCGCTCCAACTCTTCTAAATTGATCTATGACATTCCTTGGGAATTTTATTTGCCATGAGACACATTATAGACCTGTTTTCCTTTCTTTTTGAATTTTTTTTCTTTTTCTTTTCTTTTTCTTTTCTTTTTTGTATATATTTGTTTTTCTTTTTGAATTTTTTTTCTTTTCTTTTTATTTTAAAGGGAGTAAACAATTTTTATTATATGAGTCCTCATAGGCACAAAATTTTGAATCCCAAGAAAATACCAAGCTCTTGAATCGCATCATAGTAGACCAGGTTTTTTCAATCCCTGCATTTGTAGTGGCTAGAAAATTGCGTCGATCATTTTCTCTCCGATATTTTTGCACATAAAAGCACATATGAAAATAAAAACAAGAGTGCGAGGTTTGAAAAGAGGTAAGGGTTAAAGATAGGGTACCAACTAAAAATAAGCTAGCCATTTAGAATCAACAAATAGTGGTAAAGAGAATAAGAAGTCCTAAATGTGTGATTCGTTTCCCTAATCTACCACCTTTAATGATAAAAATTAAGTAAGGTTAGTTGTCCAATAAAGTAGAGTCAAAATCATATTCATTAAGATAAATGCGAGATGAAATTTTCCGGGGGGAGTCCAGTCATGGGGTTTCTGAATTGTTTGTCCTGAACAAACCCTTCCATAATTGTCACTAAGTTACGAATCAAAGCATATGTTTCTAGAAAAGGTCATAGTTCCAAACTAAATTTTGACTCAATAAAATGACTCAATAAAAATAAGAAACTAAAAAGACTCAAATAAAAAGACAGATCACAAACAAACGTGTTAGTAAACGACAATCCCCCAAACTTAATTCTCACATTCCCAGTGTGAAAACAAATTAAATTAAGAGAGTATAAAATTGGAAGGAAAATGAAAATTTAAATTGAAAGATGAAGAATAGAACGATGTTACCGGATTGGAAAAATTGTCCTGAAGTTCGGTTTGCGGGTCGATGTTTCGGGTGATTCCGGACCATCCCTTGATTTTGCTCGATCCACGAGTGAAGTGACTTAACTAAGGTATTCTTTAAGTCATGTTGGCCGGTGAAACTTCAATCCTCCCTTGCTAACTCACCACAGTTTGGTGGTTGGTTCGAGATTTTGGTGATTTGGTTCATCCAAATAGGCTCGTTGGACCAGAGGTCAAACCGTGAAGAATTTCTTGAACCATATTGAAAATTTTCCGACCCAAATGACAATTTAAGTCAGATGGTGAAATTTGATAGAATTTGCTAGGACAAATTTTTGTTTGATTCACGAGAACCTCGCAAAATTTATGAAGATCAAGTGAAATCACATAATTCATAAATTTGGAAATTAAATGAAACAGGGAAATAGAAACCATACATTTGGTTTTAGAGTGAAGAGTAAGACAAATCAATTATTTTAAAAATTTTACCGAAAATCAAATATAATTAACTAAAAACTCTAAAATATGAAAATTCATGAGTTTGGAGATTGAAAACTCTTTCAAAGAATAGATAAAGCAAAGGGAAAAGAGTTTTCTTATAAAAAATTATGATAATCAATTTGAAAATCCAAATTTTATGTATTTATTGGTTAAAAGTCGGTTTAAAAGTTTAAACCGATTTAGGTTTGCTTTGGTTTGAACCGGATTAAGTAAATATATCTTGGTTATGTGTGGTTCGAGTCTCGTTTGGAAGGGGTTTACGTCGGTCACGGTCCATAACCGATCCTCGTGACCGATGGTGGTGCAAGTCTGGTCGAGGAAGTCTCGACCTTGGGTCGAGGAATCTCGGCTTATGGGTCGTGGGATTCTCGACTGATGGGTCATAGGAAACTCAATTATGGGTCGAGAAACTGTGGACCGTGGGATGAGGATTGCGTCGAGCGAAACTCTACTGGGATCTGGAACTGGGACGAGCATTGGTCACAGGTTGTTACCCGATCTCATGACTGATGTTGCTGTTGGGTCGAGGGATGCGGGTCAATAAAACTAGACATCTGCGCGTTTAGGGTCGAGCATCGGTCATGGGATTTTTCACAATGCATGTGACCGATGTTGATGGGTTTGGTTGAGGCATTTAAAGGCGGGCATCGGTCTGGGCACCATCGGTACGAGTGGTGGAGGGCCATCACCGATGGTGGTGCATCTGTCAGGAAGCATGACTGATGCTCCTGACTTGTGCACTCGTCCATTTAGCCATTTTTCCAGTTTTCATCCAAACTCAAATTTTTATATTTTTATAATTTTTGTAAGATCCTGAAAAAATAAAAATTCAATAATTAAGCATATAATGAACCTCTAAAAATTAAAAAGAAAATTAAAAACTCCAAAATAAAACCATTGTGGATTACCTCCCATACAACGCTTGTTTTAAGTCTTTTAACTCGACTCCTTTTTTTTAAGTGTGGGTTGGATTGGCTAAGGAAATTGATACTTTCTTACTTTGTTCAGTGTCTGCAACATAAGGCTTTAAGCAATCTCTATTAGGATCCCAAAGAACAAAAGCTCCATATGGTTTCACCTCCTTGATCTTGAAAAGACTAGACCATCTAGATCAAAGCTTACCCGGAAAGAGGTTCTAACGAGAGTTAAATGAGTAGGACCTTGTCGTTTGGTAAGAACATCTTTGGAACTATCTTCTTATTATGAAAGGTTTTAGTTCTTTCTTTGTAAATCTTAGTGTTCTCATAAGCCAAATGTCGAATTTCTTTCAACTTATTCAATTGGATCAAACGTCTTTCAACAGTGGTCTTGAGATTGAAGTTCAACTCTTTTACTGGCCATGCCGCTTTGTATTCAAGTTTAACCAGAAGGTGACATATCTTCCCATACACAAGATGAAAAGGGGTGGTCTCTAATGGTTTTTTGAAGGCTGTCCTATAAGTCCAAAGAGCATCGTCCAATTTGGCAGACCAATATTTTCTTATTTTACCGATTGTCTTTTGTAGGATGGCCTTGAGTTCTCTGTTGGATATCTCAATTTGTCCACTGGTTTGTGGATGATAAGGGGTTGAAACTTTGTATTTAACACCATGTTTCTTCAAAAGATTAGCAAAAAACCTATTCATAAAGTGGGATCCTCCATCACTTATTACAACCCTTGGTACGCCGAATCTTAGGAAGATTATGGATTTGAACATCTTGAGAATGACACTAACATCATTGATGGGGCGTAGCTATTGATTCTACCAATGTAGACACGTAGTCAACATCAACGAGAATGTATTAGTTCCCAAAAGGATGTGGGGAAAGCTTCCATGAAATCGATTCCCCAAACATCAAAAACTTCAACTTCTAAGTTTTGTGGCATCTCGTTTCTTTTGCTTATGTTCCCCATTAGTTGGCAAGAATCACACTTTAAGATGAAGACTTGGGTGTCTTTGAATATTGTAGACCACCAAAACCAGCTTGTAGATCCTTAGAGACAGTCTTAAATGTAGCAAAATGACTGGCATAAGCTGATACGTGAAAGCCATGTAGAATGCCTGCAACTTCTTCCTCTGGAACAAAATTTCTAAACATACCATCTTGACACTTATTGTAGAGGTAAGGTTAGTCCAAAAAGTAGTATCTAAATTCTTTGAGGAACTTCTTCTTCTTCTTATACCCAAAGAACTGTGGAGGCTCGATGTCAGCTGCTAAGTAGTTTGCAATGTAACGATACCAAGGAGTTTTGAAAGCAATTCTCCCTTTAGGGGCAGGTCGTGTGGGGGCAATGATGTTTTCATGAGGTATGACATTGACAGCGTAGATATTCTCCTCCGGTAGACAACCATTCATAGGAAGTGGTTCTTCAATTCTTATTCTGGAGATGGTATGCGACACCATTCTCTGCGCCTTTCTTATCTCTTACATCTAAATCTAAATCTTGCATAAAGAGAATCCACCCTATAAGATGTGGCTTTGCATCTTTGTTGGACAAGAGATACTTAAGAGCAACATGATCAGTGTGGAGATACAAAGGCGAGATCTTCTCCCTGGAAACTCTTGAATTAAAATCTATGAAAACTATCAAAGGGGGCGTGGCTACTGTTTATTTTGGTGTAATATAGTGGTTTATGTCTAACAAGAGGATAAAAACAACTATATATAGGCCTAGGATAGATTAGGGTTAAGTTTAGGGCAAAAAGGAAAATTCAGGTTCATACAGGTTTGCATTGGGCATGAGCACTGGTAGGAATTCATGACCGGTGTAGGGGCACCGATCAGGAGCACACCGGAAGGGGAGGAATGGGAGAGCCCATGACCGGTGCTGGCTCCTTGGTTGCATTGCTTTCATGCACTTGCTTCTTCTGCGAGCCAGATGGACATGTCTTCAGTAAATCGAGTGTAACTCTTCAACCACAGCTCCAAATAATTTGCAACCACTTTCATTGGAAATTTAACTCAAAACTATATCGCTTCACCAGACTTTATCAAATTCTAAATTGGAGAATGCATCCACATAGTAGCAAACTTCTGGTGCTTTTATTTTGTCCAACACAGGAAAATGCATATCGTGTGAGTTTTGTGACATGGATGATGCTTTTGACTTGTGGAGATGGTTGTAGCATGATTTACACTTTTTCTCCAGATTGCAATATTTTTGATGATTTTTCCTATAAAGACCCAAAGCACTACAAATACAAGAAAACTATCTCTAAAGGCATAAAACCGAATAAAATACTTTAATAAAATAGTAAAAGGGTAAATCGCATAAAAACCATTCAAGGTGACAAGCACTCACACTTTAAACCTCAGAAATATTTTACTGCCACTTTAAACCTTCAACATGAAACTATTAATACAAAAAACCTCCAAAGCGGTTTCCGAGTACGCGCTGTCAAAAAAGTTAATAGAATAGTAAATACCGTTAACGGAACAGTTAATTTTCCGTTAAAAACAGTGATGTAGATTTTTTTTATTAAAAAATTAATTTTTATTTGACAAAAAACCTTGATTTGTATTTATTATAATAATTGTTTTTTAAAAAACTGAAAACTAAAAGTCTCTTCCTTCTTCCCTCATCGATCTTCCTATTCACAGTGATAACAACGAAGCTTATGAGTTGCTTATTCCCTTTGAATCAATCAAGGAGCCATTTTCGCGAAATCAAATTTCTTCTTCGAGTACGAAAAGTGGGTTCTGGAGGGAATAAAGGTGGTGGGGGAGGAGAAGTCGACGAATTGGAGGTGAATAAATTTGATTTTTCCGACAAATTCGATGTGGAAACGATTATGGATGAAGAAATTAAAGAGGGAATCAATAATATAGTGGATAATTTTGAATCCAATTATGGAGAGAATCTTGGAATTCATGAACCGATTCCGTGAATCAATCTTGGCCACCAAATTGGTTTTATTTTGGGAAAGGGAATCGATAGTATAAGATTAAGAAGTGGTTTGTGGGAAAACGACGATGAAGACTGGTGGAAATTTCATATCGTTGATTTTAAACAGATTTGGCCACGAATCCAAACCACCGGAACCGCAATGGTGATTTGAAGGACATCTCACTCATATGGACGATTTCTTATCTTTTCTTTTCATGAGTTTCCTAGTTAAGAAGACTCTGTAATTTTCTTCAGTAAGTGACTCATGTGATGGATCTGAATGTGTGATTCTGCTTCTTGAGATGGAATTAACAATATCAGTTTCTGATCTCGTTTTTGTGAAGGTTGATAGGCGGATTTTGAGTCTTTTTGCGGCGTCTGTTCTTATATTGTATAGAAAGGACATTGCTTGTTGGTTGACTGAACTTCTCTGTTTGGTTATTCTGAGTCAAAACTTTTGATCGACCTTACATTATAGACACTAGGACTCAAACCCCGCGAAATCGTATATTAATTTTTAAATGGAAATTTTTTTAAATGATTATAAGTGAAAATGTATAAAAACAAAAAATGACGATATAGAGACTGTGTATATTTAATCCTTTTTGTATAATTTTTATGGTTCAAAGTGAGAAAATAAAGAGATGAAAATACACGACTTTTCAAACATTTTAAGAATATTAAAAATTGGAGATGCAACCTTAGGATGCATTAATAACCATAAAATAATTTTCTTCAAAAAAACACAACCCTAGGATGCATTAATAACCATTAAATAGTTCTTTCCCGAGAAGATGCAATCTCATGATGCATATATCCTCTCAAAGGAAGAGAGAGGGAGATCGATTATTCACAAACACAAATAAACACATAGAGAAGGAGAAATAGAAGAAGAGTAATATAACACTAAAGAGGCTCCTACGGCAAGAAGGTAGTTGTCGGATGACTCTTCATGATCGATCCTTAGGGAGAGAGTTCCAACCCCACTCTTCCTAACTGGACATTCCTTATACGCTTAAAACACCTACTATACAAAACTGAGATCTCGATTCCCCAAACGAGATATCACACTTAACCCATATACACCTCCCAGTAAATAAATCCTCCTTGGTTGTTGTATGTGAAAGAGCAGAGCATGTTCGAACAAGAAGCTACTTATTGGAACAAACTCAGAATGGGTCGATTGATGCTAACGTGGCACGTGAAGTTGAAATAAATCTCAAAAATATATTTGGAGGGTTTAAATCACAAAAACCTTCACTTGAAGATAATCTTAAGGAAATTTTATTTTAGGATTTATTCCTTTTATTTGAGAGAGGATATTTTCCTTTTTGTATCTAGGTTAATCTAGGGTGACACCTCACATGTATATGGGTATATATACAAGGGAGGCGTGTGCTGCTAGGGTTAGTCGAAAATATAGAGAGAAAAACATTTGTATTTTTTTGGTGATTGTTAGGCAAGTCGAGTTGCTTGCTAGAACACAAGTCTGCGTGTTGGAATAACGTTTTGTTCTAAGACTTTGTGTAAGGTTAGAGATTGTTCGGTCACAAGCTAAGAGTATCTTAGGCTGTGTGTAAATCCAGTTAAGAGTGTTGTAAACATCTTAAAGATTTCTAATAAGATAGAAACTCAGTGCGCTTGAGTTTTGTATATCTCGTGTATTGTCTATCTCTCGCTTTTTCAATTGGTATCAGAGCGGGCATTTGTAGAGAGTCGGACTCAACAAATGGGTGAAGATTCTACAGAAAGATATGGATGATATATTACGAGTATTGGTTGCGTGTTAGAAGGATTTTATGCTAGTCACCGATAACTATGGATATTGGAAAATGAATATGAAGGCAATCATACAAGGTATTAATGAGGATGCTTGGACAGCAGTGGAAGATGGATATGAGGTTCCAAAAATTGAAGAAAGAGATGGTTCCATTGTTATCAAACCAAAGACTAAATGGACAAAACATGAGATGAATATGTCAAGGTATAATGCAAAGGCCTTATCTACTATTTTCACTTCGGTTAATAAGAATAAATTCAAGTTGATTCAAGGATGCACATCAGCTAAAGAGGCGTGGGATAAGCTTCAGAAAATGTATGAAGGAACCACAAGCGTAAAGACATCAAGAATTGATAGGCTAGCTTCTCAGTTTGAAAATATTAGAATCGATGAGCATGAAAACGTGACAGATTTTAGTGCTAAGTTATGTTCTATTGCTAATGAAGCACAAGTGATGGGGAAGACGTACAAGGACAAGAAACTTGTCAAGAAGTTACTGCGATGTTTGTCGAAGAGATTTGAGTCCAAAAAGACGGCTATGGAGGTTTGTTTTAACACGGATGAGACACCGTTCGAAGAAATAGTGGGGATGCTACAAGCGTATGTGATGGAACTTAAGGACATTGTTTCAGCGAATCCCAACATGTTAGATCTAACTGTGAGTGACGACAAGCTGAGACTACAAAACTTGGAGGCAACTATGAGCTCACTTATGAAGACCTTTGGCAAACATCTTGAAGAAGTTGGAAAAGTGCATACAAATTTATTTATAAATGATCATGGCGCATACAAGAACATGGGAGGAAGAAGATGTGAAGTGCAATGCCATGAATTTCAAGGATTTTTACATATCAAGTCTGAATGTCCGAATATGACGAGAAAGAAGAAGATTCAATGCCTAGGCCATAAGGGATATGGACACACAAAATCAGAATGTGTGAAAAGGAAAAATGATTCATGTAGAACCTAGAGTGAGAGTGGAACAGAAGAAGAAGAAGAAAAGGAGGTAGCCAACTTTATGGCATTGCCTACATTCATGAATCATAAAGAAGGAAGAAAAAATTCAGATTCAGATTCTGTTGTTGGAACATACAGAGAATGTGTCAGCACAAGCAGTGAATCTGAAAGTGATCAAACTGTAGATGTTCAAGCAGAGTTTAGGTTAATGTATGAGAATTGGATGAAAACCAGTAAGGAGAATTTGCGTATTGCGAATGAGAGATTGCTCTTGCAAAAAAAAGTGGCGAAATTAGAAGAGGAACTCAAGGTAGAAAAGGAGAAATCCAAACTGTTGGAGAGTGATCTCATGGAGAACAAGTAGAACATTAGGATGTTGAACAGTAGAACGAAGAATCTAGATCAAATTCTGAGCATGGGGAGGACTGATAAGACAAAATTTGGTCTTGGATATCGCGGAGGTTCTTCGGATTCAGAAACAATTTTTGTTCAAACGAACACATCGACGTCTACTGGAACAAAGGAGAAGTTGTTGGAACATGCGGAAACAGAGATCCAAAACAATAATACAAGAAAAATAGAGCCTGATACAATAAGGTTTCAGAACGTCAATAGGAACAAAGCAAAGTCTACTGCAACAAAGATCCATAACACTTGCAGGAACAAAGCAAAGTGTGTTGGAACAGAGATCCAAAAAAATAATCAAAAGATATCACATAATTCTGCATGCTATTTTTGTGGAAAGATTGGGTATATCAAGGCCTACTGCTATAAGTTCCTTGACAAGGTGAGATGTCCATTAAGGCAAAATAAATTTGTTCAAGATCCAAGGAGGTTGCAAAAGGTGTGTACTAAGAAGGTTGATTTGTATGGTGATATGCCTGGCAAATCCTCAACTAGTGAGTCAAAAATGAGACTATGTTATGCACATGTGAGTGTTTTAAACACATGTTAAGTTCTCAAGAAATGTTTGGGTAGAAGCAAATCAGAGTTTTAAATGGGTATCATTGGAGAAGCCAACAAAGAAGGAGATTATGAGTGAGGTGTATGTTCCAACATGTATTGCTAAACTCACAATGCATTTGAAGTTTTTAAAAGAGTTTTAGCACTCAAGCAGAGGGAGATTGTGGAAGATTCATGGAGTGTCTATTAGCAAGGTATTATATGATTAAGGAGGAGTCTTTATATCATGATTGGATGCTTGGTATGCGTGTTGTATATGGTAAGCTTGAGTTGTAAAACTTAATTAAAAGGGGGAGAATGAAAGAGTAGAGCATGTTGGAACAAGAAGCGGCTTGTTGGAACAAACTCAGAATGGGTCGGTTGATGCTGATGTGGCACGTGAAGTTGAAATAAATCTCAAAAATATATTTGGAGGGTTTAATCACAAAAGACGTGCACTTGAAGATAATCTTAAGGAAGATTTATTTTAGGATTTATTCCTTTTATTTGAGAGAGGATGTTTTCTTTTTTGTATCTAGGTTAATCTAGGGTGACACCTCATAGGTATATGAGTATATATACAAGGGAGGCATGTGCTGCTAGGGTTAGCCAAAAATATAGAGAGAAAAACGTTTGTATTGTTTCGGTGATTGTTAGGCAAGTCGAGTTGCTTGCTAGAACACAAGTCTGTGTGTTGGAATAACGTTTTGTTCTAAGACTTTAGGTAAGGTAAGAGATCGTTTGGTCACAAGCTAAGAGTGTCTTAGGCTGTGTATAAATCCAGTTAAGAGTGTTGTAAACATCTTAAAGATTTCTAATAAGACTGAAACTCGGTGCGCCTGAGTTTTGTATATCTCGTGTATTGTCTATCTCTCACTTTTTAAGTATGACTTGAACCTCAGAAAGTATTCGAGAAGAAAAATCCTTCTTGTTCTCCCGGTGACTATTCCTGAAAGTGGTACATGTGCAGGTATCTCCATCCGATGCGGCTCCACGAGATCGCTCCAAAAAAGGACCCGCCTTGAAGAGGAAATATATTTTCCCTCAAGTGGATGGAATTCAGACCCTACACTCGGCCACTATTCATCATGGTGGCCATGGTCAACGCAGAAAATAATGAGACGACTCGATAGAAAGACCCGAAATTCGGCCCAAAAAAGAACCGTGTCAATTACACATAAGAAAATAATAACCTTGTCAATCTTATCATCTTAGAATCTCATTCATGTCGGATTAATACAACTTCTAGAAAATCTTGTAATTCGTTGGAGATGATTTTGACTGCCAGGGAGAATAAGCTTGTCTGAAGATTTGTTGGTCAGGTGTAAGAATATTTAGATGCTAATGTGCTAGCTTAGGTTAATTTCTTGTTGGTTACATTTTTGTGTCTAAAGAACATAGTATTTGGCTATATATTTTCACACATTTTCGTAGAAAAAATATTAACTTAATATCTTGGCAAGGAAAAAAGAACATAAAAAATAGGAACTGTGAATGCAAGATTCGGGTTTCTGAATCATATTGAATAAAATTAACATATATGATATACCTAGACAAGTATATGTATTGGTACAAATCCACATAAAACCGTGTATTAAATTGAGCTGCTAATCTCCGCTAACATGTAAGACTTAAAAATTAGCTAGAACTAGGGTGGAAATTGTAATCTATTAATTCATACTAATGACGAATTACATCCAATAGAAATTTAATAATCTAAAGGAAACACAACTGTAATCGAGTGAAAAAAAGACACAATTGTAAGTGTTGTATATTCAAAACATTATTTTTTGTTAGTTTTAAAACAACTATATGAGCACTATACATGGTCTACCATATGATACCTTTTCTACGCCCATCGAGGCTGTCGATTGATGAGGCTGCCTACTATAATATATTTATATTTATACTAGGAATTACGTATATAGCAATTACTAAAAAAAGAAAAAAAAAATGAGGAGATCTCCTCGCTCCTCCTTGTACGCTAACGCTATAAATTGGATTGCACCCTTCTCATTTCATTACCACAGTAAAGAATAGTTTCTATCCTTTCTCTCTCTACAAAATGGATTCAAAAAGTCTCGTGGTACTGCTGCTCTTTTGCCTAATGTTCCTGCATGATGCTTCTGGTCTCTCTCTCTCTCCCTCCCTCTCTCTCTCCCTCCCTCTCTCTCTCTCTCGATAGCGTATTCTTACAACTCCGATATTTTCTACATAATTTGTTTCTAATGTGAATGGTTTACTATGTAACCAGATATCACTCACGGTCATGCTCACGGTCATGCACTTCCAACCCGCAAGGTTTGCTTCAACTTGTACTAATGGCTCTCGATATATCATCTTGATATAAATATATATATGCAATCCAAATCCAACCACTGTTTCATTGCTTTATTTTTCGTGTCCTACATATGTGCCTTTGTTATAAACATAGACCCACACTTAGATATCTATATATGTATTGTATATATTAAGGCTTGCATGGTTTAATGATACATAATAGACTTTTCTTTAATTTGGCAGATGATGATGACGATGAAGAAGGAGAATAAATGGAGAGGAGCAAATAATGGAAAGGAAGAAGAGAATAAGAAGAATGGTTTAGGGTTAAATGAAGAGCTAAGGACTGTTCCTTCAGGACCTGACCCATTGCACCATCATGTGAACCCACCTAGACAGCCAAGGACCCACTCTCATCTACCTTAATATCACCAAACCTATATTTTCTTGTGTTGTTTTTGATTATTTCATATTGTACATTAACTCTTCTGTTTTATCGGTTTCATCTTGGGAGATTTTGTATCCAGTCTCGTTTGCTAGGTTTGTTTCATGATAGTGAATGTAAGATAAGCACTACTTTTGTTTCCCATGGATCTCTCATGATTTTCTAAGAAAACCCATTTAAAATGAAGGTGACTTTCTAAGAAAACCCATATAAAATGAAGGTGACTATACCATTACGTTTCTACTTCATATTTATATTTCACAATTATGGCTTTTACGTCTTTACAGAAAATTAAAGACTTCTGCAAGGCAATGTGGCGTTGGGGAAATGTATTAGTAGTGCTTTTGCGATTGTCAATGCAGCTAATTAAAAAGTATAGTAATAATTAATTTAACACATATAATAATGATGATGTGGTGAGAAGGATAAATGGAATCGGCTTAGAAGTAGTGACAGGCAGTGTCAGTGTCAAAGATGACCATTTGTAGTCACAACTTCTATCGGCTGCGATTGTGGAGGCGTAATAACAAACCTAGAGCTAATTATCATCCTTAATGATACCAATATACGATATTTTTGTTATAAAAGAGTAAAGACTGACACAAGAATGTGACACTGGCGATTGCTCACGTCATTCACTTTCCGTATCTCTTCAAATATACTTAAGTGTTTTTTTGTCTTGTCGAATTTAAGTGCTTGCTAAATCGGAGTATTATTATTAAAAGCACTTCATGTTCTTATAATTGCTGGAAAACACTAGAGATGACCAGATTGCGTTCTTAACTCGAATGTCATCACAAAACTTTTGAAGTAATAAAGATCTTCTAAATGATAACATGCTTTAAAATCGTATAGAAATATCTCCATTTTTTTTTTAAATTAGAAAAAACTAATTTATATAATTGGAAAGCAATTTTTTTAAAATTAGTTTAATAGAATAATGATATATTCAAACTAACATTTAACCTTTTTTAAAAAGCAAATTGCTTGAAAAAGAGAGTGAAAATATCTCGTATGGCGGAGATGCAAACCAACCACGAAAATATCTTCATGGTAATAGGAAGACGATCCTATTTCGTACCAATTTCTCAATGAGACAAATGAGTTAAGTGGGTGTGTTCAGAACTCTCCGGATAAAAAAAATGGTAGATTGATAAAGATGCAAATCACTAAGTATGAAATAAAATGAAATCAAAAGTATAATATTTGTTTTATTTAATCATATGAACATAAATTGTGTTTCCAAAATATAATTTTTTTCTCTATTACTTCAAATTTTAGAAAAATGATATCCTAAATGGTCATTTCTTTGGGCTTTTATACTGTTTCAATGTCTTCATCGCGCTATTAATGTCTTTTTAATTGACATTTAATCCCTTTGACCTTATGGCGTAGCGTAGAAACTAGAATTCGACTCAATTTAGAAATAGATAACCTCTAGAGCCTGACTCGCTCAATCAAGGGATTCAATAGAATCACTTGAGACGGTTTCTTATTTTGATGATTTAATCTAATCAACACAAGAGAAAAGAGAAGACTCTTGTTTAATAAATCTAAAAAAACTCTCTAACAAAGAGCATAAGGCGTGGCTTAAATAGAGATCAATCCATTATCACATGTCGATGAGGATTAGGAAAACATAAAGTATTGATAAACTCGAATAATTGAAAAAAATTAAATAATAAGGTCCAGAAATTTTATACTATGAATTTTTTTAATAAAAAAAATCCCAAAAATCTAGATTTTTTTTAGGTTTTACTAATAGAAGGCTTAAAAAAAAATTTTTTGCCCAGAGCCTAGATTTTTTTTGGGCCGGACCTGTTTCAACTTCTACTTCAACATCTCTTTCAAATTTCAAAATCAGATGTTAGATTCCTGATGATTTGAATATATTTGGATACGTCTGAATTTTATGAAGTTTTGAGAGGATTTAAAAATTTCAAATGATTTAAGCAAATTTTCCAGTAATTCTAACAAAATTTAACTGGTGATTCATAATAATATCAGAGAATTTTGGAAAAGTAAGAAAATGAAATTAAAAAGACAATTATTAAAATCAAATAATTGTAATTTAAAAGATATGGATTTCGATCTTCTTCAATAAATCGATAAATTAGAATGAGATGTAAGTTAATGAGCTCAACATTATTTAAGACAAACATTTGGACTTCAATCTCCTTCTCTGTATCTCTCTCTCTCTCCAATCCCTAAGCGAAAAGACAATGCTGGCTAAGATGACAGAGGTCGAACTGATTAAACTGCAGTCGCTGAAAACGCTCAATCTCAAATCCCTCAAACGAGCACTACGATCTTTATTTTTTTCGTTTCCAATCCTTGTTTTCAAAAAATATGTTCTTAGTTGTTTTTATTTGCAGCAAGAAGATTTGTATCATCTATAAAGTAAAGAAAAATCATGTTCGCCTTGTGTAAATCGTTCTTTGTACTAAACCTTGGAATTTCGTTTCTATTATTAGCTTTTATGTATATTGATTTTATTGATTCTGATTGGTGACATAAAGAATAGTTTTACATATTAGTATATTCATGGAAATGTAGGTGTAACTTTAACATAATCCATTAATTTATTATATATTATTACATATTTTCATTATGAAAAATATTCTATTATAAACTATTAATAGATTGTTATTTTAAACTATTTTACTAAAATTTTAATACTATAATTTTTTTGTAAATAACTTATATTATTAATAAACGTAATAATATAAAATAATTTTGTAATCTAAAGGACCAACAATGATAAATTTTTAGTAAAAGAAAAATAGAAAATGAATCTAACTACCATGCTAGATGTATCACCATGTTTTAAGATCATTACATTGACCGCACATCACCATCATTTTTAATGGATAAAAAAAATTTAAAGCTACTTTTCAAATGTAATACCATATTTTGAACCATGTTTGTAATGCATAAATGATTGGTAACAAGAAAAATGGTATAACCAAATGGTAGTGGGCTAGTGATTCCCACTTGGAAATGAATTTTTTTTTTTGTTTAGGCGAATGATCAAACTTTCTTAACCGTGGAATTATTTATCTACTTCCATTTGACCAGTCGAAATGGTGTCATACTCTAGATCTGTTAAAAAATATGGTGAGTGGGGTATTCGACGGTTACACTCACCCTGAAGAATTACTGGATTAGTCGGGTGGTGAAAATATCGTATCACCCCTTGATTATATAAAAATGTGGTATAATCCTTACCATCACTATTTAGAGGTTGCGGTTGGTAGCGTTTAACAAAAATCACGGAAACCGCTTTGTATCGCTCTGTACTGTTTTGTACTGCCTTGAATTAAAAACTCCCTCACACGAGCGTTTGCAATTGCGGATGGCTGAATTTTTTATTTATTTATCTTAAATACTAATTAAAAATTTACAAAGAATATATATTTTTAGAAAAAAAAATTACTCTCTTATATCGAATATTATCATATAAAATTATATATACTTGATATATATTTTAATTAAATTAAAATAAACTTATAATTATAAAAAATATTGGATATCCAAAAATGTTCTAAACCTCTTAAAATTTTTTATTTAATTATTCTATGATTTATTTAAAATATAATTCTAATTTTTATAATAATATATTTTTGATTTTTTATATAAATTATATACTATGTGTATTTTGGTAGTTTTATATTATTCTGCTATCGCATCCGCTGTAAATCAGTCATAAACATTTCGCAAACGCACCCGTTTTCAGCCGCTTTACCAGTCGTATAAATTGTTCAATAACGCTAAAAACCGCTACCGCCCGCTTCCACAATAATCTTCTTATCCGATGTGAGACTTTTACCAGTTCTTAAATATTGAATATTTTATATTTTGATATAGATTTCGAAAATTTTTCTTGGATTTGTGTTTTTGTGTGTATTCAAATCTTTCAACCTACATCTCGTTTTGGAAGCAAACTACGGGCATATTTTGATGCAGAGTACAAATAGACTTGGATATAGAAGTAGAGTACCGGAAAAGTATGTGAAGCAGATGACCTAGTTTTGGAGCATATTTTAGGCAGATTTTGAACTTATGTTTATATACGTACAATGTATGTTTCTTGTTTGTGCTCTTGTTTAGGTATGATGACTCTCAAGATTCATATAAAATCTACTTTTATTTTTTGCCTTTTTTATATTTAGTTAAGTTATATAATCTAGATAAGTTATACACAAATTTTCCAATTATAGAGTACGAGCAAACGCTGCGCTTTCTCTGCATTTATAATAAAAATCAACTTCAATGCTGGAAAATGAGATGATTCTTCATATTCTTTTTCTAAATTTATTACAAAAAATTCGAGCAAAAACTGGTAGATGTTCTTATTCGTCTTGATCATGGTGAAATACCTGGCGGCTAATTTTCGGGATAGGGGATATTTTGTCAAATCCAAGCTGTTCCCATTATGAAGGATGGGCCGCGAGCCGTTTTATAATCTTCTCGATTCTCTTCTGTTTCTTGTGAAGTTTAGCCTTTTTCTTCACGATGTTCTCGTGAGTCTTGATTGCTCGCCGGTACTTCTCGTTAAGCTGCATAAAATAAATTATAGATACATAAAGAACAGCAATGGAAAACTCTTGAAAAACATGCAACACCTTTACCTTAGTTATGAACTCCGTGGATTGCTAAAAACATCTCGGGTTATGGTTCATGAGTAAAACTGAAGGAATTTTCAATCCGGATCATTCAAATACATTTGTTGAACTCGCGGAAGATTCATTATCGTTCATCGGATTGAAGACTGAGGCTACAGATGGCTCCATTGAAAGTCGGCTATATGTGTTCGCAAATAAAGAAGAAGTGTTGAAGATAACCCACGTCATAAATACAAGAGTGGACCCACTTCATAAATACAAGAGTGGTTGACGAAATCCACTTAAAAATACAAGAGTGATGACGCTTGATATTGCAACTTCAATGAAACTCTGCTGATTTTTATTATACTAAATGGAACGCAAATGCATACTCTTACAACAGTTATGGGCCCACGTTTATGCTGAGTGTAAGCAAAGCAGATGCAGAGTATGAGCAGGTGCTACGTCTTCTCGGTTTTCACTCCCATCAATTTTTTTAACATCTCCAACTCTACCATCATCTTGAAGATGTTATTCTTTGGCATCCTCTGTCTTTTCACTCCCATCAATTTTTTCAACATATCCAACTCCACCATCAGCAAGAAGATGTTCTTCACTCCCATCAATTTTTTCACCATCAGTTGCTTCGTTGGAAACAGTTGCCTTATCAGATATAATATTTTATTTACCACCATCAGCTGCAGTGGTATCCTCTGCCTGAAGGCAGACGTTGGCATCATTTTCTCCTTTTTCTTCTTTGGCATCCTCTTCCTTTTCACTCACATCTCCATCATTACTATCATCTTGAAGATGTTCTTCTTTAGCATCCTCTGCCTTTTCAAAATGAGGTTTTCTCTTGGAGATGCTCTAAACATAGTTTATGATGCGTGTAAACGAAGAATAAGCAGAATAAGTTCTCTTCTACTAAGGAAGGAAAAACATAAATTCTGCTTGTACGCCGCAGAGTTTGGTTAATTGCGGCATGAACCATTTGATCAAAAGGCCTCACTGCTGCCACAATATCTGCTTGTGGACTATTTAAGGAATCATATATGTAGACAACTCGGTCAACCAATGATATGACCATCCCAACCCAATGATTCGAACTCACGTGTAGAACGAAGTATAACGTATCAAAGTCTTTGCCCCATGCCAACTTTGTTGCGGCAGAAGCTGGAAGAATACCGTGTTTATTCTCGTAAGTACCACCAGGCCATCTTTCAAGCTCACGCCACTCGTCGTACCTATTCTTCCAAAGCATGCATCCAATATAGCAATCCGCGGACTCTTGAAAGAACTAGGATTTCTCTTTAGCCTTAGTCTATACAAGTTCAGTGCTGCGTCAAGGTGCTGATAATAAAAGGAGGACAAATGTTAGGTACGAAAGCAGAGTCTACTAGACACACAACAACAACAAAAAGCCGAGTCTACCCGATACACAACAACAACGGTCTGCCAACTAAACATAAAATAAACACTTTTGCCAGATCCACTGTTGACGAGGAAGAATGTACGTACCATATCGTGTAACCATTCCCTCGGCTTCAAAAGTAAGTAGAAGAATCCATGGGCCTTTGCTTTCCCTCCAAATGGATAAATATTTGTTCTGTCGAAGAAAATCAACATTCAAGTTAGATTGCAAGATAAAATAGACGATCTTATAGGCTGTGTGTACTTACTCATCGGCTCTGAATATGTTCATCTTGTCCACCAGTGTTTGGTCAACATCTCCAAACACAATTTCGTAAGCAGATTTCTGGGCCAGTGGGTTTGCATTATTGCTAGGTACAACAGGAAGCACAGTCGATTTGTTTAAACTTTCACTCCTCCTTGTTGTTAGCTTGGTTGTGTGGCGAAGATTTTTGGAGCTTTCGTATATTTCGATTTGAGATGTAGTTGGGTGGACTTGATCCACTGATGGTTCAATGATATTAGTTGGCTGGGAGTTTCCTCTTCCTCTACCTCTTCCTCTTCCTCTTCCTCTTTCTTCAATGATTTCAGTGTCAATCACTGAGCCTTTACCATCTTCTACAGTGGAAGCAACTGTCTCCATGCAGACATTGGTTATCAATGCCGTAATGGGATCCTTAATGCATACATTAGTTTCATCTGCTGCAGCGGCATCCTTAATGTTGACAATAGCTTCATATGCGGCAGTGGCATCCTCTGCCTAAAGGCATACTTTGGGATCATTATCTCCTTTTTCTTCTTTGGCATCCTCTGCCTTTTCACTCCCATCAATTTTTTCACCATCGGTTGCTTCGTTGGAAACAGCTGCCTTATCAGATATAACCTTTTCTTTACCACCATCAACTGCCTTTTCACTTTCATATATTTTTTCAACATCTTCAACTCTACCATCCTCTTGCAGATGTTCTTCTTTGACATCTTCTACCTTTTCACTCCCATCAATATTTTCAACATCTCCAACTCTACCATCATTTTGAAGATGTTCTTCTTTGGCATCCTCTGCCTTTTCACTCCCATCAATATTTTCAACATCTCCAACTCTACCATCATCTTGAAGATGTTCTTCTTTGGCATCCTCTGCCTTTTCAACATCTCCAACTCTACCATCAGCAAGAAGATGTTCTTCTTGGCATCCTCTGCCTTTTTACTCCCATCAATTTTTTTAACATATCCAACTCCACCATCAGCAAGAAGATGTTCTTCACTCCCATCAATTTTTTTACCATCAGTTGCTTCGTTGGAAACAACTGCCTTATCAGATATAACATTTTCTTTACCACCATCAGCTGCAGTGGCATCCTCTGCCTAAAGACAGACGTTGGCATCATTTTCTCCTTTTTCTTCTTTGGGATCCTCTTCCTTTTCACTTCCATCTCCATCATTACTATCATCTTGAAGATATTCTTCTTTGGCATCCTCTGCCTTTTCACATTTGTATATTTTTTCTCCATGAAACATATCTTGAAGATGTTCTTGTTTGGCATTCTCTGCCTCGATGCCATCTGCCTTTTCACTCCAATCTGTTTTTGCATCATCTCCTACTTGTTCTTGTTTGGCATCCTCTGCCTTTTCACTCCAATCTATTTTTGCATCATCTCCTACTTGTTCTTGTTTGGCATCCTCTGCCTCGATGCCATTATCAGTTACTTTTTCTTTGCCATCTCTTCCTTTATCATTTGAAAAGGAGCCAGAGGCAACAACTTTGATTCCTTCTCCTTCATTGTCTTTGCCATCTCCTTTGTTATCCACCGTCATCTCTTCTTCGTCATTCTGCAAAATTTCAAAGTAATGACTGTTACATGAACTCAACTTCAACCTCTTACACCTGAAGGGCATACTCTGCCTTATAGGATATTAAGAGATGCCAATGATGAATAGTATTGAATGCCATTATTAGCATGTCTTAACAATTCCATGTCTCACATAAATGAATGATACAACGTAGGCAAGCAGAGTATGCAATGACCCTCTATTGTTTTACCACATCTGATAGAGCATGATATCGCAGATCATGCCAGCGCTTTTATTTCAACAATTGCTGAGTTGGACATACCATGCGATTGTCAGGTTTTAGTTTGTTGTTAGAGAAGCGAGTATCTTGCTCGAAACAAGTCATCCTCTCCATCAGCTTTCCAACGACCTATGCCAACTTGTTTAAGGTTTCACTCAAAACATTATGCTGTTCCATGCTGGTTCGTTGCTGTTCCAAATTTACTCGTTGCTGATCAAGTCTGGCGTTTTCAATTCTAGTTACAACTGCGTCAAACTTGGTCTGCTGTTTATCCAGGACAAATTCAGTGATGTCGACGATATCTGTTGAACCAGTAGATGGGATTTTAGCTACAGAGAATTCGGTTTCATGACATACAGTCCGTCATCTTCTTCTTCTTCTTCTTCTTCGATTTTTTCATCATATTCTTCAATTCCCTTCCGCTTCCTCTTCCTCTTTTCTCCATCTCGCTCTTCAATTCCCTTCCTCTTTTTCCCTTTTCCTCTCTTTCCTTCATTATCTACTTTCCTTTTTTCAGTGCGGTTTTCTGTGAATGGCGGCGTTTTTGAGACGCTCCATTTTATGTCCGCCCATGGCTGGCCAGAGAGAATGTATCTGATGAGATTATCAAGCTTGACATCTATTACGTCGCTACTTTCCAACGTGGATAGATTTCTGCCCGGGATCTCTCACACATAGTAGTTACAGTCACCTGCAAAACACAGTTATATGGTTACATAAATATCAGCCAGAAGTCAGCCAGAAGTCGGCGTAACTCTGCTAGAAGTCTAGCGACGGGAAAATGTAAACTTGTGGTAGAGTCTTTTTGCAGACGCTGCCACTGTGGCTTACTCTGCCAAAGGTCTACATTTTCACTTCAACAAACTATGCCAAAGATATATATATATACATACCTCTTCACTCGAGAAGATCTTCTCCATATCGGGTCTGCCAACTTTTCCCTTGTATCTTAACAGATGTGTACCTTCAGACGCTATAGGTGTTCCCAAATTTTCTCCCACTTTGGGTACATATGCATACGCCCAGACCTGTAGAACTTGCACGAACCCCTTCAAAACATAAGAGTCTTGCCATATCTTCTCTTTAGTTACTAACTTAACCTGCTCAACAAGATCTTTGTAAGCAACCCTCCCCCAGGGATACCCTTCGAAAGTTGCCAAATCTATCACCAACCTAGCTAGGTTAAGTGGAATTTCGGTACGCCGATCAACACCCAACAGACCGTTAGACAGAATAGCTAGGTAACTAAGCCTAATTTTATCTTTCCCTGGACCAAGATTTGCTTATATCTCCACAATGGTTCGTACACAATTTCACTATGTCCTCAATACAAGGGCTAGCACGGCGAATTTTGAGAAGACCCCGAAAGCGATTCCAGCTTTGGTGAGTAGCTTGAGAAGATACCAACCCATCCAACTGCATAATTTCATTACAGTTAAGACCTTTGATCTCTTCACACTCGAGCGAGAACCGTGCTGGCTGCCCCGCGATCAAAAACCACAACTCAAATGGGCTTTCACACTCCAATTTTTTGCAAATAAGATTGTTATGCACAAATTTTGCACTCCATCTGAAACCCAACTTCTCAAACTTACAAATAACTCCTAGCGGTGACTTGCAGACATAATCCCACACTCCTCACCCACTACACCTTTCACCAGTGAAAGATGATTGAAATTCGAACTGTAGTTTATTCTGGTATTTGGATCTGGCTCGTTTCCTTTGGAAAAAATAATGGCAGGAAAATCCATCTCGTAATCATTCATATCCATGATATATTCGAAGGAGAAATGAAGAGATCGGAGAATTATCGGGGAAATAAAAAAAAATGAAGAAAGAGATCGACAAAATTGAAGATACGCTCCTCTGCTCTAGGGTTGCTAAGGGGAAGTAGAAGAAGAGACAATGTTGTGTTTTTTAAGCTTTATGGGCTTCGGCATGGGCCTGAAACATCTGATTTGAGGCCCAAATATATATTGTGGAATTTTTTTAAAAATAATATTACCTAATTAAGACGGTGCCCCCTTTTGTCGTACAGTTAAGTCAGCGCTACCTTTTTCTTTTAGTAGAAACTCTTCAAAAATACTGCGCTACGTCGAGATACAGTCTGCGAAACCCTAAACCAATCAAAACGAATCAAAAACTTCGATTAACATTTGTTTAGACGTCATAACTCCAAAGTGATCTTCAATCTAAGTGTTTAAAAGCTCATTGAAAATATAGAATGGAAGAAAAATCAATAACCATGGTAAATACCACGGAAATATTTTACATAGTGTCGTGTTGAACAAAGAAACACGAAGAAACATATGATAACAAATTTTTTTTATGAGTTGTTCTTTTTAACATAAGTTTTACTTTGAAATCAGTAAGAAATAATGTATAAAGGTAGTGGAAGTATATACAAATATACAACAACAAAAAATCACTACAAACAAATTCTCCCATATCAATCTGCATTCGGTCTGCCGTTGGTGATATTCATTTAGTCTGCGATACCCTAACCACTCGGTTCTCACTGTGGAGTTTTTCTTTTTAACATAAGTTGTACTTTGACAACAGTTAGAAATTAAGGAAATAATGTATAAAGGAATTGGAAGTATATACAAATATACATCAACAAAAACTCTCTACAAACGAATTCTCCGATTTCGATCTGCCTTCGGTCAGCCGTTGGTGATATTCAGTCAGTCTGCGATATCCTAACTACTCGGTTTTCACCGAGTTTCTCAAGTTTTCTCGTTTCGGCTTATACCGATTAATGCACTACTGGTGATTGTCTTCTGCCGTTGGTGATATACATTAAGGGGTAGCGCTAGTATTTTCAAAATTATTTCAAAATCTCGAGGAAAACTAGGGTTTCAAAATCTCGAGGAAGTCGAAGGTCTGTTGCTTACAAAACCTCTTTTTATCCCTGGAATCACAAATTCACCCCCATGCTCTCTTTTTCCTCTCAGATCTCTTATTTTTCATTTGCACACAACAATTGTTTTTCAAAGAGGATTTCGAAAATCACAATCTCTTTTTCCATTAACAACTTCATCATTTACCAAGCAAAAGGTATGGTTAAAGCTCAATCTTTGATTTCATCGAGTTTTTGGTTTTTGTTCCATTTGTGCTCTTTAAATGATGGATAGTAGCATTTTGTTCTCAACTATGCCTTTGTTCTCATTTGGGAAATATTTTTGTAGACATAACCACTAAGAACACACAACCATGAGCACTTCAACAAGAATCAGTCACCATTTTTTTCAAGGCACCTGCAAGTTTGATGAGTGGACACAAGAAGGGTTCAAGCACTTGAAGGAGTTAGAGGATATATGGACTACTTGACCTACCTCGCGCCAACTAGGCATTTGCTTGCCACGGTGAATTTTATTGAGGAGGAAGCGAATGGACATGGATCATGTCTACTTCATGGTTGGGCCAACCCAATACTCACTCACTTTCGGCCCGTTTTCCTAACAACACGCTCGCATAGCGCTTCATGGACGAGGACGAGACGCCTTTGTGTTGTTTCTTCCACCCCCTCAAGATTACAACTCTGATCACTTCTAATAAAAATGTTTATGAGTTTATGTTTGTTTGTTTTTTTTTTGTCGGGAGTTTATGTTTTATGAAGAAACATAAGTGTAAAGCTAATTGGAAAGAGTCAATGTTCAGCTTTTTTTTGTAATGAATTATCCTAAAGTCTGATATCAGTCTTCCTTTGGTCTACCGTTATCTGGTTTGGTCTGCGAAACCCTAACTGTAAAAAAGCACAGCAGTGTTTACCAAATTTTTGCATAATACAAGTAGAATCTAAACAGTGTTTGCGTATACTCTGCTTCCAATGGCAGAGACTGAGAACGCTTTGTTTTTCTCTGTGAGTAAAAGCAGAGAATGCGCATACTCTTTTCTCTCTCTACTTGTACTCTACATTTACTTACGTTGCAAATGTCAAACTGCTGAATAAGTGCAACCGGTCCGCGTTAACTCTGCTGGTCTGAAGGGATAGCACTGGTATTTCCAAAAAGTATACTAGTTCTAAAAAATTTCCCTACGAGGTACCACGTTTGACATTAAAGTTAGAAAACATATCATTTTGATATGTTTCTTCTTTTATATATATATATATATATATATATATATATCCATTAACATAAATATATATGTTTAGATTGTTAGATGAGCAGATTCGTGAAGCATTTTTGGAATTGATAGACGCGTAAGTAAGAACATACTTAGAACGTGATTTTGCTAGGTGTATGAGAGAAAAAGTAATCTCATTGTAAAAATGTATTCACATAGGCACACTGTCAAATTTTCACAATTTAAAGCAATTTTAACCTCTGTGTAGGTCCTGGAGAGTAAGGGAAATGACACTTGGCCTCTTTGGGTTCATGAGCTAGTTGATATACAGAGTAACCCTAAAATGTCACTGCAAGTGCACAGCAAGCAAAGTAGTATTTAGGGATCGAATCCACAAGAACCAAGTGAAATGCTACGAATCAATATGAGTGAAATTAAGTTAAGATGACAATATAAATGTTGATAGCAATAATAAATGAAAATAGCAAATTAGACGGTGTGAAATCAATTAAAAACAAGCGTTAAGTCTAGCACAATTCGCAAGAATTCAGAGATCATGAACCAGACAATTATTCAGAAAACGATAAAGCACAATCTCAAACTCAAACATGAATGTATAATCAATCCATCCATTTTCATGGTATCAACTAATTTTTCTAGCAACCTAAGAATCTAAACTGCCGTTTGATCTTAAAATTCTAGACAAGCATTAACGAGTAGGTTTGATATGTTCACAAATTGTCTTAACATCAGCTTTCGTTGGCTAAGGATAATTTGCTCACCTATGTTTTATCAAGCAACCTATAACACTTTTGATGAACAGACCAAACCTAAAATCAGAGATTAAGTGATCAATTCAATCTAAGCAATAAGAACAACAATAGGTGAAGACAATATAAATCCCTATCTATGTCTGATTCAATGATTCATAAACTCCTTTGAAAACCCTAAACCTAACTATTAAACTACTAAAGCATGGAGATAATCAAAACAACAGAAGATGAAGAAAAACTCATAATAAATTAAAGGGGTTCAGAAAAACTTCTTAAAGGTGGAGAGTTAGAGATTCGTCTCCCCGATGCTTACAAATTGCAAAAAAACAAGAAATCTATGTAGATATGAAAGAGTATCAAAAGCTTGGCCTAAAAAATGGCTCGAACTCGAATATATATATTAAAAATGTTCTAGATGAAAAGATATGACAAAACCCTGTGAAAATAGGAAATTGAAAATTTCATTTTTCTGGTCGGAGGAGGTTGGATCGATCGATCTGGCTATGGATCGATCGATCCAGCCTAGATTGATCGATCCGGTCTTTTTTTAGTCGATCAAAAAAGTCTCGGCATATTGGATCGATCGATCTGGCTGTGGATCGATCGATCCAACCTAGATCGATCGATATGGTTTTCTATGATCGATCCAAAAAGTTACGGTGCTTTGGCTTGAGATTTGGATCGATCGATCTGGGCCCTTTTCCACTCCTTTGCTCTAATCCTTGCTTCTTATGCCTCTTTTATCATCCAATCGTGTTCCGACCCTGAAAAGACACCAAAACCATAGAAACGACTCGAAAAAACCATTGAAAACATGGGTTATAATGCGTCAAAAATGCAATACATCAACTCCCCCAGACTTAGCGTTTTGCTTGTCCTCAAGCAAACATTAAGTAAAGAGTCGAAGTTTGAAAATCACGGGAACTCACCTTCTCTTTAGAACGTTGCAATGACCATTCACCTCATAATCCACACATTGCAAAACCAATCTCAATCGAACCACTATGTACTTCTCCGCAGACATTCGCAGCTTCCTAGATTCAACCCACAATTTCACAATGTCGTCCATAAGCCTTTCATTGATGGGTCTCATCAGTGATCTCAATGCCAAGAACCTGATAGACTGATTCCCGTCCTTTGCCATGACAACTATCCATACAATCCTTGGTACTCTTTCTCTCACACAGACTTATTTTTTGTTCTCATATTTTCCTAACCTCGCTTCCAACCTTTGTGTGATCATTCATTTCGAAGTAAAATAATGGGATCACATGAAATTTTCCTAGCCCTTTACCCAAGAGAAAATCCTTTCATCTTTTCTGCTTTCTTATATTTTCTTTTAGAATAAGGGAGAGGAGTACCATTATGTTTCACACAGGATGCATTTGTCAGGCAACGAACGAAGAGTCAAGCCCTATGAACATCAATCATGTCTGATGAGGTAAAAAGAAGAGCTTAGAAATTAGCTCGGATTTAGTGGATTCTATTGGAAATGTGGATGTCTTTAGTTAGCTGGTCAGTCTTTGGATTTTTCATTAGTCAAATCTGAATGGATTCTGCAATAATGGTCACTAAGATAGAAAAATCAGACAACAAACCAGGAGAAATGTCATAATACCCAACAAAGTTTTGACTCAACAAAACATCTTGGACTAACTCAATAAAAACATCAAAACAAAGAAAAATGGTGTTAGTCCCAGCAAATACCCTCCCCCAGACTTACTTAACACCGTCTCCGGTGTGAAAATAAATCAGAAGAAGGATACGACTTATGCAAAAAGTACATAAAAGAAAAATGGAAAAGGAAAAAGTACAAGGGAGATAGAGAGGATACTGCAATCAAACGCGGTCATCTGGGCTAACAATCTCTCGCACTCCTGGTGCTCTCCTACACCTAGAAAGGCGGTGTCCATCGTCGGACTCGTCCTCATCAGAAATCCTGTGTCCAGCAACATCAGGAACTGCAGTAGTGGGAGCTGGTCGACCAGTGGTGGGGGCTCTAAAATAGGATGGTGGTCTCGGGCATGTGAGTCTAGAAAGCGCTCCCTAAATCCTCTGCATCATCGAGTTCTTGGTCCTCTGGGACTCAACCATCCAGGCCCAACGAGCCTCATCTGTAGCATCTGTAGGTAAAGGGGAAAGATCGTACTTACCAGTATACTCGGGAAGCAGCAGCTCCATCGTAGCGTGTGCCTGAGACGTCTGTTGTGTAGTAAAGTCTGGTACTCTATCATCCTCCAGGTGAGGCTGTGAAGTACTGGCTCTCGAGGAGCTACTTCGACGTCTAGGTGCAGTGGTGGTAGATGAGGCAGAGCACAGGAACTCGGGTGCAGGTAAGAACTCCAGGTTCTCCCTGGATGTGAGTTCTGTGAGATCTGGAAGTGGGAGCTGGCACAGATGAGAGACGCCAGCAGGATCATGGAACTGATACTTTAGGCATGCCTTGAGAATGGTGTTGTGCCTGAATTATCGCTCATCAAAATAATCAAGTGTGTCGATACACTTGGTCGCGGTGAGGTCAATCCCATGGTACCTGAAAATAGGAGTAAAGAGACTCCCCACAGACTTCGTCCTCTGGCTCGAAGTGTTAAGCCCTCAAAACTTCTTATGTACCAATACTGCAGCAAAGATTTCCCCAAAGTTCGTGTTGAGCCCAAATCGAGGTGGCTCGTGGTAGATGTCACGAACAAAAAAAGAAAGTCCGTAGTGCAACATCTGCAACTCGTCAAAGCTCAACGATTCTGCCTCCTCCTTTGCTAACAAGTTGTGCCCTATGATCTTAGCAACCACTCGAATCGCCGGGTTCCGGATCAATGACAGCTTAGCCTCCCGTGATGTGTAAGGCCCGGACCCAATCAAATGCCATAGCTTAGCAGCATGTGGAAAATCTGCCGGGAATCTGCAACTCTCCCTGTGAGTGTCAAAGTCATAGAGGTTACCTAGCTCGTTGAGTGAAATCTCGTAGAAGAGACCGCTGGAGAAGTAGGAGAGCTTCCCTTCACTTGAGACATTGATTGCAATATCCTCGTACTTGATCTCTACAAAAGCAAGGAATTGTTTGACCAACTCCGGGTAAAGGGGATACGTCTGATACGCAAGTGTGCCTAAACCCATCCGGTGCAACATGGCTCTCACATCATCCGCGTTGCCCATCCTTTGCAAATTCCTCTCACAGATGAACTTAGTAGGTATCATCTCAACCCGAAGCAGACCGTTGTAGAATGTGCTATTATGTATAGCCCATAGGTCTCCATACCATCGCATCCTGTACCGGGTATATTTCTGCATTTCCCCAATCGTCATGTGAGGAACCGTGATAACCAGAAAATCCCCGATGGGCGTATCATCGGGTCGAGGCCATGGAGCAGTGGTGTGCTCTCCTTCGTCTTCGTATTCCTCCTCCGCGATATTAGGGACCGAAGATGTCGCTACCCCTTTGTCCTTTATGCGCCTCGAAGATTGCGCATTTGGATCGACTTGTGGTCGTGGCGGTGGTGGCGCTACACCCCTTGTTGGGTTTTTCCTAACAGATCCGCCTGTTTTAACCAGTCTCTGCAAAATTCAAACAAAAACTCATATTTATCGAAAATTCGAAAAACACAAAAATGAGCAGAACTTCGCAAATATCAAGCAACATGCATTATCACAGTTAATTTCGACCACCAATGCAACACAATGCTCACAATCACATCACATATCAAGCAATTTCGAATATCTTCACAAAAACTCCCAAAATTTCTCCTAAATTCCAAATTTCAAGTCTCATTGCATAAATCAACCGAAAAAAGCGTGGGGAGGGACGAAATTATCCTAGGAGATCATAGCAAGCTACGAAAATCATCCAAGAATAAGTACAAATCCGAATTCCAACTTTTCTATAAAAAAAGTTCAGACTCAAAAATGGAGATAGAGGCACGTACCTTTTCAGATAGAGTGAATGAGTGATAGAAACAGAAAGAGGTTGAAAATCCGAGTAGGTTAGAGCCAAAAATCGCTTGAATCCGTTAAGATTCGAAGTAGTTAGGTTTGTGCGAAAATTTTCACATAAAACCCCCAAAAATCACGTATAAGAGGTGAAGGGGAGAAGAAAAATGCTTTTGGATCTTTAAAATCGAATTTGGATAGTTAAAAACGTGTTTTTCGATTTGGTTTAAGTGCAATAAACCGAAATTTCAAAAAAGGAAACTTACCTGGGATCTGGATCGATCAATCTGGTAACTCTCGGCAATTTGGATCGATCGATCCACCCTGGATCGATCGATCTGCTCCTTTTTTTTTTTAAACCTGAAACGGTGAAAACCAAAACTAAAAATTAGAAAACAAACAAAAAACTAAGTATGTACACTTACCGGTGGGTTGCCTCTCACCCATCACTTGTTTTAAGTCACGAGCTTGACTTGGATGCCGTCTAGGCTTGAGGTGGATCACTGAGAGGAATGGTGTCTCCTTCAGTGATTTTGATGTTAGCGAGATATTGCTTTAGGCGTTGACCATTAACCACAAATTCACCTCCTGCAGTGTCCAGCAATTCAACAGCTCCATATGGTCTTACTTCCTTGATGGTGAATGGACCAGACCATCGCAATCGCAGCTTCCCTAGAAAGAGTTTCAGGCGAGAATTGAAGAGCAACACCTGATCATTTGCAGCAAAGTTCCTTGGAATGATCTTCTTGTCATGGTAGGCTTTAGTCTTTTCCTTGTAAATCCTCGAATTCTCATAAGCCATATGACGAATCTCATCTAGCTCGTTAAATTGCATCAAACGTCTCTGAGAAGTAGGCTTGATGTCAAAATTCGACAACTTAACGGCCCAAGCTGCCTTGTATTCCAGCTCCACTGGAAGATGACAAGACTTCCCATAGACGAGTTGGAAAGGTGTCATTCCAAAAGGTGTCTTGTAAGCAATCCTATACGCCCAAAGAGCGTCACCAAGCTTCACGGCCCAATCTTTCCTTGTGGTGCTTACACTCTTCTGCAGAATGCTCTTGATCTCCCTGTTGGAAATCTCAACTTATCCACTCGTCTACGGATGGTAAGGGGTGGCTACCTTATGCCTTACTCCATGCTTCTTCAAAAGACCCTCAAAGACCTTGTTGATGAAGTGAGATCCACTATCGCTGATCACAACTCGAGGCACACCGAAACGCGGAAAGATAACAGACTTGAACATCTTCAAAACCACCTTGGCATCATTGGTTGGACTAGCCAGCGCTTCAACCCATTTAGACACGTAGTCCACTGCGACAAGGATGTATTGATTCCCATAAGAAGATGGGAATGGACCCATGAAATCAATACCCCAAACATCGAACACCTCAACCTCCAAGATAAAATTTTGAGGCATCTCGTTCCTCTTGCTTATGTTCCCTTGCCTTTGACATGAATCACACTTAGAGACGAAGGCATGAGCATCTCTAAACATAGTTGGCCACCAGAAACCAGCTTGTAGAGCCTTGGACACCGTCTTGAAAGTAGCAAAGTGCCCTGTATAATTAGAACCATGGCAATGGAAGAGAATACCAGGGACTTCTTCCTCTGAAATACATCGTCTGAAAACACCGTCTGAACACTGCTTGCACAAGTATGGCTCATCCCAGAAGTAGTGTCTGATGTCTCTCAAGAACTTTTTCTTCCTATAACCAACAAAGTTCTCGGGTTCCTTTTCTGCGGCCAAGTAGTTTGCAATGTTACCAAACCAAGGGATCTCAGGAAGTGTGGCGTTGCGAGAAGGTGTGTAATGGTCTATGTTCCCAAGGCTGATGGCATACACGTGCTCCCCAGGAAGGCAATCATCCAAAGGGACATCTTGCTCTACATGTAGTCGAGACAAATGATCCGCAACACTGTTCTCAATGCCTTTCTTGTCTTTAATCTCCAAGTCAAACTCCTGCAGTAGGAAAATCCATCGTAGCAATCTAGGTTTGGCATCCTTCTTGGTGAGAAGGTACCTCTAGGCAGCATGATCGGTCTGTACAATCACCTTAGACCCCACAAGATATGACCGGAACTTCTCAAAAGCAAAGCTCTTTCTCTGTGGTAGCGTACTTGCATTGAGCATCATCAAGAGTCCTACTCGCATAGTAGATGACATGAAGCTTCTTCTCCTTCCTTTGTCCCAAAACAGCCCCTACTCCGTACTCACTAGCATCCGTCATTACCTCGAAAGGTAGCTCCCAATCTGGTGGTTGGACGATTAGTGCGCTAACAAGTGATCCCTTGATTGTAAGAAAGGCCTCAAGACAAGCATTGTCGAAGTGAAACTTCACATCCTTGCATAAAAGCTGAGTCAAAGGTCTAGCAATCTTGAAGAAATCCTTGATGAACCTCCTATAGAAATCAACATGTCCCAGAAAACTCATAATTCCTTTGACAGAATCAGGTGGTTGCAGACTTGTCATCACCTCGATCTTCGCCTTGTCTACCTCGTAACATTCTCTGAAATTTGATGTCCCAAAACAATCCCATCTCTGACCATGAAGTGACACTTCTCCCAATTCAACACAAGATGCATCTCCTCGCAGCGTCGTAATACCCTGCACAAATTAGAAAGACAAACAGAAAAAGAAGATCCATAGACAGAAAAATCATCCATAAAAACTTCCATTATTTTCTCAATCACGTCAGTGAAAATCGACATCATGCATCTCTGGAACGTGGCTGGTGCATTACACAAACCAAATGGCATTCTACGATAAGCATAAGTGCCATAGGGACATGTGAATGTGGTCTTCTCCTGATCGTCTGGATGGATGGGAATCTGAAAGAAACCAGAATAATCATCTAGAAAATATTAGTAAGCGTGGTTAGCCAACCTCTCAAGCATCTGATCAATAAAGGGTAAAGGAAAATTATCTTTACGAGTAGCAGAGTTTAATTTCCTATAATCTATGCACATATGACCGTCCTAGTTGGGATCAACTCGTCCTTATCATTCTTAACCACAGTCACTCCACCTTTCTTTGGCACAACATGGACCGGGCTCACCTATTTACTATCAGAGATAGCGTATATGCTGCCCGCCTCTAGAAGTTTCATTATCTCCTTCTTTACAACATCTTTTAGATTCGGGTTTAACCGTCTCTAATGTTTTATAGAAGTCATCGACTCATCTTCTAGATGGATCATGTGCATGTAAAGATCAGGTGAAATGCCTGTGATATCATCCAGTGAATAGCCTAAGGCCCTGCAATACTTTCTAAGTTCACACAAAAGCAAAACAGTCTCCGCATTATTCAAATCAGCATTGATGATCACAGGGTAAGAAGAGTTAGGACCTAGAAACGCGTACCTTAGCCCGGCTGGAAGAGTTTTGAGCTCTACCTTAGGAGATTTCAGCTTGCTCTATGGGTTAGATGGTGCAGGAAAGATTGCTGTTGGAGACTTCTCGAAAGCCTCGTCCAAGCTCATGTAGGAGACCATCTTCCCCAAAATCTGGCTCGAGTTCAATATTTCTGCATACCCAGTCGCGTCATCACTCAAAAATCCATGCTCGCTCGCAGCCTTTGTCAAAGCAACCTCCAATGGGTCATCAACTATAATATCTTCTGCAGCCTCGTTAGAGATCTCTAGTGAGTCATCGACCGAGAATGTCTGCCCATCCAACATAGGCTTTTTCAGCAACTTGTCCATCTCAAACTTCATGATAATGTCTCCCAGGTGGAGATCTATTTGCCCATTCTTCACATTTATGATAGTTCTAGCAGTGCATAAGAAAGGTCGTCCAAAGATGAATGGATCCTTTGGCTCTTCTTCTAGCTCTAGAACCACGAAATATGCATAAACAAAAGCATTGCCAATCCTCACATGTAAGTCCTCTAGAATCCCAACTGGCAACTTCACAGAACGATCGGCGAACACCAAGGAGATTTTGGTTGGCTTGAACTTTGTGAACCCAAGTCGCTTAGCCATAGAGTATGGCATCAAGTTGACACTTGAACCTAAATCACACAAAGAATAAGCAGACGTCATTGCTCCAATCTGCACTGATAAGATAAACCTCCCTGGATCTCCAAGCTTCTTAGGTATCTTGTTTTGAAAGACGGCGCTGCAATCTTTTGAAACCTCGACGAAATCATCTTGTTCAGAAACCTTACTTGTCACCATGCCTTTCACATATCTCTTCATCGCAGGTATCATCTGGATTGCATCGGCAAGAGGGAGCTTCACTGTTAGATCATCTAGCATCTCCTTGCACTTTGCCTCTTCTAGGTCCTTTCGCGACTTCTTAGGGCGAGTTGGGTATGGAACCCTTGGAGCATTGACACCCGCAGGTAGTGGTTTCTTTGCAGTCATGTTGTTTGCAGGCTCTCTCACCAGCTCATCTTCTGAATCATCCTTCTCTTCCAAGTTAATGACTTCATCGGCATTTTTCCCTTTTTGCGCAACAGGCTCTATCACTTTCCCACCTCTGAGTGTAATAGCATTTACGAACTCGTTCCTAGGATTCTGCTATGCCTTTCCTGAAAGGACTCCCTGTGGTCTCTTGATCGCTTCGGCCGTCTGAGCTACCTGAGTATCTAGCTTCTTCAAATGAGCAGAGAGTGACTCAAACTTGCCATTGAGATCACTGTACATGCTATCCATCTTAACATTGATTTTGTTGGCAGATTTCTGTTGGTTTAGCAAAAACTGCTGCATGAGAACCTTGAGATCATCACCACAGTTGTTTGCAGAACTCGTAGAGGCTTTGAATGGGGCTTGTGTCATCGGTTGGAAGTTGTTGAACGACAGTTTCTGCGGAAATCCCCCCTGAAATCTGTTCTGGCCTGGATTCTGCACGAACTGATTTCCTGAAAATCCTGAGAGAAGTTCTTCTGGAAATCCTGGTTTTGCACGTCAGTCTGTCCTGAAAACCCCTGAAAAACAGAAATGCCCGCGTTTTGCACGGTTGGTTTTCCCTGAAATTGTTAACCCTGAACGTTCACTTGCTGTGGGTAGACTTGATCTTGAGGATTTTCGACGTTCTTGCTCCGGTATGACAGATTCAGGTGATTTCTGTAATTTTGGTTGAAACCCCTGTTTTGCACGAAATCTTGCCCGTTCACATAGTTCACCTCTTGCAACTCATCAGCCACTTTTTCAACAAACTCTTGACAGAAAACTGGATCTGCTCCATTCTCGCAAAACTGCACACCTCTCTGATTCTGACTCGCCTTCAATAGTAGATTCAACTTCTCATTCAGCTCGTCGATTTTCTGAGACTCGACGCTGTTGACACGCTTGGACCTATCATACTCCGCACAGCGATTGTTGGAACTTGCAGCCAAGTTCTCAATCAGTTGGTAGGCTCCATCCTTACTCTGAGTCATGAAATCCCCATTGCTAGCAGCGTTGACAGCATTCTTGTAATCCCACTCGACTCCATCGTAGAAGATACTAAGAATCTTCCCATCCGAGTATCCATGATGACGGCACTCTCTGCGATACTCTTTGAACCTCTCCCAAACCTCACAGAAGGACTCTCCTGGATGTTGCTGGAAGGTGGTGATCTTGTTCCTCAGCGAAGCCATCTTGGATTTGGTGTAGAAGTGATCTAAGAAAGCGGCTCTGTATTCATCCCAAGTGATCAACGATCCAAGAGGTAGAGACTTGAGCCATCTCGATGCCTTGTCTGCCAGAGAGAAAGGAAAGAGCTTGCACTTGATGTAATCAGCTGGCACCCCATTCGACTTAGTAGTGCTGTAGATCTCCTCGTAATTCTCTCTGTGGTCCATCGGATTTTCAGCTGGTAGACCATGGAATACGTGCTGCTTCACCAATCCGATCATCTGAGGCTTGATCTCGTAATCTTGCCTTGCAATGGCTGGTGGACAGATAGCAGCTCTGTTCTGGTAGAAGGTATGTGGAGTGTCTGCATTCCCAATCGCAGGCGGTCGCTGGTGTTGTTGTCGCAGTTGCAGTTGCTGCAACTGTTGCAACTGCTCATGTAGCCTCTGATCCTCAGCTACAGTAGCAAATGCCTCGTTGTTGATTTGATCACCCATTGTGACTTGATTCGACTTTGTCTTCCTATTCTCTCTCTCTCTAACCTTGCAAGTTCCTGGTTATTGAAGTTGAAAAGGTTGTCAGGTCCTTTGCTTCTTCTCTGCATACACCTGAAACACACAAGAAAGAAAGTTAGTAAATCTTAGTCTAAACTTCAAACAAAAATTCAAAGGTAACGCAATTGGTCCCCGACAACGGCGCCAAAAATTGATACACAGAGTTTTAACCCTAAAATATCACTGCAAGTGTACAGCAAGCGAAGTAGTATTTAGGGATCGAATCCACGAGAACCAAGTGAAACGCTACGAATCTATATGAGTAAAATTAAGCTAAGATGGCAATATAAATATTTATAGCAATAATAAATGAAAATAGCAGATTAAACGGTGTGAAATCAATTAAAAACAAGCGTTAAGTCGTGAGCAATTCGCAGGAATTCAGAGATCATGAACCAGACAATTATTCAGGAAATGATAAAGCACAGTCACAAACTCAAACATGAATGTATAATCAATCCACTTTCGTGGTATCAACTAATTTGTCTAGCAACCTAAGAATCTAAACTATCGTTTGATCTTAAAATTCTAGACAAGCATTAACGAGCAGGTTTGATATGTTCACAAATTGCCTTAACATCAGCTTTCGTTGGCTAAGGATAATTTGCTTACCTATGTTTTATCAAGCAACCTATAACACTTTTGATGAATAGACTAAACCTAAAATCAGAGATTAAGTGATCAATTCAATCTAAGCAATAAGAACAACAATAGGTGAAGACAATATAAATCCCTATCTATGTCTGATTCAATGATTCATAAACTCCTTTGAAAACCCTAAACCTAACTATTAAACTACTCAAGCATGGAGATAATCAAAACAACAGAAGATGAAGAAAAACTCATAATAAATTAAAGGGATTCAGAAAAACTTCTCAAAGATGCAGAGTTAGAGATTCGTCTCCCCGATGCTTACAAATTGCAGAAAACAAGAAATCTATGTAGATATGAAAGAGTATCAAAAGCTTGGCCTAAACAATGGTTCGAACTCGAATATATATATTAAAAAAGTTCTGGATGAAAAGATATGGCAAAATCCTGTGAAAATAAGAAATTTTCAATTTCCTTTTTCTGGTCGGAGGAGGTTGGATCGATCGATCCATCCAGCCTAGATCGATTGATCTGGTCTTCTATGATCGATCAAAAAAGTTACGTTGCTTTGGCTTGAGATTTGGATCGATCGATATGGGCCCTTTTCCGCTCCTTTGCTCTAATCCTTGTTTCTTATGCATCTTTTATCATTCAAACGTGTTCTGACCCTGAAAAGATACTAAAACCATAGAAACGACTCGAAAAACCATTGAAAACATGTGTTAGAATGCGTCAAAAATCCAATACATCACTAGTTATGGGACCGACTGGATAGATAACAACTTCTAAAATGTACTTTACTTGCGGTTTTATAATTCAACATGGTCAACAAAGAGTCACCGCAAATTATGGAATTCATTTCCCAGGTGAAACAGAGTACTATGGTGTTTTGAAAGAAATTGTAGAAGTGGAATATCATGGTCTGTTGAATTTGAAATGCAACCTATTCAAGTGTGATTGGTATGATCCAACCAGTGGGGTGTGAGTTAGATTCAACAACTTCGGAGTCGTAGATGTCAACGACTCCAGGAGGTACAACAAGTTCAAGCCATACGTTTTAGCCTCTCAAGTGGAGCAAGTTACCTTCATTCCTTGCCCACGTACTCAATCAAGGCGTGTTCAAAACTAGTTGTCCATTATAAAAGTTAACCCACGAGGATGAATCATCGGACTTGCGGATGAATAGGCAATGCAAACTGAAAAGGCATACGCAGTTTGCATCCCCGCATATTCAACGAATGATTTTGTCAAAATAAATCCGCTTAATAGAAGCCTTGAAGACATTTATGAGGAGTCCGAAGAACAAGGGGAATCAGACAAATTTGATGCAGGTGACGAAGGAGAAGATGAGGAAGAACCTGAAAATAAACCCAACTATGTTTCTGATGCTGAAAATGTTTATAAGTTAATGTAATAATGGTTAACTTCATTTTCTTTCATTAATTTTTTTATAAATTATTTACCAATTTGCTACTAATTTACGATGAGTCGTCGCAAATTCATAGCAATATCAGGTATGCCTATCGTAGCAAATGCGTAGCAAAATGTATCAAAGATAATTTTTGATAACTAGCGGCAATTATATATCCAAAAGTGAGAATCCATACTCGGTCCACATTTTGTCTACACCACATTCATAACTATATGAACATATATTAGATTCATCATTGTTCGCAATTTTGTTATAGTACGATAACATTTCAGATAAACATATTCATAGTATATATGAACTTATACTGAAAAGTTTTGAAAACCGTCAATCAATTTTTTTCCCACCAAGTCCTTGTGTTGGTTCAATGTATATATTAAATACGGGTTCCAAGTACTCAATTGTACGATATCCCTCCTAAATCATAACCCTAAATCCTGAATCCCAAAAAAACTCTAAATCGTAAAATTTATAAGGACACTTTGCTACGTATTTACGACGACCCCTCGCTAATTCCTCGTAAAATTTTAAACGATTTCACAAATTCATTGGGTTGCAAATTAGTGTGTGTCCAAATGTTTAAGCCATTTACGACGAATTTGCGATACCTTATCGCCAAATTGTTGCGAAACTTGACAGAAAATTACGGCTTAATGAAAATATTTTTTACCGCGTGTCATAAATTTTTGGTGGTTTTGCTATCAATCTGTGACGATTTGCCGCAATATCGCCGCAAAACATGGCGAAAAAATACGACTTAATTAAAATATTTTACCACGTGTCATAAAATTTTAGTGGTTTTGCGACGAATCTGCGAAAAGGCGTCGCAACTTCGTTGTAAAACATGATGGGAAAATACGACTTAATTAAAATATTTTACCACGTGTCTAAAAATTTTGATTGTTTTGCGACGAATCTACGACGCTACGACGCAAATTCATCGCAAATCGTGGCGGCAAATCATATTGGGTAAATATTCGGTGGAATATTTGCGACGTCTTTGCTACTAATTTACAACGTATAAAAATTCTATATATACCAGACGCAAATTCCTTGCCATTTGCTTATATCCACTCTCTAGACTTTCTCTCTCTACATGGAAATTAAGCTAAAGAGGTTAGTTTAAATTTTTTAAATACTTTTAATTACTTTTATTTAATATTTTAGACTGGTTTAGGAGATTTATGATTGAAATTTAGATTACTGAATTTAGATTATGGAATTTAGATTATAGAATTTAGGAATGGATTTATATTTTGGGATGTATTCACTTATTATTGTAAAATTTTAAAATGCAGATGGCAGAGCATTACAGAGAATATATTGGATATCTCGGTAGTTCATCTATACCGATGCCTCGGGATCGTTGATAGTCTACAACCCAATTGCTTGTTCGAGTGTTAGAAAATTGAATCATTCATTACCCAAAAATTTCTTTATTACAACTTGTGTTCAAATTACACGGTTACAATTAGGAATCCTATTCATCACGCGTCCATAAGTCCTCTACATTGCTCGCTACCTCCTCTCCCGTGCCTTTTTTTGGGCTCATTGCTAACCCAGAACACCTAACTTACGAGGTATAGTAAGAGATGAGTATGAATACTCAGTAAGATGGCCATTCCCGTCTCACAATATATAAGTCCTAATCTTAATACTCTTCTACTAACACCTTCCATGTATATCACTTAATCAATCAATTATGCCCACCAGGCATTTCAATCCACACACACACAACACAATAACCAGATGTAGCTGGGTAGCACACAATAGTTCCACCAGAAATATGGTCATGACCCATCCCGAATGCAATCGTACTAGATAGAGAAATGAACTCGTACATTCTCATACACTCTCGAAAGATTCATATTCTGACTCCCTGAGCCCATCTAGCCATTCTTAGACGACTAGGTCTTCGTGCCACTTTTTCAGGCCAAATATAATCAATCAAAAAGACGCCACATATGAACGCCACACATGGACATCCCATATGTTCTCTATACATGCAATTAGATAGTAACCGTGGCATTGTGAGCCTAAGTCTAACCAAGTTTTAACACATAATCTAACAACCCTAAATGATGCAATGACCAAACAATCCCTAAGGTTCACAATCAGACAACTACTTCTGGATTACCCTAGGACATTATTCTAGGTTCTCAATCAATAGCCGAAGTATTTCAATGTAACCAGTTTGTGCCCCGTATGATCGGTGCAAGGTAAGTACGATTATCCCAATACGTTATCCATCACAACATCTATGGTCATACGGTGACCGGGTCTGCAGAAATACACATAGGTAGAGTATCAATTAGTGGTGGTAAGGTCATGGTCTGAATTGGGTTTAAGATAATCAAATCATTATCATGCCTTATCTCTAATCCCTTAGTCGTGTAAATCTTGATCCGAGTTCATCGATCCAACTTTGATTCTTCTCGTACCAAAACTAACCAATATACCTTACTAAAGTGTTAACTAGTAATAGTCGAGTAACAATTCAATTTACTCGAGTCTTTTCTCGTCTGGATCACGGACTATCCCTATCAGACAGCCGGATCTTAGCAAACAAGCGAACCATCGAGTGGAAGATGATTTCTCTTGAGTAAGACTTCCCCTCGGCTTTACTAAGCTGTTTTATGCATTTACCTTGAGTAACATTTCAATTTACTCGGGTCAATCACCATATGTCTATCTCACCGACAGTATTGTTTCTGAGCAATCAGAACCAACAACCAAGTAATCTTCGAGTGAAGGCAATTTCCTTCCAGTAACACTTTCACCATAGCTCTATTTCATAGTTTACGATGATTACTCGAGCTATTTCCCTGTTTACTCGAGTAACTTCTCATACGGTTTGCGATAGCCTTCCCTAAGTAGGGTTTCGTTCACCATGCAACAACTTGTCCAGGTATATGATCCCTATATATTATCGACCCAAACTCCTAATAATTCCCTACTATGCTCAAACAAAACTAAGGGTCAAGATAGAACTGAGTATCTCCAATACAATCCTAAGCTCTCTCTAGACCCTATACAATCACCGAGTATCCTTGATCCAATCATAATGGGTCGAGTTTTCCTCGTTCCATACTTTGATCCTATCGAGCAATTCTCGACCCTAACCTTCATCTCTCTGATCGTAGATCGAGAACTGCATTTAAATACCTGATATCAGATCGAGTCCCTTGTCAATCCTTATCGATCATTTGTCGAATCACTTGGTCGTATCCTCTTGATCACGATCTGAGTACCCTATCTGTCTCCTTACCAAACACCTATCGAGTACTGTCCGATCGTGGATCGAGTGCCCTGACAATCCTCTGAATGTGTAGCAGGTCTTTCCCGCATACCACTGATCGTGTGTCATGAGGCCCCCTCGATCGCTGATCGATCGTGTATCTCTGGTGATCTCAGATTGATTCACTACTCGATCGCTATCGATCATGGGTCGAGTCCTTACTTGTTCTGTACACAATCGCGGATCGAGTCTTTACTCGATCGCAGTCCAATCGTGGGTCGAGTGGTTACTCGATCGCCTATCGAGTCGTTAATCGAGATGGAACGATTGGCTATCGAGTAGCCTCTCGATCATGATTCGCAGATGGTAGCGATCTTGGCTCGAGTAGTATCCCGATCGTGGGTCGAGTCTGTCTCGATCACTATTCGATCGTGGGTCGAGTTTCACTCCACTACTGCCGATACCCCAACTGAGTTACTCGTCTGGATCCGATGATCTTGTATTAAGTTTTCTCAACCTATACTACTACCCAACAATTCTAACTACTTTAACCGGAACCTATAAACTACTAATAGGAAAGACTAGAAAAAAGAAGAAGAGTGTAGGATCACACCTTACTTTTCACCGTGATGCTCCTAAACCTTGGGATGAGGGTGGTGAGAACTTCTCAACCTCCTCATATTCTTCTGCCCGTGAGTTGCTCTGCTCCTCTGGGTATGAAGAATATTTTTGGTGTGTAAAATATGAGGCGCCTAGACCTTTATTTATACCCACGGCCCAAAGGTGAGGATATTCCTTATTCTCCTAAATTTTATTTTTCAGATAAATCAAACTTTCCTTACTTTACTCCACCTCTTTAGTGGCCTTTCTTGTATTTCAATATACAAGTGAAGGAAACAATTTCTTCGACCAATTCTGGTACCAAACGTGGGCTTATGTTCCAAATTCCATAAATCTTCCCCACTTTATTGATTTTTTGTGAATCTTAAAAAACGAAACCTCTCATCCCCTGATCTAGGTTGTTACAGTCTTCTCAGCGGATGTCTGCTCCGACGACGTCACTCTGGATTCCAGAGACGATTTCCGAGATAGTTCTCGAGACCACTGAGACACCGCCGGCTGCTCATCATTATGACATGATATCATTGGAACAGCTTCTCGCTACGTCCAGAGGAAACCTCCGAGATGGGGTTGACTAAAGAAGATAGACTCGCTACGTCCAGAAGATACCTTATGGTAAGTTAGTAGTTTAATCAATTTATATATATATATATATATATATGTTTTGTTATTTTTATGTTAATTCAATCAATATATAGTATTTTTCCTTCTTTTTTTTCCAGGTTTGACGATGATGGTAAAGTGGCCAAGGTGATCTGCAAGTTGATTAAATGGGATTTCATTGCGGCATATCCGAACTGGTCATCGGTCTCAGTATCGATCATAGATAGATGGTTTATACCTTTGCAGTAATTTTTTTAATTAATTATTTTTTAAATATACTAACTTTAAATTCACTTGTGAACAGCAAAAGTATAACTGGGACATTGGGATCACTGAACTCAACGACCAGGTCGGCTGGTGGAAGAGCAAGTGGAAGAAAAACCCAGCGAAGGCGATGTCGGAGGTTTGGGAAAGATAAAGGCGCTTGTGGGAGTTGAAATTCGCACAACTAAAGTTGGTTATGATTTTTCAGAGAACAAAAACTTCTAAGTATGAACTACAGAAACAGAGATCCAAAGCTGATTTTTTTATTGCCAATTTGATAAGCTTTTGAATACAAGATTTTGCTAAAGAAAAGCGTAAAGTATTTTTCTCTTTGAAATTATGGATCCCTCTTTTTAATGCCTTATCCTCATTTTATAGATATAAGATTCCATCGACTACGCCATAATATTGAAATTTTTCTTTTTCTTTTGGGATTTATTCCCCTTTTCCTTCTTCAGCCAACTTCTACACGATTTGGCTTCATCTGTTAAGACACAATAATCCGGGTCGTCCCATGTTGGTACCTCAGCCCATCTTTCTCCTTACACCGGCTCGGCCCACGATGTCGTTGCCTCAGCCCACGATGACGTTGCCTCGACCCATAATGGTGTTGCCTTGGCCCAAGACGCCTTTAGCTCATCCTCCGGTATTTTGGGCCTCGTCTTCTTTGGCTATTCTAAAGCTTGTTCGATTATGCAAAAACCCACCGTGCGTCTAGCCATTACTTAGTAATTTAATGTTGATCTTGGCAAGGTGAAAACTGACCCGAACAGCGCTGTGGCTACTATGTCGGAGGTTTGGGAAAGAATGCACAAGAAGAAGGATGGGATGTGTGTTGACAGACGCGTCCAGAAGCTTTACGAGGACGTCACCGCCCGGATATGAGATAAATTAAACTTGTCAGCCTACTCCAGATGGTTAGCCCATATAGTTTTGGCCGTCAACCGCATCGTATATGAGGTAACTTTAACTTGTTTTTCCAATTTATTATGATTTATTTTTTATTCATATAAATTATTATATAATTATGTATTAACTGACAGGTTGCTCCCTGAAAAAAAGAGAAGATCGTCTTTATAGGATTGCTGCGCCTGGATTCGGAAAGAGTTCCGACTTGTCCCATTCCGACACCGTCCGTCGATCACACAGTCATGGTCGAGAAGCTAGATGAAGCCCGATAGTGCATCAGGAAGCTGCAAGAGAAGAGTAGCAGCTATGACCTTATGTGGGACTTCCTCAACGATATGAAACCGGCTTTTCAGAAAATAGTGAAGCGGCGTCAGGCATCGGGATACGGGACGCAAGCCGATATGTCGTAGGATCCGAGTTTTATTTTGTTGTTTCTTTTTTTTGAAACATTTTATGTAATTGAAATTCAGTTTTTATTATAATTGTAGTTTTGAATATTTTTAAATTATTTATTCAAGTTATTAATTTTTAATATTTAATTTCATATATTTTTAAATTAAGTCGCAAAATCGTCGTAAACATGTTATGATCTTGTGACGTAGGTAAAAAATACTGCACTCGCAAACGCGTCACAAATATTTACGTTTGTGGCTAAGGATTTAGTAGTTAAATGGTCGAAAATTTGCGACTAATTTGTTACGAAAATTTTGCAACGAATTTGCTATGCCAATTTTGCGACTAACCTTCTACGCTGTTTTACCATACCATTTTTTTTTGTTGAAAACGACTTGCAAACTGTTTGCAACGATATTTGCGACGGATTCAATTTTGTCGCAAAATTTGCAAATAATTTGCAAATTTGCGATGAGCTGGTCGCGACGATGTAGTTTTAATCGTAAATTCTTATTTGCGATTAATTTGCGACGTTTTTCGGCGTAGCAAGTACCCTTATTTTCTTGTAGTGATATGTATTTGTATATATTAATATTTGCATGGTTTAATATGATATGTAATAATTTTTTCTTTAATTTGGCAGAAGATCATGATGATGGTGATGAGGGAGAATAAATGGGGAGGAGCAACTGGAGAGAAAGAAGAGAAGAAGAAGAAGAATGGTTTCAAATGAAGAGCTGAGGACTGTTCCTTCAGGACCTAACCCATTGCACCTGAAGATGTAGAGGTCTGTTAGTTATAAGCTGTGAACACAGGATGCATCAAACAAAGAGCTGTACAGGCGGTAAGAAACTTGGAGTGGCGGGAAAGCTATCGGTCAAGTTTTGCTGAGCTGGACAGAGGATATACATGCTGAAGATTTGAAGATCTTGGCGTGCACCAATATGGAAATGATAAACTTGAAGATATGTTTTTGCCGTTTCGCATATTTGGAGAATATTTAGATAATCCTAGGGTTAGGGTTGTGATATTCATATATAAGATTTAAGGGTCGTGCCTAGGAGAGGTAACACTTAGAACCGTAAATAGAGAGATTGTAACTTGAAATTTCGACCAAAAAATAGAAGTTGTCAAGGAGAGTGTTCAACCCTTTGATTCACTAAGAACGTGAGATTATTGGGTAGTATAGGCTATTGATTCGTGGATAGAAAACAGTCTAAGAACTAGACGTGTATAGATCTTTATAGGTGAATCTTGTAAAAGTTACTTAGAAAGAATAATAGTAGATGCGTTGGCTTGGCGCCTTCCAAGCGAAATTATGTGTTGTGCACGTTCTCTGAACTTAAAATTGGTATCAGAGTAGACATCTGCTAAAGGTCGTTTGTTTCTTCGAACATGTGTGATCCTGAGATGGGTATGGAGAACCCACAGCACGTGTACGCGATGACAAAACCACTGATTCTGGAAGCTGAGAACTTTGGATGGTGGAAGGTTCAGATTCATGCGCTGATTCAAGGGATTGATGAAGATGCTTGGACTCTGGTTGATGAAGGCTGGGAGAAACCAATAGTCAAGAATGAGGAGGAGGAGACTGTGGTGAAACCCAAGAAAGACTGGACTGTTGAAGAGAAGACTCAGTTTAAGTACAACTCAAAGGCATTGTCTGTAATCTAGAGATCACTGTCCAAGGACCAGTTTGAGAAAGTTCAAAGCTGTACCACAGCAAAAGAAGCATGTGACACCTTGAAGACTCAGTATGAAGGGACATACAGTGTAAGGAGAATGAGGATTGACATAGTAGCATCCAAATTCGAAACCATGACGATGGGTGAGGATGAGTCAATTAAAGCATACAGTGGATGTTGAGGTATGTGGCGAACGAAGCGGTTGTTCTGGACAAGAAGTACAAAGGCAAGAAACTGGTGAAGAAGTTTCTCAGGAGTCTGCCTGAAAGGTTCCGGTCACACAAGTCAGCCATTGATGTGTCAATGAACTCTGATGTAATGTCATTCAGTCATGTTGTTGGCATGATACAAGCCTATGAATTGGAGTATCAGAAGAAGCTGGAAGCCAAAGCCAAAGGTGTTGCACTTACTGTTAACAAAGATGAAGACAAATAAGATGAGATTGAGAATCAGGTTGGGTTGATTGTCAAGAGTTACTTCAAAAGGATGGAGCTGGGACAAAGTAAAGGGTCTGGTTTCCAACAGAAGGGTGTGACAAGTCAATCAAGGGCTGATGTCGACAAAGGTATGAAGAAGAGTGAGGGACAATGTTATGAATGTCAAGGGTTTGGACACTTCATCAGACACTGTCCTACGATCAAAAGACGAGAACAACTGAGGTGTTAGGAGTGGAAATGACTGGGTCACTCAAAGATCGAGTGTGTTGGAAACACTAAGGGAAATGAGAAATTTTATTTGACACGGAATGAAAGTGACTCAGAAGATGATGACTAAGGTGAGATGTTTAACTATGTAGCATATCTCGGTGTGATCGAGGGTGAGGAACATGTGGAGTTTGATGGAGAAGATGCTGAATTAAGGTTGTATGATGAGAACAAGATCCTGTGGGAAAATCTCATCAAGAATAAAAATGAGAACAGGGAGCTTGTGAGTGAGAACATGAGGTTGAATGATTACGTTAAGCATCTGCGTTCATATCATGACAAGCTTAAGAAAGAGATCAAATATGAATCTCCAGGGTACTGTTGATCAACTTAGACACGATCTTAAGGCAAAGGTGGAAGAGTGTCAAAAGACGATCAAAAGTAACCTTACACTGCTAAAGGAGATTGAGTCTCTGAAGGAACAGTTGAGAATGAAAAGGGTAAGTCTGAAGTGTTGCAAGGTCGTTTGAATGAACAACTGTGCAACATCAGGATGCTGAGCAAAGGTACCAAAAATCTGGATAAGTTGCTTTCTGTGGGAAGTCAGGAAAAGCACACTGGGTTCTGGGTTATCAGGGTGAACCATCTAAAGATAAGTCAGAGTTTGTGAGAGCATCATAGCCAAGGGAGGTTCAGCTCAAGCAACCTAAAGTTCACAAAAGTTTGTCTGAGTGTTACTATTGTGGTAAACCAGGACACATGAAGGTTCATTGTTTCAGATTTCAGAAGCAGGTTGAACAACTATTGAAGTACAAACCTGGGTATCCAGACAGGAGGATGAAAAATAAAGTGTGGGTAGAGAAGCAAGACATCCGCTTTAATATGGAATATACTGCTGATGCACCAGTGCCAAGAAGTATCGACACTAAGTGATACTTTGACAGTGGGTGTTCTAGACACATGACTGGTCGTCAAGTCAATCTTGATGAGTTTGAAGATGTAGCAGCTAGAAAAGTGACCTTTGGTGATAGAGCAAAGGGAAAGATCAAAGGGACGGGTAAGACTGAAGGACCAAACAAACCTGATCTTGTGAATGTGTACTTTGTCGAAGGACAAAAGGCAAATCTCATCAGTATCAGCCAGCTCTGTGATTAAGAATATGATGTAGTGTTCACTAAGACAGAATGCAAAGCCTTGAATGATAAGCAAGAAGCAAAGCTCAGAGGTATCAGGATAGGGAACAACTGTTACGTGTGGAAACTGTCCAAAAGTTGTTACAGTGTGATAGAAGACAATGAGTTGCAGCTGTGGCACCATAAGTTGGGTCACATGAATGTCAGAACAATGACTAAGCTGGTGAATCAGAAACTGGTTAGAGGTGTTCCGAAACTTGTGTCAGATCAGAAGTTTGTGTGTGGACCTTGTACTAAAGGAAAACAGGTTAAGGTTCAACACAAAGAGATTCAGGACATTCAGACCAAGAAGGCTTTGGATCTGGTTCACATGGATCTCATGGGACCAGTTCAGGTGGAGAGCATTGTGGAAAGAAGTATGTGTTTGTTATAGTGGATGACTATACCAGATATAAATGGGTTCGATTCTTGAGGGAGAATTCAGAAACTTTGGAAAGTTTCAAAATCCTTGCACTACAACTGAAGAATGAGAAGTGGAGAATCAAGACTATCAGAAGTGATCATGGAGGAGAGTTTCAGAATGATCTGTTTGAACAGTTATGTGGTGTACAAGGGATCAGTCATCAATAATCTGCTCCGCGTACCCCACAACATAATGGAGATGTTACTGGTGGTAGAATCATACGCATGAAGCAGATTGACATCAAGGAGACGGTGACATTTTCTTGTTTTGTTTTAACAATCGAACCTAGGAACCATAAGGAGGCATTGATCGATGAATACTAGATTGCTGCAATGCAATAAGAGTTGGAACAGTTTGAACGAAGTCAAGTATGGGATTTGACACCGAGGCAAGACAATGTGACGCACATGGTACTGTTGTGAGGAACAAAGCATGGCTGGTGGCTCATGGGTATTCTCAGGTTGAAATAATTGATTTCGATGAAATTTTTGCCCATGTTGCACGTTTGGAATCGATCAGATTTCTGTTTGGGATGGCTTGTATGTTAAACTTTAGACTACACCAGATGGATGTTAAGAGTGCTTTTCTGAATGGTATTCTGCAAGAAGAGGTGTATATTGAGCAACCGAAAGGTTTTGAGGATCCAGAACATCCAACGTATGTCTATAAGTTGAAGAAGGCATTGTATGGGTTGAAACATGCACCACGGGCTTGGTATGAAAGGTTGACTACGTTCTTACTTGAACAAGGGTACAAACGGGGAAGTGTGGACAAGACTCTGTTCATTCTAACTAAAGGAAGCCGTGTGATTGTAGTTCAAATCTATGTTGATGACATAGTGTTTGGGTCAACAGATCAGAAGCTTGTGGATGATTTTGTCCTGGCTATGATGAAAGAGTTTGAAATGAGTATGGCTCGTAAACTCACATACTTTCTGGGGTTCCAAGTGAAGCAGGCGGCTGAAGGTATCTTTGTCACTCAAAGTACATATGCTCAGAACCTAGTGACTTGGTTTGATCTTCAGTCAAGCAAGAGTGCAAAGACACCAAGGGGATCAACCACTAGGCTCTAAAAAGATGAGCATGGAGAAGCAGTGGATGAAAAACTGTATCGAAGGATGTTTGGGAGTCTGTTGTATTTAACTGCAAGTAGACCAATCCTCTGTTTTAGTGTTGGAATGTATGACAGATATCAGGCTAAGTGTGGGAGTCGAAATCAACACAATTAAAATTTGTCGGAGGTTTGTTATGGGGGATGAAATTTATGCGGATGAACCACAAATGGAGAGATCCAAAGATGCTTTTTATTAAGTTGTGTCGAAAAGCTTTCGTACAAGATTTTGAGAGCAAAAAAAGTCTAGGGTTTTTTGGTAAGTAAATTGAGGATCCCTTTTTCAAAGGATGTACATAGATATATATACTAGTTTGAGTCGGCCAGGTCAATCCTAAAGAGATAAGGAAAACTTCCTAATCCTTCGGGATTTCCGTTTTAGCAAGTCGGCTTGACTTCGTGGGCCTTTGCATCATTGTGGGCCGAAGTTGGGCTTGTTGTCTTAGTATAGAAATGACTTCGGCCGCATCGTCTTCCAGCTTCGTATAGAAATGACTTCGGCCAGGCAGCTCCATATAGACTTGAATTCGGCTAGGATTGTCTTCGGCAGCTTTGACTTCGGCCAGACAGTTTCGTATGGAATTGACTTTGGCTAGATAATTTCATATCACGGCCGAAGTGAGGGCTTGCTGACGTGGCCATGCTTGCCAAAGTCTCCGTGCTTGCCGAAGTCTCCAAGCTTGCCGAAGTCTCCAAGCTTGCCGAAGTATCCAAGCTTGCCGAAGTCTCCGTGTTTGCCTAAGTCTCCGTGTTTGCCGAAGTCTCCGTGTTTGCCGAAGTCTCCAAGCTTGCCGAAGTCTCCAAGCTTGCCGAAGTCTCCGTGTTTGCCGAAGTCTCCAAGCTTGCCGAAGTCTCCGTGTTTGCCTAAGTCTCCAAGCTTGCCGAAGTCTCCAAGCTTACCGAAGTCTCCGTGTTTGCCGAAGTCTCCAAGCTTGCCGAAGTCTCCGTGTTTGCCTAAGTCTCCAAACTTGCCGAAGTCTTCGTGTTTGCTGAAGTCTCCAAGCTTACCGAAGTCTCCGTGTTTGCCTAAGTCTCCAAGCTTGCCGAAGTCTCCGTATTTGCCGAAGTCTCCAAGCTTGCCGAATTCTTTGTGTTTGCCTAAGTCTCCAAGCTTGCCGAAGTCTCTGTGTTTGCCGAAGTCTCCAAGCTTGCCGAAGTCTCCGTGTTTGCCTAAGTCTCCAAGCTTGCCGAAGTCTCCGTGTCTGCCGAAGTCTCCAAGCATGCCGAAGTCTCCAAGCTTGCCGAAGTCTCCGTGTTTGCCGAAGTGTCCAAGCTTGCCGAAGTCTCTGTGTTTGCCGAAGTGGAGCGGAGCTTTGCCGATGCGAGCCAAAGCTTGCCTAAGCGGAGACAAAGCTTGCCTAAGTGGAGACAAGGCTTGCCTAAGTGGAGACAAGGCTTTGCCGATGTCTCTCCTCTCTTTCCCGAAGTGGAGCAAAGCTTTGCTGATGTGAGCCAGAGCTTCCCTAAGTGGAGATAAGGCTTGCCTAAGTGGAGACAAGGCTTGCCTAAGTGAATACAAGGCTTGCCTAAGCGGAGACAAGGCTTTGCCGATGCGGAGACAAAGCTTTGCCGATGCGGAGACAAAGCTTTGCCGATATGGAGCAAAGCTTTGCCGATGTGAGCCAAAGCTTGCCTAAGTGGAGATAAGGCTTTGCCAAAGTGGAGACAAGGCTTGGTTGGAATGGCCTATCTCGTGCTCAAGCGGACTCGTATAGAAGGGACTTAGGCGCAATTCCAGCCTTGTCCGATTCTTTGTATTTCCACACTTAGTCATTTTTCCATTGATCGCAACTGGGTGGGTTTTGACCCCAACAGTTAGCCCCCCATCTCGGTAGTTTCAGTGATGATAGTGCCGAGGTAGAGGAATTCCAAGCTCGGATCAATGTGCTGTGTCGATTGGTACGACCTCAGTTGACATCACACCGAGTCCGTCGTTTCTGATATCTTCCAGGTTTTTCCGTCTTCAGACTGATAATCCTATTTCCAGTAGAAATTTCTTCATTCAACTTGTGTTTTGGCACAATTTCCAATGTATGATGGCATCATCTTTTGCTTTATGAGCCTATATATGCTCCCCCTTTCACCTCACTTCCTCTTCACTTCTTCACTTCTCAAAAATCTCAAGGTAACTTCTCTCCTCCCTTCTCTCTCCCTCTCTTGAAGATTTTTTTTTTTTAGGTTGTTTTGTTTTTTTTTTGTCTCTGAAATTGTTTTCGGCCGAAGTCTTCTCTACCGAAGTAGCCCTTACCGACGCCTCTCCTTGCCGAAGTGACACCCGTGCCGAAGCGCAGCTGTTCTCGGCTGAAGTGATCTCGTCCTTTGCCGAAGACCCCCCTCTCTACCGAAGCAGATCCTCGGCCGACGTGCTATGAGGCCGAAGTACTCCTTGGCTGAAGTCCTTGCTTTCCGAAGTGATCCCCCCCCCCATTGCCGAACTGATTCCCTTCAATGGACGAAACGGAGAGAATCCTTTCAACATAAAAGCCGAAATGGAGAATTGGAGCTCCGATTGTACTAGGATAAGGCAAGACGCGAATCTCCGAGCGTGTTCTTCAAAGCGGCGAGTTCCTAAGGATGGATACAATCACGAGGCACCTGATCCACCAGGATCTACTCTCTCCACTGCCGAATCTTTAGAGACCCTTAGGCACCGGTTTAACATTTCCGAAGAAATTGAGCTCATCCTTCCGTCGTCATCGGATCAGGCCGACGAGCCTCCAACATGGTGCTTTACCTTGTATGAGAGATGTTTTTACATGTGCTTTCTGTGGTTTCCAATACCAAGGGTCATCCTTGAGTATCTATGGAAACATAGATTGGCCTTGACGCAAATAACTCCGCGGGAAATTCGACACCTGGTTGGGATCGTGGTCCGTAGCTTCGAGTGTGGCGAGGAAATTACCATGGATCGCTTGCTGAACCTGCTATCCTTTCGGATATTTCATTCCAAGGACTCACTTCTTTATTCCCTTACGAACATAGACCATCGAAAAATTATCGGAGGATTCCCAAGTAAAGACAGATATTGGGAGGATTATTTCTTCTTTGTCCCATTTCTGAGGCTTCAGTTGGTGCAGACTGGGTTAACAAAAGTAGGACCAAATGGAGAGAAATTGGTAGCCGATCTATAGCTTTACGAGCTTTTCTGCCTTGTTGAACATGTCGTGACTTTCCGCTTTATTTTTTGGTTTTGCAGTTCCTAATCCGCTCCGACGTGTCCTCCGGACGTAATTACACTTTGCGAGACTCTAGCTTCCGGTGAGTGTGATTGGCAAAGAGATTTTACTCTTCAAAGAGTAGAGAGAGCGCGGGCACAATACTTTGGATATTATTCTCCGAACTCAACTTCTTCGTCATCCCCCACTAGTGCGAGGAGATCCATGGGTAAGCGATCATCAGTTCACGAGAGGATGGAGGCCGAAACCCGTGCCGCGATGGAGCAAGCGGAGGTTGGCCGAACTGAGATTTCTGCTGAGCAGCTTGACGCTGCCCTAGCTTTTCCTTCGGGTGATCCATCCGTAGAGCCGTCTATGCTTACCTTGTCCGTCCCCAATGCACCAGGGATCGTGATGGGCCTCGGGCAATCGGATTCGTCTATCCCTCAAGCAAGAGAGATTGTGTCGGGTCTCAGGCAATTGCATTCGCCCCTGGTTCATCGCAGAAAGGGCAAGGCTGCGGCCACAAGTGAGGATGCCGATCAGGTGAGGCCAGTCCGGAGACGTGCCTCGGCAAAGGCTGATAAAGGGAAAGATCCTCAAAAGGATGACGCTCCTAGACGAAAAAGGCGTAACGCATCGGTTCGCAATGCTGCCGAGCACAAGCTGCCTTCGGAGCCCGTATCTCAGCCGTTTACTTCTGAAATGGTTTGTGACGATGCGTAGGCATCGGCCACTCTCTTCTCCAAGATTCTCTCGAAGGGAGATTGCTTTCCTCCTCCTGATACTCTATCCCGGAGCAACCCATATGCCGAAATATCTCGTCGTGGTACTAAGGTAGTTTGCGTTGACCTTCTTTTTTCGTACTTTGTTGAAAATGCGATGCCTGATCTCCCTTTTCTTTCTGTTCAGTTCGTGGCCTCTATTAAGAAGATGACGTCCGGTTATGAGGCGGACATTCGTAAGAACGCGAGGAGAGCCGAGCGTGCACGGAAAGTGGCCGAAGAGCTTCGAACAAAGCTTAACGAAGCCGAGCGCAAGCACGACCCTGCAACAGAGATAGCGTCAAAACAGAAGGAGGACCTGGAGTCTTATCGGGTCCAGCAGGAGGCTCAAGTTTCCGAGCTTCAGCAGATGTTAAGCTCGGAGAGGGCCATGACCGACAAGAAGGTTGAACAGGCTAAGAAGGGGACGATGCGTAGAATGGCTGAGAAGTTTCAATCTAAAGTCGACAGAGCCAAGGAGAAGGTTAAGATCTTGGGCGAATCGTCGAAGAACAACGTGGTCGATCTTGCCCAAGTTGACGGAAACCTTGAACTCCTTGCGCTGCTCCGCGGTGATGAACCACCTTCATTGGATGCCGAAATTGAGAAACTCCAAGGATGGAGAGCGAGGTACGCTGGTGCCGATGACGAGTTTGATAGGTTGGTTGCCTTATTGGGGAACGACCTAGTGGTCTCGCCGATCCCTGAAGACTCGACCGACGTAGCGCTCGGCAATGAGTCCGTTGAAGCATTAGCGGTGGATGTCGGCATTCGTGTATTCTCTGGATCCAACAGGGGTAAGCTTGGTTTGACTTTGCTCGGTTCGAATGAAGCCTCCGAATCCGAGACGACGGCCGAATCCTCCGATGAAGATGAGGGTGTATCTTCAAGGAGTAAGGTATGATGACGATGGGGATCCGCCCAAGTCATCATTGTATTTATGCTTTGATGTTATTTGGACATGGTGCCTGGATGGCTTTATCCGTATTGACTTGTTATGTTTGCCTTGTGGCTTTTGCTTTGGTTGTGTCGTTTCTTTGTTGTTGAAACTTGTTGCTCGAATGCTTTTTTATCCAAGGAGGACTGGTCTGTTTTGCTATATCTTGTGTTAATGTCAAGGCCAATGATTTGTTTGCTTCATTCGGAATGATCATGTTAGTGTAAGCATACTTGCTCCGATTACGAGCATAGGTGTTTTGACCAACGATTTGTTTGTTGGGTTTTTGGATGAACATTTCAGTTTACGGATACGCTACCATAAGCATATCCGCGCTGACAATGGACACGTAGTACTGTTGCAACCAACGATCCGTTTGTTGGGTTTAGGATGAATATTTCGGTTTACGGACACGCTACCGTAACCATATCCGCTCCGACAATGGACATGTAGTACTGTTATGACCAACGATTTGGTTGTTGGGTTTAGGATGAACATTTTGGTTTACGGATATGCTACCGTAAGCATATCCGCTCCTATAATGGACATAGACATTTATATAGCGTGCGCTTTTAATCCGCTAGGATGTAATAGTTAGATCCGCGAAGGATGTAGTAGTTCGTTGTTGTGGCCAGCAGCAACGAGAGTGAGATGAGGTGCCTGTTTAGTTAGGACTTCGAGTAATTCGTGAAGGATTCAAATGTGATGTCTGTTTCTGTTAAGGCTTTAGTAACCGTAAAGGTTGTGATATGACGAGCATTGCTTCGAAAAAGCTTGCATTAAGTAGACGCAGAGTCTATTACAAAGGTGGGAGTATACGAGTATACGTACCCACTCCCCTCCCCTTTTTTTTAGGAGGGGCAGCTGAACCCATCCGAAGACGAGCTGCCTACGTACCCTTTGCAGGGATTAAGCCGCCCCGTAGTTCATGTGAAATATCCCAAGGATAGTACTTCTTGAGGTGCATTGCGTTCCACGATCTTGGTATTGGAACGTCAGACATGGTGGCGAGTTTGTATACTCCGGGACGGACTACTTTCATGATTTTGTAAGGTCCTTCCCAGTTTGCTGCGAGTTTTCCGGCGTTTCTCTCTGCAGTATTCTGGAAAACTTTTCGTAGGATCAGGTCTCCTTCGTAGAACGGTCGATTTCATACGTGAGAGTTGTAGTATTTTGCCACTACGTTCTGGTAATTCTAAATTCGGATCAAGGCTTGATCCCATCTTTCGTTGATCAAGTCCAACTCGTCAAGCATCAACAAGTGATTGAGCCCTTCTTGTTCTGGGAGTAGTCTTCGGCGGACTCCCAGAAAATGTATCTCTGGTGGAATGACGCATTCTGTCCCATAGACGAGGGCAAAATGGGGTTTCGTTGGTTGCTCATCGCGGTGTTGTTCTATGAGATCACAATACCCCTTCCAACTCGTCAGCCCAGAGTCCTTTCTTTTCGTCAAGGCGTTTTTTGAGACCGTCGAGAATTGTCTTGTTTATTGCTTGTGCCTCGGCGTTTCCTTGTGGATATCTCGGGGTGGATTTGCTCAGTCGGATTTTCCACTTCTCACAAAAAACTTCGAACCTTGTGGAGATGAACTGCGACCCATTATCGTTGACGATTTTGTAAGGGACTCCATGTCGGCATATGATGTTCTTTCAGACGAAACTTTCGACTTGTGCGTCCTTGATGCTGGCATACGAATCTGCCTCTACCCATTTCGAAAAATAGTATGTCAGGACTAGTAAGAATCGTTTCTGCTTCGAAGGATGCAAAGGTCCAACAATGTCCATGGACCATCGCATGAATGGATAGGGCGAGGATATTGAGGAAAGCATCTCGGTTGGCTGATGAATCATTGGTGCATGACGTTGACACTTTCCGCACCTGGATGAGTACATCTCACAGTCTTGTATCATGGTCGGCCAGTAATAGCCATGTCGTTTGATTTTTATCGCCAAGGCTCGTCCTCCCGAATGGTTGCCACAGGAGCCGTCGTGAACCTCCTCCATGATTGCCCTTGCCTCCTTTTGTTCAACGCAGGCGAGTAATGGCCCCGAGAATTGCCATTTGAAAACGTTACCGTCGAGCAGGATGTAGCGTGCCGCTTGCGCCCGAAGCTTACGAGCTGCCCATTTGTCAGAAGGTAAGGTACCATCGCAAATGTACTGTTGGGGTCAGATTCCATCTCTTGAGAATCAACAGTTAAAAAATGGCTAAGTATGGAGAAACGCTAGCAGCTGTACCCCGAACCGTGAAGTGAAAGAGTTGGATCGGTTTTCCCCTAAGTGAAGGAGTTGGATCAGGTTTCCCCTAAGTGAAGGAGTTGGATCGGGTTTCCCCTAAGTGAAGGAGTTGGATCGGGTTTCCCCTAAGTGAAGGAGTTGGATCGGGTTTCCCCTAAGTGAAGGAGTTGGATCGGGTTTCCTCGAAGTGAAGGAGTTGGATCGGATTTCCCCTAAGTGAAGGAGTTGGATCGGGTTTCCCCTAAGTGAAGGAGTTGGATCGGGTTTCCCCGAACCGTGAAGAGAAGAGCTGGATCGGGTTTTCCCGAACCCTAAAGAGAAGAGCTGGATCGGGTTTCCCCGAACCCTGAAGAGAAGAGCTGGATCGGGTTTCCCCGAACCATGAAGAGAAGAGTTGGATCGGGTTTCCCCGAACCGTGAGCGAAGGAGTTGGATCGGGTGTCCCCTAACCCTGACAGGGAGAGGTTGCGCGAGAACCCCTGAACCATGGGCAATTGGTTCGGGTACTGTGATCTCAATTGAAGACAAGACGGGTCAGGTTCAAAGACAACCGTCGACACCCGAGCCGTGAACCATGGTGGCGCCTGAGCCGTGAACCATGGTGTCACCCGAGTTGTGAACCATGGTGTCACCCGATCCGTGAACCATGGTGTCACCCGAGCCTTGAACCATGGTGTCACCCGAGTCGTGAACCATGGTGTCACCCGAGTCGTGAACCATGGTGTCACTCGAGCCGTGAGCCATGGTGTCACCCGAGCCATGGTTCAACGATAAGAGATTTGGGCCGAGGCGACGAGCCCACAAATTTAAGCCCACAAAAGAGATGACAAGGTTAAAGCCCATTAATGAAAGTCCATGGTGGTAGCCGACTTTGCTAAAAGGAAATCCCTAGAAAATAGGAAATCTTCCTTATCTCTTTAGGCATTAACTTAGCCGACTTAATTTAGTATACATACTCATGTAAACCCTAAGAAAAGAGGATCGGCAATTTACCTAACAAAACTCTGTACTTTTGTTCTAACACAAAAAGCTTTCTAAGCAGCTTAATAAAAATACCAACTTTGGATCTCTGTTAGTGTTCTTGGTGGTTTTTACTCAGAAGTTTCGGATCTCTCTAAAAGACTCGACAAATTCGATTGGCGTGGATTTACACGCCCACAATTTGGCGCTAGAAGGAGGGGCATTGAAACTTTCTTACTCAAGGAAGCCACCGCACGAACGATTCGAAGAAGATGACTAGCGACAGATGAACCGACAACCTGCAGGACACGGGGATCGATGGATCTGGAGCAACAGATACACCAACGCCTACAGTCGTGGAAACGAGCCCAGAATCCCTGACACAGATCAAGACGATGCTGGAAACACTGCTCAAGAAGGCGGACGAACAAGATAAGCTGAACAGCACGATGACAAGCGAGCTGAAGGCCTTGGCAACGGCAAGTCGAACCCGAGGCATAGGATCAGGTCTGGACCCAGCGAGATGAACCGGAAGGCGCCTCAACCCAACAGCCCTGGATTTCTCAACCCCGCTCAACCTGCGGAAGATTGCCGCCACTCCATCAAAACTCAGCAAACCTAGCTTCATGAGTCCAAGGAGCAGGCGACACATCAATCGAAGAGGAGCCTGCACCAATCATCAATCTGGAGGAGGAGAACCGAATGGAGCAAAACATGGAGAGCTGTGACAATCCCGAACACCTAGCAATTGGCCAGACCCAAACCAAAAGATACGAGGCCATCCCCGAAGGAGATCAAGAGCTGACCGAGGAGGAGGAGAACATACTTTGGGCCGAGCAAGCAAGGACCAACCAAGAACGCAGAGCAGGAGTCCGAACCCAAAAAGAAGTGATGGCTATGATGCGCGCATATATGGATCGAGCTGCTGTCGACATAAAAGTCGTCCGATCTATTATGCACAAAGAAACTAGCAAGGTGCCAGAGATAGATCGTGTACTGGAGGAAGCGCAGAACACCCCGTTCACAGCACGAATTACTAGCACAAGAATTTCAGACCCTGGAAAGATGAAGGTCCCGATCTATGAAGGAAAAACCAATCCGAAGGAGCATCTGATGGCCTTCGCTATAGCCATGGGACGCTCGAATTTCAAGGAAAACGAGAGAGATGCCGGACAGTGCCTTCTCTTCGTGGAGCATCTCAAGGGACCGGCGCGCAAGTGGTTCTCAAGACTCGAGCAAAATTCCATCAACAGCTATAACCAACTATCTGCGGCATTCTTGAAACATTATTCCATATTAATGGATCCCAGAACATCTGACGCCGACCTGTGGACCCTAGCTCAAGGGCAGAACGAAACACTCCGGAGTTTCATTGGAAGGTTCAAAACTGTTATGTCAAAAGTGGAAGGCCTGAGCGACAAAGCAGCCCTACTAGCCCTGAAGCGAACACTCTGGTTCAACTCTGATTTTCGCAAAGAAATCGTGCTGAACAACCCCACGACAATACAGGACGCTATGCATCGAGCCGCAGAATTCATCACCGAAGAAGAAGAGATAAATATCCTAACCGAGAAGTACGGGAAGGCCAAGACAACGAACCATTCACCCCAATAGTTAGCCCCTTCCAACGCTAGGAAGAACAACCAAGGCTCCGGCTATATCCAGCACGAGGGAGGCTTTCGAGGAGCCCATAACTACCAAATTGACGTTCCTGGATTCGGTCGAGGAAGAGGCCGAGGCCGTGGAAGAGGCTCATGGAGCACATGGACCAAAAGCGACAGTTCCTATGACGAGACGGCTTACTACGAACACCACCACCTCTACGGACATTCTACCGCGAAGTGCCGAATTCTAGGCTTGAAACTTGCTAAAAAATTAGCAGCCGGCGAGCTTGGAGGAAACATCAGCCTCAAGGATTTCGAGATGGACGCAAACACGTATAAACCCGACCTGACAAAAGAAGATCAAACCAAGCGCGATAGAAAGGATGACGAAGCGGCCCCCTCTGGATCAAGAAGAAGGATAAGCATGATAATGGGAGGATCCCACTATTGCTCATATACCGTCTCATCAATCAAAGCATTCTAGCGAAGGGCAGACGTCAGCATCAATTTGTCTAAACCATCTAAGTTTCCAAACGACGTGATATCATTTGAGGAAAAAGAAACGATCGGAATCGACAGACCGCATGATGACCCTCTCGTGATCGAGTTAATCATCAACGACTACGATGTAGCACGCGTATTGGTGGACACTGGGAGCACCGTGGACGTAATCTTCCTCGAGACTCTCAGAAGAATGAATGTGGATATGTCCGAAGTGATATCTACTCCCAAACCCTTGACAGGATTCTCTGGAGAAACCACCATGACTACCGGGACAATCAAATTGCCTGTCCAAGCTCAGAAACCCGGTGACTGATCCGACGGCAAATTCAAAGCGCAAGAAGATAAAGACCGACAGAAAACTAGTGAAAGAGCTTTCGAAACAGTTATAGTAGTTACAGATAGCGGTGGATCGTGACAAAGAAGTGTCTAAACCAGCTTGCGACCCCGTGATATCAGTTTGCATCGACAACGAACATCCAGAAAGATGTGTAGAAATTGGAGCAATGTTAGATGGAAAGATCAAAGAAGAAGTCGTGGCATTCTTGAAGAAAAATATCAACACCTTCGCATGGGAACCAGAAGATATGCCTGGCATCGATATCAGCATAACAAGCCACGAATTGAACGTTGACCCAACTTTCAAACTAGTAAAGCAGAAAAGAAGAAAACTTGGGCCACACAGAGCTAAAGCGGTCAATGACGAGGTGGAGAGACTTCTGCGCGTCGGATCAATAACTGAGGTAAAGTACCCGGATTGGCTAGCTAACCCAGTGGTAGTCAAAAAGAAGAACGACAAATGGCGTGTGTGCGTGGATTTCACCGACCTGAACAAAGCCTGTCCAAAAGACAGCTTCCCCCTTCCACACATCGATCGCTTAGTCGAAGCAACAGCAGGGAACGCACTCCTATCTTTCATGGATGCCTTCTCAGTTTACAACCAGATCTTGATGAACCCCGACGATCGCGAGAAGACCGATTTCATAACGGATCATGGAATTTACTGCTACAACGTGATGCCATTCGGCCTGAAAAATGCCGGAGCAACGTACCAGCGTCTGGTGAACAAGATGTTCGCTGATCAACTCGGAAAGACAATGGAGGTTTACATAGATGACATGCTGGTGAAATCGCTGAAAGAACAGGATCACGTCACTCATCTCAGGGAATGCTTCTCGCAGCTGAATCTTCACAACATGAAGTTAAACCCGACCAAGTGCAGATTCGCAGTCACCTCCGGGGAATTCCTTGGTTACCTAGTAACTCACCGCGGCATTGAGGCCAATCCTAAGCAAATCGATGCACTCATCAATATGATTTCACCAAAGAAAAAAAGGGAAGTGCAATGACTCACCGGGAGGGTAGCTGCACTTAACCGATTCATCTCACGATCCACCGACAAATGCTTACCTTTCTACGATACCTTACGAGGGAACAAGAAGTTCGAATGGACGGCAAAGTGCGAGGAAGCTTTTCAGCAACTAAAGAGCTACCTGGCTACCCCCCCCTAGTTCTCACAAAACCAGAAGCAGGAGAACCACTTTTCTATACACCGCAGTTTCCGCCACCGTAGTAAGCGGCGTGTTGATTCGAGATGAGCGTGGGGAGCAGAAGCCAATTTTTTACGTCAGCAAAACCCTTACAGACGCTGAAACAAGGTACTCGCAAATGGAGAAATTGGCGCTATCCATAGTTATGTCGGCAAGAAAGCTAAGGCCATACTTCCAGTCGCACTCAATCGTCGTCCTAAGCACCTTCCCGATAAGGTCCATTCTGCATAGCCCAAGTCAGTCAGGGAGGCTAGCAAACTGGGCAATCGAACTGAGCGAGTATGGCATTGAGTATCGCGGATGAACGTGTGCTAAATCCCAAGTCCTGGCTGATTTTCTTATCGAACTCCCCGAAGAAGGCATTGACGACGAAATGCAAGGCCAGCTCTGGAAACTCCACGTTGATGGTTCATCTTCCAAAAATGGTTCGGGAGTCGGGATACGGCTAACTTCTCCAACTGGTGAACTACTGGAACAATCATTCCGCCTTGGCTTTCATGCATCCAACAACGAAGCAGAGTACGAAGCCTTGATTGCCGGGATGAAACTTGCTAATGGCCTAAAGATCGAGCAACGCCGTGCATTTTGCGATTCCCAACTAGTCGCGAATCAGTTCAGAGGTGAATATGCAGCAAAGGATGATCGAATGGAAGCTTACTTGAAAATCGTCAAAGAATTGGCTGCACAGTTCAAACAATTCATCCTAATACGCATTCCACGAGGGGAGAACCCCCCAGCCGACGCACTTACAGCCCTTGCATCTACTTCCGATCCAGATCTAAAGAGAGTAATCCTGGTAGAATTCATCCAGCACCCGAGCATTAGTCTCGGCGATTCAATGAATGCCATAACTCGTTCATAGGCGGCTAGACAAGCAACATATGTCACAACCAAGCAAGAGGTGATGGATGAAATGCCTGAAGAATTGGCCAAACAGTCACCCGCAGAGCCAGATATCGCCCCAATGGATGAAGACAATCTTGATGAGTCACCAACCATGACAAGCAGCAACGACCCTGTCGTCAAACCAACCGAAGAAGCAAACAAGGTCAGAAACGATGCAGAATATGGCTGTGACAAGGAATGGCTCGGTGCAATCAGAGGATACATATACGACGGCATCCTACCAACCGAAAAGTGGGCAGCTCGCAAGCTTCGAGCCCAGGCAGCACGTTACGTGTTACTCGATGGAAATGTCTTCAAGTGGAGATTCTCAGGACCGTTGCTAAGCTGCGTGGAAGGAAAGGATGCCAGGAAGATTATGGAGGAAATTCACAACGGTTCATTTGGAAATCACTCTAGAGGGAGAGCACTAGCCATAAAAGTCAAATGTCACGGCTACTATTGGACAACGATGATCAAAGATTGCAAGGTGTTTTCATCCAAATGCGAAAAATGCCAACGCCATGCGCCGATGATCCACCAACCAACAGAAGTACTTTCATCAATCTCATCGCCGTATCCATTTATGCGATGGTCTATGGACATCGTCGAGCCACTGCACCCATCAAAATAGAAATGTTTCCTTCTGGTTTTGACAGACTATTTCTCAAAATGGGTCGAAGCCGACTCCTATGCTAACATTAAAGATGCACAAGTGGAAGCCTTTGTCTGGAAAAATATCATATGCCGACATGGAGTACCATACGAGATCGTGACAGATAACGGCTCGCAGTTCATCTCAAATCGTTTCGAAGGTTTCTGCGAGAAGTGGACAATCAGACTCAGCAAATCTACTCCAAGATATCCACAAGGAAACGGACAGGCCGAAGCAATCAACAAAACAATCCTTGACGGCCTAAAGAAGCGCCTTGATGAGAAAAATGGACGTTGGGCTGAAGAACTGGAGGGAGTACTTTGGTCTCACCGCACCACCCCACGACGAGCAACGGGAGAAACCCCATTCGCCCTCCTATACGGAACAGAGTGTGTCATCCCCCCGGAGATACGTTTCCCAGGGATTCGCCGGAGGCTATTACCAGAACAAGAGGGGCTCAATCACCTATTGATGCTTGACGAACTGGACTTGATCAACGAAAGAAGGGACCAAGCCTTGATCAGGATCCAGAACTATCAAAACGCGGCCGCAAACTAGGAGCAAATTGGGAACGACGATTCTACGAAGGAGATTTAGTTTTGCGGAATGTTTTTCAGAACACCGCGGAAACAAATGCCGGCAAACTAGGAGCGAATTGGGAAGGACCCTACAAGGTCACCGAAGTAGTCAAACCTGGAGTTTACAAACTTGCTAACATGAAAGACATTCCAGTACCGAGATCATGGAACGCAATGCATCTCAAAAATTACTATCACTAAGCTACTTTACATGAACTACGGGGCGACTTGATCCCTGCGAAGGGTACGTAGACAGCTCGTCTTTGGACGGGTTCAGTTGCCCCCCTCCTTTTAAAAGGGGAGGGGAGTGGGTACGTATACGCATACTCATATACTCCCATCTTTGTAAACAGATTCTACAATCTATCAAAGCTTTGCTTTCACAGACAATCTTTACCTAAAAAGATCACTAAGTCTTAACAAAACAGACTACGGGCATCTCGCCACACCTTCACTATTGTTGGCCACAATAGTGAACTTTCGCATCCATGTCGGATCTAAACTATCACATCCGTCTCAGGATTAAAAAGCGCACTATACAAATATTTTGTTCATTATCGGAGCGGATATGTTTACGGTAACATATCCGTAAACTGAAATGTTCATCCTACACTATACAAGCATATGTTCATTATCGGAGCGAATACATTCATGGTAATATATCCGTAAACCGAAATGTTCAAGAACTAAACTATGCAAACTTATGATCAATTTCGGAGCAGGAGAGTGTCTAGTAACATATCTGTAAACCGAATTGTTCATCTCAAACATAACTACTATGCAAATTCATACTTAGAACCATTCATCTAAAAATGGCGACACTTTATCAAGCAAAGCATTCAGATATCTATTTGCAAACATGTTTATCAAAATGCAAGGCATTCTCTTATAAACCGGGTGATAAAAAAGACATTAAGTTCTTAGACAACTCGGATAAAGCCGTCCAGGCATAAAACAAAAAAGAGAGAGTTTTAAACTACACAAAGAAAAGAGGATCATAATCCTCTGTTATCTCAGGGGTCGTGATCACCCTTTGCACTGTTTCTACCGGCTGCTCGGCTACATCTGCTTCAGGCGCTTTGCCTTCCTTGAACGTCTCAGCGAACTCTATGACGGTTTCCTCTATGGCGGCCTCGTTGGCTTTTTCAGGAGTTGGTTCGGGAACTGTTTCCTCAACAGTCTCCTTTGAACTAAGCTCAGCTAAGCCTGGCGTTCCTTTGTTAGAGCCAGAAAAATCCTGGATCCCGACACTTGCAGCAGCAGTCTCCATAGGCTCGCCGACATTGAGCTCCTTCACAATATCAGAACGGACAGGAGATAGCTTTAGCACCCCTCTCATCTCGGCCACAAGCTGAGCAAACATTTCATGAGCTCCTTGTAAACTCTCTCTCTGTTCGGCTAAGCTCATCGCCTCGGCATCGAAAGAAGGTGGCTCATCACTCTGAAGCAGCGAGATAAATTGAAGATTGCCTTTGATCTGTGCAAGGTCGAGCATGTTTTCTTTCGGCTCACCTTCAATCTGGCCTAGGAGCTTCTCGGCTCGGGAAATTTTGCCTTCAAACATCAGCAGCATCTCACGCTTGGCCTCTATAACAGCTTGTTCAACCTTGCTCTCGTGAAGCTCATTCGCTGCTTCTAACTGCCTCGTCAGGCTGGCTATATGAGCATCACGTCGCACCTTGCCAGATTCCAGCAGCATAATTCGTTCGTCGGCTTCCTTAATGTGCTTCTGACGCCCTTCTGTGATAGCCTCAAGATCCTTGATCTTCTTAGCAGCTCTCTCTCGTTCAGTGGTGTAGCTTGCCTCGGCTTCTTTGAGCTTCCCGTCCAGCTCAATGGTTTTCCGCCTAGCATCTTCAATTCTCTCCCGATCCTTACGGGCCTCGGATTCATATCCAATGACCATCCTGTTAAGATGGGAGATAAACTACAAGAACAACCAGAATACTGTTATTACACAAGCCAAAGATTGTTCGGATCGAAACAAATAACATTACGCATACCTTGACGCCCCGAAGAGACTTCTCGTTGTAGGCCTTATCCTTGAGTAGGCTATCAGATGGCGGAAAACCATCACCTGGACAGGTGATCTTGGAGAAGATAGCCGTAGATGCAGCACCATCGTTGTCAGCCCCCTCGACATTTAGGGGAATGGTAGAGAGAGGAATTGCTTCGGGGATAGCTCGGTTTGCTTCCACGCGTCGAAGTCGCTTCGACGCCCCCTCGTCCTTGTCATCCGCAGATGACTGTCTTTTTCTGCTCGGGGCCTTCTTCTCCTTGGCCTTCCCTTTGCCTTTGTCCTTGTGAGGCAAGACTTGGGAATTGGCTGGCCGAAGCCCCAAGATGACCCCTCCATGAGCCAAAGGGGAAGGAGTCGGTTCGGGAAGATTTTTAGCAAGGGTTGGCCCGGGGACGATGGCAGCAGCAAGCTGGGAACTTGGGAGACGAGATTGATTCAACGCCTTCTCCTGTTGTGTTCTCTCTTTAGCCTCCGCCTCCGCTTTGGCTTTCGCTGCTGCCCGATCTCTGAAAGTTGGTCTTCCCATAGTATCTCTTGAGGAATGAGAGGAAGATGACTGCTCAACTGATTGTCCTTCGGAAAAGGCTCGGGCTCTCTCCACTCGTCGAAGATTGAAATCTCTTGACCAGTTACACTTGCGAGCCGAAAGCGCTTCGTGAACCTCTGACAGATCGGGGGGCAACGAAAGACGAAGATGACGCACTACAAGACAAACATTTATACAAGGTTAGAAAAACCTAAAAAGAAAAAAAAATGTGTTAATTAATTAGAAACCCGAGCCGTGGCCCAAGTCGAGCAACCGATCGGCTACCAATTTCCCCCCAGCCAGACTTGACAGATCGAAGGCACGACGAACCCACCGATGCTTCGGTAATAGGAACAAAAAAGAAAAACTCTTCCCAATTATCGTCTTTGGACGGGAAATCCCTTATTATGTTCCTCCTGGCTTTGCCCGACACGTAATATTTCAGTTCTCTCTTATTACGGCGTCTAAATTCGAGCAAGTGCGTCAGGTGTGCGACGCTAACTTCGACATCGCATTTGTAGCTCCTAGTCAGAATGCCAACCATGTGCCTGATTCCCTGAGCGTTGATTTGAGAAATTCCCAAGTTATACTTCCAAAGAAATTGTAGGATAACTTCAGAGATCAGGAACCACAACAGGCAGTGGTAGAAGAAGCCTTCGTAGAGAGTAAAATGATGAGGGGGAGGATGATTGGCTCGGTCTGATGGTGAAGGAAGAACAAGCTCAATTTCTTCCGAAATACCGAATCTATGCCTAAGGGCTGTCAGTGAATCCGTGGTTGAGAGGGTTGAACCAGGTGGATCGGGTCGCTTTTTCTTCTTTCTCTTCGGAGCCTGACTGTTAGAACCAATCAGACGCTTCAATTCCTGCCTAGCCACGGCTGGGTCAAAAAACCAGTCTTCTGGTTCAATTTTTGGCAGATCGGGATCCACTACATCAGTAAAAGGGTTCGCGGCTTCATCGAAAGGAGAATCGTGAAGCTGAGGTACCTCAAACATGGGAGAATCCCCAGAATTGCTGCCTGCTCTCGAGGATTCGGAAAGCACCATTTTCCTGCCAAGGAGAGAGGGTCCTATCCCCGAACCACTTGGGTCATCCAGATCCTCCGAAATGTGTGCACCAGAAGAATCCTCTCAGCTGCAGTTTTGGGCAGGAAACGGATCGGAAGAGAAAGAAGGTTCAGAAGCGAAGACTGTCCTGAAACGCCGAACAAGCGAGTATACGGATCGGGGGACGCAGACGACTGAGACATCCTTTTTAAACTGAAAAATGGATCGGGGACTTTGGAAGATGCAAACAGATCTGGATCCCTAACAGCTCGCGAAACAGACTCTAGAGTTTCTAAGTTTCAGAAGACGGATCGGGGTTCTCAACAGCCTATCAAAACAGATCAAAGCCTTTAAGAAATCGAAGAACAAGTTGAAGATCCTTTCAAAAGAATGAGTCAATCCAAATCTTCAAAGCAAACTACCGGAAAACTCGAAGACAGCGGCGGAGCCAGTTGAAGATGGATCGGGAAATTCGAATGGATCGGCGGCGGAAGAAGAACAACGGAGGTTCTACTTGAAAATAACTTAAGCAAAAATAAGAGAGAGAAAGAAGAGAGAGGTTACCTGATGGGAAGAAATTTTCGGAGAAGTGGAGTAGTGGAGAAATGAGAAGTATCACGGACTATATAGGCAAATGGTGACGTCATACGCCTCGGGAACCAGCAAAAATGCTTGCACTACCCGATAAAGGTATCAGGACAGCAAAACCCCGAACTGAGTTTACGAAGGCGTACCCGAACTGAATCAGCAATACTATCAACACGGCAATACTACAACGAGATGGTTCAGAGTTATCCACGGATCATGGTTCAGATCATCATCAAAAGACAGTTCGGGGCAACCACGAGAATCATTGATCTCACTCGACCATTTACAGCTCGGCATTAACATTACTGATACTACCAAGCTGGGGGATAACTGTTGGGGTCAGATTCCACCTCTTGAGAATCAACAGTTAAAAATGGCTAAGTATGGAGAAATGCTAGCAGCTGTACCCCGAACCGTGCAGTGAAAGAGTTGGATCGGTTTTCTCCTAAGTGAAGGATTTGGATCGGGTTTCCCCTAAGTGAAGGAGTTGGATCGCGTTTCCACTAAGTGAAGGAGTTGGATCGGGTTCCCCCTAAGTGAAAGAGTTGGATCGGGTTTCCCCTAAGTGAAGGAGTTGGATCGGGTTTCCCCTAAGTGAAGGAGTTGGATCGGGTTTCCCCGAACCGTGAAGAGAAGAGCTGGATCGGGTTTCCCCGAACCCTGAAGAGAAGAGCTGGATCGGGTATCACCCGATTCGTGAACCATGGTGTCACCCGAGCCGTGAACCATGGTGTCACCCGAGTCGTGAACCATGGTGTCACCCGAGTCGTGAACCATGGCATCACTCGAGCCGTGAGCCATGGTGTCACCCGAGCCATGGTTCAACGATAAGAGATTTGGGCCGAGGTGACGAGCCCACAAATTTAAGCCCACAAAAGAGATGACAAGGTTAAGGCCCATGAATGAAAGTCCATGGTGGTAGCCGACTTTGCTAAAAGGAAATCCCTAGAAATTAGGAAATCTTCCTTATCTCTTTAGGCATTAACTTAGCCGACTTAATTTAGTATATATACTCATGTAAACCCTAAGAAAAGAGGATCGGCAATTTACCTAGCAAAACTCTGTACTTTTGTTCTAATACAAAAAGCTTTCTAAGCAGCTTAATAAAAATACCAACTTTGGATCTCTGTTAGTGTTCTTGGTGGTTTTTACTCAGAAGTTTCGGATCTCTCTAAAAGACTCGACAAATTCGATTGGCGTGGATTTATACTCCCACATGTACCCGCGGATGTCGTCAAGCCATCCTTTGTCATAGCCATATTCAAGTTCTTGCGACGTTTCCTCTGTCGTAACGGCTTCAGCTGTGTGACATGGGTGGGAATCAGGAGATAGGGTTGTTGGGTCCTGGTCCATGGTCGTTGCTTCTTCTTCGACATCTACGGGATTATCGTTTTCGTTGAATTCATCTATTTCCATCTGAGAGTCGTGTCCTTCATCTGCCGCATATGTCTCGTCCTGGACCATTGAGCCGTTGATTACTACTTTTCGTTCGTCAGCGTCATCTTCAGCATTGTCCAGTGCACAGGCTTTCTCCCTTGCAGTCCTGGCGGCTTGAGACCGCGTAACAACACTCACTGTTTCTGGAAGGGTGATGCTCGGGCGTTCGATGAATTCCACCGGAATAACTCGCTTCAGGTCTGGATCGGAAGTAGATGCGAGAGCCACCAGTGCATCAGCTGAAGTGTTTTCTCCTCGCGGAATACGCGTCAGTGTGAACTCTTTAAACTGCGCAGTCAAGTCTTTGACGACTCTCAGATATGCCTCCATAAGATCATCTTTAGTTACGTATTCCCCGCTGAACTGGTTCGCAACTAACCGCGAGTCACAGAATGCGCGAATGCAATCAATCTTGAGTCGTTGTGCAAGCTTTAATCCGGCAATGAGGGCTTCGTATTCTGCTTTGTTGTTGGAGGCACGAAAGCCTAGACGGAAGGACTGCTCAAGTACCTCGCCCATTGGTGATGTCGACGTATCCCAACTCCTGAGCCATTTCTGGACTACAAGCCGTCAACGTGGAGTAGCTAAGTCGAACTCGATTTTCCTTCAGCAAAGCTCTCTTCTGGAAGTTCGATCAGAAAGTCATCTAGGACTTGCGATTTTACGCAAGTTCTCCCGCGATACTCGATGTCGTACTCGCTGAGCTCGATAGCCCACATGGCCAATCGCCCGGATTGACTTGGGCTGTGCAAAATCGATCGTAGGGGGAAAGGACTAAGGACCACAATGGAGTGTGATTGGAAGTACGGCCTTAGTTTCCTGGCAGACATGACCATCGATAAAGCCAACTTCTCCATCTGCGGGTATCTTTGTCTGCGTCTGTGAGGGTCTTACTGACGTAAAAAATTGGTTTCTGCTCTCCTCGTTCATCGCGAATGAGTACTCCGCTTACTGCCGTGGTGGAGATTGCGGTATACAAGAAGAGCGGCTCGCCCTTGACTGGCTTTACGAGCACTGGGGGACTGGCAAGGTATTTCTTCAACTGCTGGAAAGCTTCTTCGCACTTCTCTGTCCATTCGAATTTCTTGTTTCCTCGTAAAGTGTCGTAGAACGGCAAGCATTTATCGGTGTAGCGTGAAATAAATCTGTTGAGCGCGGCCACCCTTCCCGTCAGTCTCTGCACTTCGCGTTTTGATTTTGGGGAAGCCATCTGGATAAGCGTGTCGATCTGCTTGGGATTTACTTTGATACCTCGATGAGTAACCAAGTAACCAAGAAACTCTTCGGATGTGACTGCGAACCTACACTTTGTCGGGTTCAGCTTCATGTTGTGTGAGTTGAGCTGTCGGAAACACTCCTCCAAGTGTGCTACGTGATCCTTTGCTTCCAGCGATTTTACCAACATGTCGTCTATGTAAACCTCCATCGTCTTTCCGAGTTGATTAGCAAACATCTTGTTCACTAAACGTTGATACGTGGCTCCAACATTTTTTAGCCCGAAAGGCATAACCTTGTAGCAATAAATTCGACGATCTGTGATAAAGGCTGTCTTCTCGCGATCGTCGGGATTCATTAGGATTTGATTGTATCCAGAAAATGCATCCATGAACGATAGGAGCTTATTACCAGCCGTTCCTTCGACCAGTCGATCAATGTGAGGTAGCGGGAAACTGTCTTTCGGGCAAGCCTTGTTTAGGTCGGTGAAATCTACGCACACCCGCCATTTTACGTTTTTCTTCTTTACTACAACAGGATTCGCTAGCCAATCCGGATACTTGACTTCCATGATCGAACCGACTCGTAATAGTCTTTCAACTTCGTCGTTCACTGCTTTTGCTCTGTCGGGGCCCAACTTTCTCCGTTTCTGTTTTACTGGCTTGAAGGTTGGGTTGACGTTCAACTCATGACTGGTTAAGTCGATATCGATTCCAGGCATATTTTACCTCTGCTGCCCAAGCGAAAGTGTCCACGTTTTCTTTTAAGAATGAAACCAGCCCTTCCTTGATCTCTTCGTTGAGGCCGAATCCAAATTCTACGCATCGTTATGGGTGCTCGTCGTTGATACAAACTGATATTACGGGGTCGCAGGTTGGTTTGGCCAATTCTTCTTCGATATGGGCTCGTTGGGCCCACAGGATGTTTTCTTCTACCTCCATAAGGTCTTGATCATGGCCGAGGTTGGCACTGCTTCGTTCGACTCGCGTTCGGGTCGCCCCTGCAAGTTTGGCTCCGCGGTGGTGTTCCGAGTCGTGTTCCCCTTCTGGGTTATCCTCCAGGTCCATCACCGGATTCGTTCCATCCATAGTCTGCGTGTTTGCCTCCTGCGGTGTCGCGTTCAGTTCGGTGGTTGTGGTTGTTTGGTTTGTAGGGAGTAATCCGCCTTGGGTTCTCGGCGCATGGTGAGGTGTTGAGAAATCTAGGGCTGTTGGATTGAGACGTCGAAGAGGGCGCCTCATTAGGTCAACTCCTGAGCCTCTACCGCGGGCTCAGCTCGCCGTCGCAAGGATTTCAAGCTTATCGGTCACCGTTGTGTTTAGTTTGTCCTGCTCCTCCGCCTTCTTGAGCAGCGTCTCTAGCATCGTCTTGATCTGTGTTAGGGCCTCTGGGCTCGTCTCCACGACTGCAAGCGTTGGTGTATCTGTTGCTCCAGATCCATCGATCCCGTGTCCTGCGGGTCGTCGGTTCGTCGGTCGCTAGTCATCTTCTTCGAATCATTCGTGCGGTGGTTCCTTGGAGTAAGAAAGTTTCAATTCCCCCTCCTTCTAGCGCCAAATTGTGGGAGTCGAAATCAACACAATTAGAATTTGTCAGAGGTTTGTTAAGGGGGATGAAATTTTTGCGGATGAACCACGAACGAAGAGATCCAAAGATGGTTTTTATTAAGTTGTGTCGAAAAGCTTTCGTACAAGAGTTTGAGAGCAAAAAAAGTCTAGGGTTTTTTGCTAAGTAAATTGCGGATCCCTTTTTCAAAGGATGTATATAGATATATATACTAGTTTGAGTCGGCCAGGTCAATCCTAAAGAGATAAAGAAAACTTCCTAATCCTTCGGGATTTCCATTTTGGCAAGTCAGCTTGACTTCGTGGGCCTTTGCATCGTTGTGGGCCACAGTTGGGCTTGTTGTCTTAGTATAGAAATGACTTCGGCCGCGTCATCTTCCAGCTTCGTAGAGAAATGACTTCGGCCAGGCAGCTCCGTATAGACTTGAATTCGGCCAGGATTGTCTTCGGCAGCTTTGACTTCGGCCAGACAGTTTCGAATGGAATTGACTTCGGCTAGATAGTTTTGTATCACGGCCGAACTGAGGGCTTGCCGACGTGCCCATGCTTGCCGAAGTCTCCGTGCTTGCCGAAATCTCCAAGCTTGCCGAAGTCTCCAAGCTTGCCGAAGTGTCCAAGCTTGCCGAAGTCTCCGTGTTTGCCTAAGTCTCCGTGTTTGCCGAAGTCTCCGTGTTTGCCGAAGTCTCCAAGCTTGCCGAAGTCTCCAAGCTTGCCGAACTCTCCGTGTTTGCCGAAGTCTCCAAGCTTGCCGAAGTCTCCATGTTTGCCTAAGTCTCCAAGCTTGCCGAAGTCTCCAAGCTTGCTGAACTCTCCGTGTTTGCCGAAGTCTCCGTGTTTGCCTAAGTCTCCAAGCTTGCCGAAGTCTCCAAGCTTGCCGAATCTCCGTGTCTGCCGAAGTCTCCAAGTTTGCCGAAGTCTCCGTGTTTGCCGAAGTCTCCATGCTTACCGAAGTCTCCGTGCTTGCCGAAGTCTCCAAGCTTGCCGTAGTCTCCAAGCTTGCCGAAGTCTCCGTGTTTGCCTAAGTCTCCGTGTTTGCCGAAGTCTCCATGTTTGCCGAAGTCTCCAAGCTTGCCGAAGTCTCCAAGCTTGCCAAAGTCTCCGTGTTTGCCGAAGTCTCCAAGCTTGCCGAATTCTCCGTGTTTGCCTAAGTCTCCAAGGTTGCCGAAGTCTCCGTGTTTGCCAAAGGCTCCAAGCTTGCCGAAGTCTCCATGTTTGCCTAAGTCTCCAAGCTTGCCGAAGTCTCCGTGTTTGCCGAAGTCTCCAAGCTTGCCGAAGTCTCCGTGTTTGCCTAAGTCTCCAATCTTGCCGAAGTCTCCGTGTTTGCCGAAGTCTCCAAGCTTGCCGAAGTGTCCATGTTTGCCTAAATCTCCAAGCTTGCCGAAGTCTCCGTGTTTGCCAAAGTCTCCAAGCTTGCCAAAGTCTCCGTGTTTGCCTAAGTCTCCAAGCTTGTCGAAGTCTCCGTTTTTGCCGAAGTAGAGCGGAGCTTTGCCGATGCGAGCTAAAGCTTGCCTAAGCGGAGACAAAGCTTGCCTAAGAGGAGACAAGGCTTGCCTAAGGGGAGACAAGGCTTTGCCAATGTCTCTCCTCTCTTTGCCGAAGTGAAGCAAAGCTTTGCCGATGTGAGCCAGAGCTTGCCTAAGTGGAGATAAGGCTTGCCTAAGTGGAGACAAGGCTTGCCTAAGTGAAGACAAGGCTTGCCTAAGCGGAGACAAGGCTTTGCCGATGCGGAGACAAAGCTTTGCCGATGTGGAGCAAAGCTTTGCCGATGTGAGCCAAACTTGCCTAAGTGGAGATAAGGCTTTGCCGAAGTGGAGACAAGGCTTGGTTGGAATGGCCTATCTCGTGCTCAAGCGGACTCGTATAGAAGCGACGTAGGCGCAATTCCAGCCTTGTCTAATTCTTCGTATTTTCACACTTAGCCATTTTTCCATTGATCGCAGCTGGGTGGGTTTTGACCCCAACGCTAAGCCAAAGATGTCCCATCTTCAAGCTGTGAAGCGGATCATCAAGTATGTGAAAGGAACTGTTAATCTGGATATTTACTACACCAAGGACACCAACAAGAATCTGCCTGGGTATTGTGATGATGATTGGGCTGAATGTCTGGATGATCACAGAAGCACAAGTGGTGGGTGTTTCTTTTGGGGGAACAACCTTGTGGCCTTGCATAGCAAGAAATAGAACAGTGTTTCTCTATCAACGGATGAAGCAGAGTACATTGCATTAGGGAGCTGCTGCACACAACTCCCGTGGATGAAACATATGGCTGCGGATTATGGTACACTCTCTAATTCCCTGTTAGTGCACTGTGATAATCAAAGTGCCATCAATATTGTTAAAAATCATGTTCAGCATTCACGCACAAAACACATAGATATCAGACATCATTTTATTCGTGAACTTGTTGAGGAGAAACTTATTGTGGTTGAATATGTGGGCACTGATTTCCAACTGGCTGATTTAATCACAAAAGCTCTTGATTTTAACCGATTTGTTAATCTAAGAAAGGCTATTCGCATTTGTAAAATCTAACTTGCTTGTTAAGCTTTGTATATCGAGACAGGGACATGTGCTGGAACATGTTAGAAGTAAGTTTTCAAAATTGTGTTTTCAAAGACTTTTGGTCATTGGCTATGTAGTGTTTGATGGAAGAAGTTGTCTGTCAAGCCGGTCCTGTACAGTCAAGGACAACTGTGTGCACTGAGGCTGCGGTTAAAGAGGCTGGAATAAGAGGAAGAGCTATGCAAAGAACCTTCTGACACTGCAAGCTGAAAATCAAGGTGATGTTTCTGTGTTAGGATGCACTAGCTACACCACTATGTATATGTTCATCAGACAGAGAAAGGGGGTTGCAAATAAAATAAAAAAATAGAAAACAAAAAAAAGGAAAACAAAAAAACAAAAAACAAAAAGCAAAAAGAAAAATAAGAAAAGGAAGCACCCTGAGCTTATCCATCTGCCCATATGCCTGATAAGTCAAGTGATGGCATTCTCTAACTGGCTACCCTCAAAAAACAAGCTACGCTGTCTTGTTCCTGAGAAGTCAAGTGATGGTACAGACATCTGTTCAAAGCCACTCTTCCAGAGAGATTTATAGCCATGTCGAAGTGACCACTGTGGGAGTCGAAATCAACACAATTAGATTTGTCAGAGGTTTGTTAAGGGGGATGAAATTTCTGCGTATGAACCACGAAAGCAAAGATCCAAAGATGGTTTTTATTTAGCTGTTTCGAAAAGCTTTTCCTACAAGTGTTTGCAGAGCAAAAAGTTTAGGGTTTTGCTAAGTAAATTGCGGATCTACTTTTCAAGAGATGTACATAGATATATATAATAGTTTTAGTCTGCCAGGCCAATTCCAAAGCAATAAGGAAGATTTCCTAATCTTTCGAGATTTCCGTTTAGCTAAGTCGGCTTGGCTTCATGGGCTTTCGTACCGACATCGGCCAAAGATGGGCTTGTTGACTTCGTATAGAAATGACTTTGGCCACATCGTCTTCGACCATTGTTTCGTATGGAATTGGCTTCGACTGCGACATCGTCTTCGGCCATATTGGCTTCGTGTAGTAATGACTTCCGCCGCGGCTTCGTATAGAAACGACTTCGTATGGAAATGACTTCGGCCAAGATTGGCTTCGGCCAGGTTAACTTCGGCCAAGCTTGGCTTCGGCCATGACTGGCTTCGGCTAGGTTTGGCTTCGGCTAGGCTTGTCTTCGGCCAGGTTGACTTCGGCCAAGTTTGGCTTCGGCTAGGCTTGGCTTCGGCCAAGCTGTCTTCGGCCAGGTTTTGCCGACGTGGAGCTTCTCGCCGAAATGGAGCTCATATCGTGCTGAAGTGGACTCGTATCACGGCCGAAGAGAGCTCGTATCGTGCCGAAGTGGATTCGTATCACAGCCGAAGTGAGCTCGTACCGTGCCGAAGTGGACTCGTATCATGGTCGAAGTGAGCTCGTACCGTGCCGAAGTGGATTCATATCACAGCCGAAGTGAGCTCGTATCGTGCCGAAGTGGATTTGTATCATGGCCAAAGTGAGCTCGTATCATGCCGAAGGTGATTCGTACCATGCCGAAGTGGATTCGTACCGTGCCGAAGTGGAGCGCGTGTTGCCAAAGTGGAGCGCATGTTGCCGAAGTGGAGCTCGCGTTGGCCGAAGTGGACCTCGCATTGGCCAAAGTGGAGCGCATGTTGCCGAAGTGGAGCTCGCATTGGCCGAAGTGGAGCACGTGTTGCCAAAGTGGAGCTCGCGCGTGTTGCCGAAGTGGATTCGTATCATGGGTGAAGTGAGCCCGTACCGTGCCGAAGTTGATTCGTATCACGGCCGAAATGAGCTCGTATCGTGGCCATGACTTTGGCCGCGACTTTGGCCACCACTTCGGCCTTATTTGGTACATCGTATTTCCATACTTAGTCATTTTTCCATTGATCAAAGTTGGGTGGATTCTGACCCCAACAGTTAGCCCCCCAGCTCGGTAGTTTCAGTTATGATAGTACCGAGGTAAAGGAAGTCAATGCATCTTACCAATCGGTACGAGCCGAACCGACGCGATGCCGAGTTCGTTGTTCTTGATATTCTGTAGGTTCTCTGTCTTCAGGTCATTAATCTCATTTCCAGTGGAAATTTCTTTACGCAACTGTGTTTTGGCACGATTTCCAAAGCATGATGACATCACCTTTTTCTTTAAGGGGCTATATATGCCTCCACTTCTCCTCAATTCTTCCTCACTTCTTCACTTCTCAAAAATCTTACCAGAAAACAAGCTAACTCCCTTCCTCCCTTCTCTCTCCTTTATTCAAAGATTTTTTTTTTTTTTGGTTGGTCGCCGAGCTATCTCTCTTTGTCGAACCGGCTTTGGGTTTGCCTAAGTGACTTTGTCCTCGGCCGAATATTCCTTTTCTGCCGAAGTAGTCTTGTATTCTCTCCGAAGACTTCTCCTTTGCCGAAGTTGTTTTGCCGAAAATTTTTGTTGTCTCCGCCGGAGTGGACAGTGCCGAAGTGGGACTGCGCCGAACTGAACAGTGCCGAAGTGGTCCTCTTCTCCGCCGAAGTGGGACTGCGCCGAAGTGGACAGCTTGGCCGAAGTGGGGCTGTGCCGAAGTGGACCGTGCCGAAGTGGTCCTCTTCTCCTCCGAAGTCGTCCTTTGCCGAAGTGGTGAAGTGCCGAAGTGGCCTCTCATCTCTGTCGAAGTCTGCTCTCTCTTCGCCGAAGTCTCCTTTCGCCGAAGTGATCTTGCCCGTTGTTGCCGAAGTGATTTCCTTTGATGGATGAAATGGAGAATCCTTTCAACGTAAAAATCGAAACGGATAATTGGAGTTTTGACTTTGCTAGGATGAAGCAAGACGCGAGTCTCCAAGCGTGTTCTTCAAAGCGACGAGCTTCTAAGAGCGGATCCAAGCGTGAGGTACCCGATCCACCAGGGTCTATTCTTTCTACTGCATAACCTTTGGAGAGCCTTAGGCATCGGTTCAATATCTCCGAAGAGCTTGAGCTTATCCTTCCGTCACCATTAGATCGAGCCGATGAGCCTCCAAAGGGGTGTTTTACTTTGTACGAGAGCTGCTTCTACATGTGCTTTCTCTTGTTTCCAATACCAATGGTCATTCTTGAGTATCTATGGAAGCATAGGTTGGCTTTGGCACAAATAGGTCATCGGGGTATTCGGCACTTGGTTGGAATTGTGGTTCGTAGTTTTGAGTGCGGCGAGGAGGTTTCCGTGGATCACTTATTGAGCTTGCTTTCCTTTCGGAAATTTTGTTCTAAGGATTCGCTTCTCTATTCTATCTCAAACAAGGTCCACCGTAAAATTATCGAAGATTTTCCAAGTAAAGATAGATATTGGGGAGACTATTTTTTTCGTGCCATTTCCGAAGCTTTAGTTGGTGCTGATTGGGTTAAGAAGATTATGACCACATGGAGAGAAATCGGTAGCCAATCTATAGCTTTACGAAGTTTTCTACTTTGTTGAATATATCGTGATCTTCTGTTTTGTTTGCTGGTTTTGCAGTTCCTAACCCGATCCAAACGTGTCCTCCAGAAATAATTACACTTTGCGAGACTCTTGCTTCCGGCGAGTGTGAGTGGCAAAGAGACTTTACTCTTAAAAGATTAGAGAGAGCGCGAGTTAGACACTTTGGTTATTATTCTCCAAGCTCAACTTTTTGTCTTCTCTCAGCAGTACGAGGAGAGCCATGGGAAAGCGATCATCGGTTCGTGAAAGGATGGAACCGTCCGTGCTAGCCCTTGCCTTTCCCGCGGCCGACCCATCCGTGCTAGCCCCGTCCATTCCTAACGGGAGAGAGATCGTGTTGGGTCTTAGGCGACTAGACTCGTCTCTGATTCAGCGCAGGAATGGTAAGGCTGTGGCCACGAGTGAGGACGCCGACTTGGTGAAGCCAGCCCGGAGGCGTGTCGCGACGAGGACGGATAAAGGGAAAGGTCCTTTAAAGGACGATGTTCCTAAGTGCAAGAGGCGTAATGCTCCAATTCGCGACGCTGCCGAGTAGAAACTGCCTTCAGAGCCTGTAACTCTGTCGTTCTTCCTCCGAAATGGGTTGCGACGATGCATCGGCATCGACTTCTCTTTTCTCAAAAATTGTTTCTACGGGAGATTGCTTTCCTCCTCCCGATACTCTGGTTCGGAGCAAACCATATGCCAATATGTCTCTTCGTGGTACTAAGGTATTTTATGTCAACTTTCCTTTCTCCCTTTTTTTTACTTATCTAACCTTCTCTTTCCGTTCAGTTTCTAGCTTCCATCAACAAAATGGCACTTGACTACAAGAAGGATGTCCGAAAGAACGCGAGGAGAGTCGAGCGTGCACGGAAAGTGACGGAAGAACTTCAAACCAAGCTTAACAAAGTTGAGCGTGAACGCGACGCTGCGATGGAGAGAGCATTGGAGCAGAGGGAACACTTGGAAGCTAAGGTGGAATTTCACAAGGAGATTCTTCGCTTAGATTCTTCTCGAGTTCGACAGGATGCTCAGGTTGCCGAGTTTCAATGGCTGCTAAGCTCGGAGAAGACTATGGCCGACAAGAAGGTGGAGCCAGCCGAGAAGACGGCGAGGCGTAAAATGGCTTCCAAATTCTAGGCCTAGGTTGATCGCGCCAAGAAAAACATTCAAGGCCTTGGGGGTCTTCGAAGAGTGACATGGTTGATCTCGCCGAAGTCGATGGTAATCTTGAATTCATTGCATTGCTTCGTGGTGATGAACCGCCTTCGGTGGAGGGCGAAGTTGAGAAACTCCACAAATGGAAAGCTAGGTACGATTGTGCCGCTGATGAGTTCGACAGGTTGGTCACCGAGTTGGAGAGCGACTTGGTGGTTTTGCCGATTTCTGAGGATTTGGCCGATGTTAAGCTGGGTAACGAGTCTGTCGAAGCATTAGCGACGAATGTTGGGGTATGCGCTTTCTCTGGATCCAACAGGGGCACTCATGGTTTGTCTTCACTTGGTTTGAAGAGGTCTTCCGAATCCAGGACGACGGCCGAATCCTCCGATGACGATGATGATGTGTCTTCAAAGGGTAATGTTGCCGATGATGGGGATCGCCGAACCCGTCACTGAGGATATGCCGAAGACTATGGCTTGGTTTTCCCCATTCTATGATGTTGTGCTTGACTTTGTTTGAATATGGTGCCTGGACGGCTTTATCCATATCAACTTGTTATGTTTGCCTTGTGGCTTTTGTTTTTGTTTTGTCCCTTCTTTGTTTCCGAAACTCGTTGCTGAATGCTTTTTATCCAAGGAGGATTGATTTGTTTCACTGCATCTTGCGTTAATGTTAATGCCAACGATTCATTTGTTGGGTTTAAGATGACCATTCTGATTCACGAATACGTTAACGTAAACGTATCCGCTCCGATCATGAGCACATGTGTTTCGACCAACGATTTGTTTGTTGGGTTTTAGATGAACATTTCAGTTTACGGATACGCTACCGTAAGAATATCCGCTCTGACAATGGACACGTAGTACTATTGCGACCAATGATTTGTTTGTTGGGTTTTTGATGATCATTTTGGTTTACGGACGAGTTGCCATCAACAAGTCCGCTCCAACAATGAACATTTAGTACTTGTTAAGACCAACGATTTATTTGTTGGGTTTAAAATGAACATTTCGGTTTACGGATACGCTACCATAAGCATATCCACTCCGACAATGGACATAGACATTTATATAGCGCGCGCTTTTAATCTGCTAGGATGTAATAGTTAGATCCGTAAAGGATGTAGTAGTTCGTTGCTGTGGCCAGCAGCAACGAGAGTGAGATAAGATGTCTGTTTAGTTAAGACTTTGAGTAATCCGTAAAGGATACGAATGGGATGCCTGTTTTTGTTAAGGCTTTAGTAATTCATAAAGGATATGATATGATGACCTTAGCTTCAAAAAGCTTGCATTAAGTAGACGTAGAACCTATTAAAAAGGTGGGAGTATACGAGTATACGTACCCACTCCCCCTTTTTAAAAATAGGGGGACAACTAAAGCCATCCGAAGACGAGCTGCCTACGTATCCTTTGCAGGGATTAAGCCACCCCGTAGTTCATGTAAATTGACTCAGTAATCCATAAAACTTTGCTTTGATAGCTCGTTCTTAGATTGCTGGTTCGGCTTGGCTCTCTTCTCCTTCATCTTCGTGTTAAGTTCTGCTACGGGATTCCTAAGGTTATGCTTGGCCATAACACAAATTCGGGACTCCTTATGATTTCCACGAATGGTTTGGATTCCACTGGGCATCGAGAACTTTATGCACATGTGGTATGTTGAGGCCACGACACACATCATATTTAACCAAGGGGTTCCCATAATGACGTTGTAGATTGCCGGGTGATCGGCCACCGAAAATTCCATGATTTTGGTTATTTCTCCAACCCGAATAGGTAGCTTGATTGTTCCAATTGTCATTGTCATTTCTCCAGAGAATCCAGTCAATGGTTTTGGAGTTGCCGTTACTTCAGATAGGTCGACGTTCATTCTTCTGAGAGTCTCTTTGAAGATTATGTCCACCGTGCTTCCCGTGTCTACCAACACTCTGACCACATCGTAATCGTTTAATGATTTGTTCAATTGCGAGAGGGTCCTCGTGAGGTTTGTCGATTCCGGTAGTTCCCTTTCTTCAAATGTGATTATGTCATTTGGGAACTTAGAAGGCTCGGACCAATTGATGCTGACATCAGCTTGTCGTTGAAAAACTTTAATCGACGAGACGGTATCTGAGCAATAGTTAGATCCGCCCATTATCATGTTGATCCATCTTCTGGGTCCAGGTTGTGGGGGGTCGTCATCTTGCCTTCTTCGCTTAGGAAGATCTTCATTCGCCTGCTCGGGGAGGTTCGCGTTGGTATCCATGTCGAAATCCTTGAGGCTTATCACCCTTGAGTCTGCCAGCTGCCAACTTTGTAGCGAATTTTAAGCCTAGAATACTGCAATTTGCAGTCGAATGTCTGTAGATATGGTGATGTTCGCAATAAGCCGTTTCATCGTAAGTCCCTTGGACTTTGGTCCACATAATATTCCACGTATCTCTTCCTCGTCCTTGCCCGTATCCTGACAAGTCAACTTGGTATCCTCCTTCGTGTTGGACGTATCCACAACCTTGGTTGCCCTTTTTGTTGTTCGGTGGGTTCGGAGCAGAGGGAAGATAGCTCGTAGACTTTGTCTTTCCTTGCTTCTCGGCTAGGATCTTCACTTCTTCGTTGGAGGCAAAGTCCGTTGCCCGATGCAATGCATCCTGGATCGTGGTTGGAGCGTTGAGCGCAATCTCCTTTCGGAAGTCTGAGTCGAACCACAGGGCTTTCTTCAATGCTTGCAATGCAGCCTCGTCACTTATCCCTTCTACGTTTGACAGTACCGACTTGAACCGTTCGATGAAAGTTCGTAAGGTTTGTTTTGTCCGTGCCCCATGGTCCATAGATCCGCATCGGATGTTCGATGCTCCATGAATATAGTATAATGCTTGAGGAATGCTGATGACAGCTGATTGAAATTGTCGATCGAATTTCTTCCCATCCTAGAGAACCATTGGAGAGTTGGTCCTTTAAGGTTCTCAACGAACAAAATACATTGCCCAGCGTCTTCTTCGCCTTCTCTGAAGTTTGCTCATCCCATTGCTATCGCGAAGGCTGTCAAATGTTCCTTTTGATTGGCATTTCTTTCGTAAATCGGTATCTTCATCTTCCCCGGGTCGAAAACCTTTGCCTTCGTAATTCGAGTTGTGAACGGGGTGTTCTGTGCTTCTTCAAGCACTCGGTCATGATGTGATAATGGACCAGCAGCTTCAACCAGAGGAGAGCGTGGAACATAAGGAGCATGGAGACAAGGAGCAGCAGGAGCAGCTTGTACCAGATGAAGCAAAGGATCCATTACATGTTTCTCTCGATCCAATGACAAGGTCAAGGACTAAACGTCTTAAGCAAGCTGTGGGAATACTTCTACAACAGCTTGAGGGCAATCTTGAGCATAGTGCTTATCAAACCACTCTGGTTTTGATTCAAGCAGCTTGAGAAATCAGTATTGGGAGGGTGTGTACTTGCACTCTTTTCCTTATGGCCTGTTTTTTCCCATTGGGTTTTCTGCCCTAAGGTTTTTAATGAGGCAAGCCCACACACCTTAGACCATTGCCCCAATACTGATCCAAAGCCCACAGATGTAAGCCCAAGAAGATCAGCTT